>JAMPIV010013475.1:0-197500 GCA_024509875.1 Oreohelix idahoensis
TCTTGGGTTTTCCCCAGAGAAGTCCATTTCTCCAAGTATGTCTCTATTCGTGCAGAGAACTGGTGATAGGTTTCACCTGACAGTAGTTTAGCATTCCTAAATTTTTTTCCTATAAAATTCTGCATTCTTTTCATATCTTAACAAAAGAGCCTGCTTTAGCATGTCATAATTTTCCTGATCACTTCTGCTCATTTTTGCAAAAACTTCATAAGCTGCCCCACGAAGTCCTTGAGATAACTTTAAGCTCCACCTTTCTCTCTCTAACCCATACGTGGTAGCTAATAGTTCATACCTATTTAGATAGCTCTCTATATCATCGTCTTTCTCAACAAAATGATCTAAATGAAAATTCATAGCTGAGGTTGAGGCTCCTTGGCTAGCAGTGGCATCAGAGGCAAAGGGACTGGCACCATTTTCAGGAGCATGGCCCTGAAACTCAAACTCCCTTAGTCGTAACTCATGTTCCCTTTGTAATCTCTTCTCCTCCTTTTCTGCTTCCCTTTCTGCAGTCTAATTCTTCTTCTTTCTGCAGCTAATTTCTTCTCTTCTCTTTCTGCAGCTAATTTTCTTCTCTTCTCTTTCTGCAGCTAATTTCTTTTTCCTCTTTCTGCAGCTAATTTCTTTTCTTCTCTTTCTGCAGCGCTAATTTCTCTAGCCTCAGCTTCCAATCTGCAGCCTCTTTTCAGCCTCAATCTGCAACCTCTTAGCCTCAGCCTCAATCTGCAACCTCTTAATTTCCTTTTCAGCCTCAATCTTGCAACCTCTTAGTCTTTCAGCCTCTAATTTTTCTTTCGGCCTCTTTTTCTAATCTTCTTTCTTCCCGTTCAATATATTTGTCACATTCAGCAGTGACATAAGAAATCATAATTTGCCCGTCCATTCCTAACTCTTTCGCAGTCTGTACAGCAGCAGATCGAAATTTTGCCAAGTCGGGGCCATTGTCTAACAGATAAATGTCTAAAATAATGTAACTAAACAATTTTATCTATGACTAATTAACTTAGGACAACACAGGCACTGTGAGCTCAACCTTATTTATTTTCACCCAAGGATACCTTTTAAATTTCTTATTATTCCCTGAAGTGAATTACCCCCAATATTTTTAATAGGGAAAGATTCAAAATCCCGAGAGCGAGACCCCAATATATGTGGTAAAGTGGGATGTTATAAATATTTATAGGGGACTTAGTGTACTGACTGAGATCAGCTGTGAAGGTATCTATATCTAATAAGAGTAGTGTATTATAGATAACCTTACTTGCTGCCACATATGTATACCTCAGTCAGAATTATTCTGGAATAGTGTGATGACTACGTTATATGTCTAGGGTATGTGTATGATGAAGTGTAAGTCATAACAACAACAGACAGATAAACAATTTAATTTATTCCACCACACTTGACAACACTGTGACACTCACATACATAAAACACTCTACGAGGATATCTTAAAGAGTCACTGATAACTTTTCAAATAACAATATGTATTCAGTGCTGTCATGAATGTATATGTGTCCTGATTCAAATACAAAGGGAACCAGGAATCACAATCAATTTTAATTACAAGTTATATGTACAGAATTTATTAATATGAATCTTGTAGTGACATATATTATTAATAGTATCCTATGTGTGTCAGTTGTGTAGTAGTAATATGAGGTAATACTGGTTTTGTTTTGTTCAAGCTCTGTTGGTATTTGTCATCATGACTTCAATAGTTTGTTTCTATTGGAACTAGTATTGGAGATGTTCTCAGTTCCTGGTATTAAAACAATTAAATTCCCCTCTTAATTTTATTTTACAATGTCATTTTAAGATGGGGTACATAATGTTGAGCTCCATGGCCACACTCTCTTATCTTTCGTGATGACTGCAGTAAAAGACTCCTCTGCTCGATTACTTTAATGAGTTCTGGAGCCACCCCACTGGTTGCTATATGGACCAAGGAGTATGCTGTCCACCTCTGGCTTCAGCAAAGCTCTGACCAGGTGCTGCTCAATAACTTTAAGACCACGGTCCCTGAAACAAGAAGGTTGTACCTCCTACTTCAGAACTATTTATACTGTATTTCTACACTGAGCACAATACATCACAAACATTGAGTTCAGAGCGTTAGGCCAACTGTCAGCTTCATCTGAAATACTTTATACCAGTATTTCCCTCCCTAATGGTTACTACGCCTCTGCAATTCCAGCATTATTTCTTTCTAGTCAATAATCTAGGTGTCAGTGTACTGTTTGGCCATTCCATGCAGTTTTACTTTCCTCCGACACCTTCTGTTCAGGCTGGAGCAATATAGGCTTTACATCATGTTCGCTACTGAACTACACATATATACAGGCATAAATTAACAATTTACATTCAATTTTCATTAAAAGATATTGAATATTTCAAGCTTACCACAATTCATAGAAATAATAAACAGTTTCGTTGACTGGCAATGAATATAGCACAACTCCGATCTGCCGATGTCCCCGGCTTTATTTTATAAAAAATATACACTGGTGCTCAACGCACTGCTTCTTAGTAGGTTTATTACAAGATGTGGCAATGAACAGACGCTCTGAATTGAGTATATTCGCAGCTCTACCCAATCAAACCATGTCTACACATCTTTTCAAAAAAGTACCCCTTCTATTCGTTTCCCATAACAACACAAGATAGTATTTATAGCCCGACCAATCGTGTTTAGTCTTATATTTGTTGCGCTCCAATCAAATAGGAGTTAACATGGTAGGCTATTTCCGTAACGTAATGTTTTTTCAAACACGTTATAAAAAAAAATTTTATGAGCAGAAATGATTTCATGCTGTCAGGCATCCCCACTATTTTATTTTGGTTATAATTTATTAATTCCTGGACTATTTGCGTAACACTTAACATATTCGGTGTCAGCAAGCCCTAAGGAACCCAAATATCTCAATCTAAGGGAGCTAGGTGGCTGCGTTCAAAATGTGCATTTTCTACCACCTCCTGTTCACTTCCATCCCCCATGTGGTGTCTGGGTACTGTCATGTTTTCAAACGTAAACCAGTATATTGTCATAATTCCCAATAAGCGTTTTTCAGGATTTTAAAACCTAACTCTGGTATGTGTATTGGCTTTTTATCACTGTCCGTCTGAAAAAAAGTTAGTGCATGTGGCCTTACACGCGTGATGGCAGCAATTGTGTATCGCGCGACGCGTGTTTAGTATTGCATGCTTCCTGCCTTCATTCGCCCCTCTCTCTCTCCTGCTTTATCTGTCTTTTAGTTACGCCGTGTATAAAATGGAATGAATGAAATATTAAATTTAGGTCATTGATCAGCTTGCGTATCTCAAGGTTGTTCCAAGAAATACAGTACACGTTTCATTGAAGAAAGCGGGTAATAATACAGTAGGCTTTTACTATCAACGTGAAAGCGTTACAATTTGCCGACGAAGTAGAAAACAAGGGGATTTCGAGTACAGTCATTGTGACAGCACTGTTCTTTTACCATTGCTCTTTTCTTTATTAAATGTATTTGTTAGGCTTTATATTTACCTGATAATTTATATATATGTGGATTAGAATAATTCACGACAAAGTCACTGCCTCATTATTGTGAAAAATATTACAAATTTCTCTGCGGATCAATTCTCTGTCAAAATTATCCACCACTCTTGGCCTATTTTTCGTGTGTAAAACACTGGAATTACAAATTTCAGATGTCGCTATCCAGCGGTGCAATGATCGTTTGCTTATCCCCAAGGCATGAATAGTCCTCTTTTGTGGGTTTGAAATAGAATGACATAGTTTTCCTCGAGTAGCTTCATTGCAGAAATACTTTAAAATCCTATTTGTGATTTGCTGTAATGTCATAAAATGTACTCGCAGACTCATTTTTCCTACTTAACCAAACAATACTTTTTGTAGACACGCCACTGATTGACAATGTGTGCGTAACACCGGAAATAAACTGTTTTATGTTCAAGAAGTGCAATTTCACGCAATTTCACACTAAAATCATGCCTATTGCTTGAAAAACCAAAAATTTGCAAATGAGGTCGTATAATTTACTGTAGACATTTCAATATGTGTGCGTGTGATGTGTGTTGGCAAGTTGGATTTTATATTATATCGCAAAGAAACGAAAATTGAAACCGATGCCGCATTTTTATGAAAAATTTAATTCATAGGGTCTATACCATTTCAAATTCACATACAAAATTTCACTTATATGCGTTATATATTCGCTGAGATATAGCAGTTTGAAGTTGGGCAAAGCTAGTGAAACGTGCTATAGGAGAGTTTGATTTGGTATGGTCTTTAAGGATCATCTTCAATGCACACACATAACTCCATGAGTGCTCCGATCTTCTCCCTTAGATCACACAAGAAGTACATCAGTACAGTGCACGAACTCCGTAGCACCGGCTATGATCCCAATATGTGTATACAAGACTCACACATTATATAAATATTTTAGTAGTGGGTAGGTTTTCCTAATTTTGGAAATGTTGCCAGGGCAGCGGCCTACTCTTTACGATTTCCAACTGCCGAGGGATTTTTAACATGCGCAACTTGCACACGGGACCACCTATTTTTCACCCTTATCCGAAAAGTCTGGCACCCGATCTCACTACCCATGAGATCTCACTACCCATGAGATCTCACTTCCCATGAGATCAGTGGGGAGTAGCACATCATTAGGACCCACCGGTTCTGAAAATAATTTCCATCAAATATTTTCCCTGTACTGGGAACCGAAACACTTAGCCACTCCAATCTCCACACCAGGAGGGACATAATGAGAAATGATGACATCAGAAAACTTATTGGAACAATATCCTGCATCAAGTATGTGGAAAGACGGAAAATTAGGTGGCTTGAGAATGGAGTCCGTAAATTTACCACCAAGCGTTTACAACAGTAGGAGATCGCCTTGCAGAGCACGGAAAAGACCAAGTACAACAGTAGGAGATCGCCTTTCAGAGCACGGGAAAGACCAAGTACGACAGTAGGAGATCGCCTTTCAGAGCACGGGAAAGACCAAGTACAACTAGGAGATCGCCTTTCAGAGCACGGGAAAGACCAAGTACGACAGTAGGAGATCGGCTTTCAGAGCACGGGAAAGACCAAGTACAACAGTAGGAGATCGGCTTTCAGAGCACGGGAAAGACCAAGTACAACAGTAGGAGATCGGCTTTCAGAGCACGGGAAAGACCAAGTACAACAGTAGAAGATCGGCTTTCAGAGCACGGGAAAGACCAAGAGGCTGATGAATAGACACTGTTACCGAAATACTCCAACAAGCCTGGCTTACAGAAGCTAGTGCGGCACACTTAGCCCAGTAACGCAAACTTCAGCTCACCACTACGCTTCATGGCAATATTAAACACACAAGTGGGACCCAAAGATGCAGCAATAGAGAATGCAGTCAGCGACCCATAGCTTGACTGCTTGCGTCAGGGTCAGCGAACCAGAGCTGACCAAGACCCTACTCCACCTCCACGTGGTGGTCCTGGAAACAGGCTGCATCACTGCAGTCTGGCTGAGAGAGTAGGGATCGAAGAGGGAAGGCAAACCCGGTCCCAAAAAATGCCGTGCTGAAGTCGGGTGTGTCGGCCGAAAGGCGCAGATATCGCAGCTCCGATGTAAACAGACAAAACGCAACCAACGTCCTTTTCAGGACGAACGAGGAAGAAGAAGAACACACAAGTAAAGTAAATAATTAATAAATGCATCAATAAATTGTGGGCTCCTGACTGTCTGTGGAAACTAGAATAAATGAATTCAGTATGAAAGGTGAAAGAAGGGAAGGGCAGAATGTCAGACGGGCGTGCGTGCCCAATTCTCAACCCTTTGAAAATAAAGTTCGTTCATTCGTTCTCTCTCTCTCTCTCTCTCTCTCTCTCTCTCTCTCTCTCTCTCTCTCTCTCTCTCTCTCTCTCTGTGTGTGTCCCCCCCCCCCTCCCTTTCCCTATTTCTTTCCTGCCAAGCCTTTTTTTTTCTATTAATACCTACTTTAATTCATTTCGTTGTTGTTTTTCTTTTTCTGTTAAAACACTGCTGAAAAATAAAGTTCACTGACGTCAGTCAACACGAATACTACAGATCTAAATATGGCGTGCGGCAGTCTACGAGATTTGCGAACTGAATAATTATGTGTCAAGTAATTTTTGTGTGGCTCACTTCTCGTGGATGAGCAGTTTAATCGCTATACTATTTACTAGTCCTCTTAAGTCATTATTGACTTTGGAAATGCGCCCCTGAGGCGATAGGCCTCAGCTGCTTTTTTTCTGGTGTTCCTTGCGGCGTGTTCTGTTCTCTTCTGCTTGTTGCGAGAGCTTCTTTTCGCCCAATCTGAGGTGGTACTGTACGGAGCATCGCCACTTGGTGGGATTGACAGCTTTATCCTTCCAGGTTGCTGGATTTACGTCCAGTACCCTCATATCTCTCTTGCATACATCTTTGAACGTCAGTTGCGGTCGCCCGATTGTTCTTTTGCCATCTGCCAGTTGTCCATCGAAAATATCTTTCGGGATGCGACCATCTTCCACGCGGCAGACATGGCCAAGCCAGCGTAATCTGCGCTGTCTAATCGCAACACTGCAGACAAAGAAATTACGTACAAGTATAAGCGTTCCTATATAAAGTGAGGTTAAACATAAAGAAATTTAAAATTTTAGCGGTTACATGTAATGAATCCTTGTAAGGCACCGTTTGCTCGTAACTGTGGCTGACGAAGCGTAAAACCCTTGTTTCCCGTGTACCGTTTACTTGTAAAACTGATTTCATACCATTTTATTTTCTAATTTATATATTCGCTTAAGAAAAGTAGAGCCATTGTCATATTCACTAACGAACAACCTCACCTTCATCAGCACAATCAATGTCGCAGAAGAAATTATTGTATGGATATAATTATCGATAAGAAGATTAAGAACGATGCATTAAACACACTAGTATTGCCACATTTTCTTCTTCTTTCTTGTAATTTTGTATTTTAACAGGATGGGAAAGTACGATGTGCTTGCAACAAGGCGCACAATTGGTTTAAAGACGAAGGAAATTACCAATCCGATGACCCAAATGAAGGTCAGGAAGACGGTCCCTCCGCACCTTTGCACGACGAGAACAGTTGCACACGAAACCAAGACTACAAGGCAAGGAAAATGGATCGCGTGTCTCCGCAAGACATCAGGAGGGAGACACGCCTGGGTGCAGTACGAACTGTGTCGTTCGTAATTGGCCCGCATGCGATGGTAGGAAAATATATCGTGGTTCAGACTGTTGTCAAAGATCAAGGTCGTCTTCCAGGTCTTCAGAATCAAGCCAGAGATACAATGCTTCGTCTTCGGGCAGCAGTAAAAGAGTGACGTTTGGTTAAAAAGAAGTGAAAGCGGTGCCTGCTTGTTTGTGATGGTTGTCTTACCTCGGCAAACATGTGGCTTCTATGGTGGATTGTTTTCAGCAGTAGGGGAAAGGGTATTCATTAATAAGCAAATGTGTATTTAGCAGTAAACTGTAGAGTGTACAAGTACAACAGTAAGAAAAAATATGTTCCGTAGTAAGCAAAAGTGTACTCAGGAATAAGCAAAACTGTATTCACCAATTACCAAAAGTGTTTTCACCAGTAACCAAAACTGTATTCAGCAGTAACCAAAAGTGTATTCAGCAGTAACAAGAGGTGTATTCACCAGTAACCAAAAGTGTATTCATCAGTAACTAAAAGTGTATTCAGCAGTAAGCAAAATTGTATTCACCTGTAACCAAAAGTGTGTTCAGCAACCAAAGGTGTATTCAGCAGTAACCAAAAGAGTATTCATCAGTAACCAAAAGAGTATTCAGCAGTAACCAAAAGTGTATTCATCAGTAACCAAAAGAGTATTCAGCAGTAACCAAAAGTGCTTTCAGCAGTAACCAAAAGTGTATTCATCAGTAACCAAAAGTAAATTCAGCAGTAACCAAAAGTGTATTCACCAATAACCAAAAGTGTATTCATCAGTACCCAAAAGAGTATTCAGCAGTTCAATTTAGTGTGTTAAGTGCTAAGCAAAAAGTATATTTAGTACTAAATGTGTACAGCAGTAAGCAAAAGTGTATTTAGCCTCAAGCAGAGGTGCATTCAATAGTAAACAGAAGTGTATTAAACAATAATAACTAGAAACATAATATTCAGCAGGAAGCAAAACAAATGTACTCAGTAGGAAACAAAAGTATATTCAGTAGTAAACAAAAGCGTATACAGCAGTAAGCACAAAAAGAGTGTATACAGCAGTAATCAAAAGTGTATTCAGGTGTAAGCATATTAATGGCGTATAGTAAAATTTAATAACAGTCATCATTATACACAGTACTTACTGTCTCAGACCTAGGGGTCTTTGATATTTGGACATGCGCCCTAATATAACCGACTAGGTTGAACGGGACGCTCCTCGCCAAAACGAGGCAAAACTTTATTTAAAAAAAAAAAAGAAAATAAAAAAAAATAATAAAAAAATAATAACAGTCTCAATTTTTCAACATTTCTTTGGTTGATGGACATAAAAACTAGACAGTTACTTAAACCGAGGGAAAATCACGAAATGTTTGATGACCTATCATTAATTTGATGAGGTAATAGAAGAAACAGCTGAAAGAAATATGGATAATCTTGTTGTTCTTTCAATTTCGAATATTAAGAATTGAGGTATTCTGTATTTGTCAATCATTATCAGTAACCTTCCGCTCCCGAAGGAGCATAGGCCTTCAACAAACTTTTGCCATTTCTTGTTCTTCTTCTTCCTCTTCTTCTTCTGCGTTCGTCCTGAAAAGGACGTTGGTTGCGTTGTGTCACCGTTTACAGCAAAGCTGCGATATCTGCGCCTTTCGGCCCAACACATCCGACTGCGGCACGGCACTTTTTAGGACCGGGTTTGCCTTCCCACTTCGATCCCTACTCTCTCAGCCAGACTGCAGTGATGCAGCCTGTTTCCAGGACCACCACTTGGAGGTGGAGTAGGGTCTTGGTCAGCTCTGGTTCGCTGACTGCATTCATCACTTTTGACGCATCTTAGGTCCCGTCTTCTTGTCCAGGGTCATCAGGTCAAGGTCTTTCCGTGCATTCTTCATCCCCTTTATGTCTGTCTCCAGTTCTCTTCTCCGTGCGTTCTTTGGTCTTCCTCTGCCTCTCTGACCGTTTGGATTCCAGACAGAGGACTGCCTTGTTATGCTATTAATAAGTTTCCTTAGTGTGTGTCCTACCCGTCGCCAGCGTTGTATATCCTTAAGACTTATTGTCTCATTGTGTTTTGAGTGAGTAGTTGTTGCAGTTAAGATCATGTGTCGCAAGAGGAATATATGGTTTGGTTTAAGGACTATCTTCATTGCACACGGACAACTCATCAGTGCTCCGATCTCCTCACTTAGGTCACACAAGGAGGATCTCAGCACAGTGCACGAACTCCGTAGCACAGGCGAGAATTCCAATATGTGTATATAGGACTCACACATTCTTTAAATATATTTGGTGGGTAGGTTTTTAATTTTGCCAGGGCAGCGTCACTATGGTGTACTCTTTACGATTTCCAACTGCCGTGGGATTTTTAACGTGGGAAACTTGCACACGGGACCTCCTATTTGTTCGCCCTTATCCGAGAAGGCTAGGCATCCGATCTCACTACCCATGAGATCAGGGGGGAGTATGACATGATTAGGATCACTTGTTTAGAAAATAAAATCTCCATAAATTATATTCCTTCTACTGGGAATCGAACCCTGTACCTCTAGAAATCGTGGCGGACATCATACCTCTTAGCCACTCCGACCTCAAAGGAGTACATGACTGGGAATCATCTGAAGTGAAAAGAAAAATCACCTACTGCAGGCTGTGACCCACATCTGTCTGTTCTACACAACACTAAATGACTTAACAGTGAACACAACACTAAATGACAACAGTGAACACAACACTAAATGACTTAACAGTGAACACAACACCAAAAGACTTAACAGTGAACACAACACTAAATGACAACAGTGAACACAACACTAAATGACTTAACAGTGAACACAACACTAAATGACAACAGTGAACACAACACTAAATGACAACAGTGAACACAACACTAAATGACTTAACAGTGAACACAACACTAAATGACTTAACAGTGAACACAACACTAAATGACAACAGTGAACACAACATCAGTGTGTGTCCTATCAACAGGTTTCCTCAGTGTGTGTCCTATCAACAGGTTTCCTCAGTGTGTGTCCTATCAACAGGTTTCCTCAGTGTGTGTCCTATCAACAGGTTTCCTCAGTGTGTGTCCTATCAACAGGTTTCCTCAGTGTGTGTCCTATCAACAGGTTTCCTCAGTGTGTGTCCTATCAACAGGTTTCCTCAGTGTGTGTCCTATCAACAGGTTTCCTCAGTGTGTGTCCTATCAACAGGTTTCCGCAGTGTGTGTCCTATCAACAGGTTTCCTCAGTGTGTGTCCTATCAACAGGTTTCCTCAGTGTGTGTCCTATCAACAGGTTTCCTCAGTGTGTGTCCTATCAACAGGTTTCCTCAGTGTGTGGTGTGTCCTATCAACAGGTTTCCGCAGTGTGTGTCCTATCAACAGGTTTCCTCAGTGTGTGTCCTATCAACAGGTTTCCTCAGTGTGTGTCCTATCAACAGGTTTCCGCATTGTGTGTCCTATCAACAGGTTTCCGCAGTGTGTGTCCTATCAACAGGTTTCCTCAGTGTGTGTCCTATCAACAGGTTTCCTCGGTGTGTGTCCTATCAACAGGTTTCCTCGGTGTGTGTCCTATCAACAGGTTTCCTCGGTGTGTGTCCTATCAACAGGTTTCCTCAGTGTGTGTCCTATCAACAGGTTTCCTCAGTGTGTGTCCTATCTATCGCCAGCGGCTTCATCTCTTGCTTCCACTGGCATTTTCTGGCTATTGTCATCAGTTCCACATTAATGATCTTGTCATACCTCTTCAATCCGTGTATTCTGCGCAAGCACCGATGTGTCAATGTCAAAGGTTATCTTGGCACTGCATATACACATAACGCCAGTAGGCAGATACTTGCCAGTATTATAGCCACTCTTTTGTAATATTGTTATTATTATGTTTGATCAAAACAATATTGTTGATCCATTACTATACATCGACAAAATGTGCCGAAAAAGACAAACAAGAAAAAGAAAAGGCGAACTCCTTGAGCACAGCACCCAAAAGCAAAGCCCTAAAAAGGACTAAGCTTTTATTGCAAGCGTCGGTAAGTCCTAACAAGGACTTCTAGCTGAGCCAATGTTGTCCTGGATTGAGTTTATATATATTAGTAGAAGCCATTTGCCTTCGGGCCAAAGGGAAGATATAGACATGGGGATTTATGTTATGCATAACATTAATTTTAAATATTCTTCAGTGTTAAATTCACATTAATTCACTAAGATATTTTGTAAGCTTAACGATCTATACAGATATACTGTAACAATCCTATTTCATGACCACCAGGAATGTAACGATATCTTTTCTGTGTACTGTTATAGTATGGATGTGTTGATGCGCCACAAGAATGTTGAAGGCTGTACGATCTACCCCAATGTTCCTGCACGGTGTTACTGTATTTTTCTGTGCGTGCGTAGTCAGTACGACCTGGGCCAAACAGCGTTGTTGTGCATGATTAGCTCACCAGGCGATGAGGCGCTAACAGGGTGTCATGTTGACATTCAAACATCATACATCTCTTGAATGTGAAGTACTCGAAGTTTGTGTGGGTTGATAAGTGATGTGGGTGTGTAGACAGCACGAATGCGTTTAGGCTCTTTGACAGGTAAACAATGCACCCACTCACTCACTTGCAGTAGTCAGTAATTGTTGCAACTGCTGGAACTTTTCAACCATTTATTTACGAGACACAGTGACATCAACAGTTACAGTCAAATGGACGAGGATCAAGGACATCATATAAACTGGAAATGACTGGCAAAAACATCTGGCATTATAAAGCTTGAACCACTCATCTATCAGGACGTTATCGACAATGGTCTGTCCTTTAACACATAGTTCATACTGCAGCTCACGTACCACTGACTCCGCGCGTCAGGTACTTCAAACAACTCCGCCGTACCAACAGACGAGTTCTCAGTTGCATAAATAATAATAATGCTGCAATTCATCTGGCATAACACGCCAGATACATCTTCTTCTGCTCAAAGATATCGGCCGTAATGTCGGGCCTCTATAATAATGTAAACAACTGTGTATTCTTCATAGGCAGGCATAATCATCCATGCCGAAACATACCGCCAACATGCGGTTTTCATAATAATATATCTTCACTGGGCTTCTGTATAACAGTTAGACGAATAGTCTTAGTTGGCTACATCGAGCACAAATAATGGACTCTGCATCTCAAAGGACTGTGAGCTCTACTCACAGGTTGCCACAACATGAGGCATAATAATTAAGTTTCTTTTACCTTTGACAGAATCCGAGAAATACACAAATAACAACTGTCGTCATTCTTGACGAACAGAATAACTCTGGGGAGAATCACTGACATCACAGTCACACTGAAAACTATCTTTCCCCCAGATAATGCAGAGAAGTACCACGGACATACTAGTCCGGTCAGAACCCAGATCCTCACTCTCTGACGGAAGTCTCTCCGTTCGCGCTCAAAAAAACTTGCGCATGAGTAGACAGCACAGATCTGAGTAAAGCTAACCCCGACTTAAGACAGGTCATCATCTCATCTCATCTCAACCCATAACCCGTCATGGGTCGTAGGGGTGCCATGGTGGAAGCATCAGCAGACAGGGTCCTCCACTGCTCTCTATTCTCAGCAATGCGTACAAGTGTGGAGAAACCGTGTCCTGCCCATTCTTTGATGTTATCAGCCCAGGATTTTCTTTGCCTTCCTCTTCTCCGTTTACCTTCGACTGTTCCCTGGAGGATCGTTTTCGAAAGGGAGTCATGACGAGTTACATGCCCAAACCAGGCAAGCTTTCGACAGGTCAACAACAATGAATAAAACAAAGGGAAGATAACCCCAAATCAACCTGTCCCAGTGAGTTCATAAACAGTTCTCTAACTTAGATCATCAAAAGTATTAAGGGGAGGTGTAACCCCCAAAAATGAAGAATTTCATTGAAAATATCAAATTTTAGATACATATTGCACTGGAAAGTACATTCATTTGCCCACATTTCTGTATGTTTATTTTCACTAAAACCTTTATGGATGATTTTATATAAATTTTTAAAGTATGTCAGGTAAGTGTATTTTTACCTAATTATATATGTAAAAGTCAAATTGGGCTTTTGATGCTAATTGCTTCTAATGCATGGATTTTTAATCGGTACCATAATTTCCCTGAAGCAAACAGAATTCAAATTTTTCAAACATAGTGTGTAAAAATCATTTTGACTGGCTAATTTTCTGGGGTCCTTTGATGGATATCGAAATTGTTGGTGTTATCCAGTAGGTGGTAGGGACTTCTAATATAAAGCTGCAGGTAAGAGTCAGGATTCTGGTTTCTCCTGTGCGAGCTTAAATAAATATCTTCGTCATATCTCTTGTCAGATCTTGTAGGTGATTGTCGGGAAGTAAGTTTCCCTCTGAATGTGCGTTTGATACGGGCTTGTGAATCTAAACTCCAATGTCTAGTCTCTAACAATCCTTTGCTTTCTCAGAGAAAGGATGAGTTTTTTTCGGTCGAAAAGCGCCTGAGTTCACTTTTCTTAATCGTAAACAAAGTATTGGAATCGTGGATGATTCCTGCATCAATGGAGGTGAGTAAATTTTGTGTAAAAGTGTAATTCCTCCATTTTTTCTTAATTTTCTCAAAACCTCATTTTTCACACAAATGTGGGCACGTTGCCCACGATTTTTCAAAAACTATTAGTGATACAGCAGTAAATTTTGGGCCACATGCTGTACACATAGTGCTCATTAAAATAAACACACTACAAAACTGTTGAGAAATAGCTAAGATACCCCCCTTAAAAATTTCAACTATTTTTCGATTGGTATGTTAAAAATCCAAAAAAAACTCAGATATCAAACCAATCAAAAATTCGTTTAGATATCAAACTCAATATCAAATATTACTCACATGAGATATCTTGGGCAAATATACCCAAAAAAAGCTAATTTGCCTTTTTTCACTGTTTTTTTTTTTATTTTTTTCACCTCAATGTTTTGTATTTTTTTCAGTCATTGTACTTGTATAAATGACCAGATATAGATATTAACTTATAATTCTGTGTTTTTCATTTTGGGGGTTTAACCTCCCCTTAAATAGATTTACGTCTTATGAAACCGTCAAAAACGACAGCAACACATACCCTTAGAACAGTGGTACGGTACTTCGAAGTCTGCGGCTGTTAGAAGCTTCGATCGACAAATCGTCCACAATAGTGGTCAGTTGTGGGCTCTTCTCAGATATCTTGTTGTGTTATGGGTTAAGACTTCTAATATATAAGAGTCAGCCCTCTGGATATCTTCTCAGCTCTGTCAGATCTTGAAATGATTTCGGGAAGTAAGGAATTGCGTTTGAGACGGGCGTCTAAACCCAATCTAGATCTAACCCTTGCTTTCTCGGAGGTCAGCGCCTGAGTTCACTTTTCTTCTCGTAAACTTTCGTGGGATTTCAATGCTGTTGTGCGAATTTACCAACACAATCATAATTTCATCTTCAAATACCAGTGATTTCCTGCTGCCATAATTACAAGTGTTTGTAGTTGCTGTTCAAATCCCAAAAGAATGATCCTGATGGGGTCAATAACCTTAAAGTTATAGCAGAATTTATGTTGTGCTATTCATAATTTTTCATAAAGACACTAGTTTATGTTGCAATTCTAAAGCGTCTTTCCCGTGTTGTGATATTTGCCCACTGAGGCATATGGAGAATACGGTGTTAAGCCCATATTTTCTTGACCATCGGCACCAAGGTTGCCACTCAAGTTCTAGAGATAAACCCAGATTTTCTTCTAAAGATTTTCTTCTAAAAAAAAAAACCCAGAAATACCCAGACTATTTTATGCCTCAAATACACGGGATAGACGATGCTTACACAATCTTTTCGTGCAACATTAGCACAAATAAGCGGTGTGCTACCAATGTTTATGTATTTCTTCATTTTTATTTTATTTTTTATTACCAAAAATTCACAATTATATAAAAATGATTTTATTAACACCCCAATATAATGAACTCTTGAAAATGAGATATTTTAACAGTAACATACTTACAGTTGTTACATTAACAAAATGTTCCTCAAATCAAATATAAAATGTTAGTTGTAACTTGTTACTGTTGAAAATTGTCACTTGTCAGCGACTCGGCATCCATGTCGACAATTTCTCCTTTGTCAATATCATATGCATGAATTGACAACGTGGAATCTTGATTGTGGAGTTCCAAAATCTGTGCATATCTTTGCCGATAACGTCCTTCACGCTCATCTTCAACCACGCTTTTACTAGGATTAAACTTATGACAAACTCCAATCCTTCAGTTCGCTGCCTGTTAGCCATTCCTCACAAAAAGTCTGCTGATACCATGGCTTCACTTTTTTACGCGGTGGTGTGTGTGTGTCGTCATGCTGCTACAACTACCTAGCGTACCTTCATCGTCGCTCATCTATAATTTTATAATACTGTAACAAAAAAACAAAAAAAAACAATATGCTGTTTATCTGCTTATGTCTAAAATTTAAAAAAGAATACTTTAAAAACATCGCAAAAATGACTGAGTATTGTAGATGACAGCCATTAACAGAATAACAGGAAATAGATAGCTGATGTAAACGAGTAAAAAAAACAACGTCATTGATGTGGTTAAAAATAAGAATTAAATTTAAGTGGAATAAAAAATATATAGCACATAATGTTTTACATTTAATTATAATATACATATAATGTATAATGCTCAGTGCACAGAATATACATACATTGTAAATGTCAATTGTCAAATATACCCAGATTAATGCAGATTTGGAAAAACAATACCCAGATACCCAGACGGAAACCAAAAAACCCAGATCTAGTAAAAAATACCCAGCTGTGGCATCACTGATCGGCACACTAGGTATGATGTGGTTAGCGTAACCTTTAACCTTCCCAAAATGGCTCTGGTACAAAATTCATGAGGCTGAGTCGATCCCGGACCCGTTTGCGGTCTAAAAAAATTCCACCACAACAGCGGGTGCCATTATTGTAAAAGGAAAACAGTGTTACTATCTGGATCTTGAAGTAATTTTTTTAAAAGACGTCAACGCTACCACATTTACTTCTGCATCATTATCACCATTGTCAACAACAACATCATTATCATCATCGTCGTCATCATCGTCGTCATCATCATCGTCATCATCATCATCTTTAGTTCCCGTCTCTTTCCTTTTGAAGTATTTAGTCACCACGACGGCTAGTCCCCTTTCATTAAGCCTGTACCACGGCGTTCACGTGCATCTGCAGCAGTGGTCTCTATAGTACGCGACACAAGAATCGAAGCAAGGGTGGCAACTCGGAAAAGACATCGCGAGGGAAAAAATACACAGGAGTTGTACCCCTCTCAAAGAGTGTTGAATAAGCTTCAGATAAGGGTTGCCCAAGATTTTTCAATCTCTGTACCCGCATTATTTTTAATAAATGGGACTACCTTTACCGTTTTTTGTTTTGTTTTTGTTTTACCTGTTTGATTCTGATTCTTGTGAAGCTACAGTTTTATTCTCAGTACAGTCTTTGAAGGAGCTTCCCACATATCATGTTCAGCCTCCAGATTGTTTTCTGCTTTTGATGTTATTGAACATCTCTACACCTCACGGTAGAAGGGGAACGACTAAGTAAGTAAAGATGTTATTGAACATAGGGTTCATATTCTCTCTTCAATCACAACTTTTCTCTCTTTTTCTTTTTTTTACCAACATTACTCGCCGCTATGTTGCTCCTGGAGGTCTCTGAAGAGACAAAGAAAGAACATGCCAATTGCACCCTCAGACATGTCGTACAAGGCGACTAATATAAGGTTACGCATGGGGCTGGCAACGTAATGATATAAAACTAGTTGCCACTGAAACCCCTGCTGTAGGAGCACGTGACTGCTTGGTGCAGGCTTCATATTCTCAAACAATGTTCAGGTCACCGCCACCTTAGCTCCTATAGAACATCCCTAGCGCCCCCTCCATTTCCAATCTTTCATATCTCGTCCGAGCCTCATCGATGTTGTCTCTCAAATCCACATTTGTTTTGGCTAACACTGCTAAGCAATATTTGAATAGAATAATGCACTTAATTACCAAATATTCCCAGTATCCCTTGGAAAACGTCTAGTACCCCCTAGTACCCGTTCCCCAGTTTGGGAACCTCTGTTATAGCATGTATGAGAAAAAGGGACGAGCGACGTTAGGGAGGAGGATGGGTTAGGGTTTGTTCAGGCTACGATCTCCTTTTAAGCGCTCACGTCAGGGCCATATAAAATCAAACCGTTTTACATGTAATCGTATTATTAAGTATTAATGTAGAATTTAGCTTGGCATATCTTCAACCACCGCCTTACTACTGAACCCCTCCTGTTGCCCCCCCCCCCCCTTTTTTTCTTAGATCCTCCCAACGTCCCCAGGGAGGTGGGGTACTGCACACTTTGGGAACCACTGATGTAGACACTATCTACATCTGTGATTAATTGAGTCACAAGGGGGTACGTCGTACAACAATACCGGGTACATTTACAAATGTTAACATCAATTAAAGACATTGTTCAAACCTAGTCATGATGGTGGTTTTCACTTGGCCTGAGACAGGCTGCGGTGGTGGTTCCATGCAAGGCAAATGATGGTGATGAACAAGACTAACTACTACTTTTGGAGCGTTGCAGTAGGATGATATACGGGTGATTGAAAAGTTACTTCTTATTTTTATATTGTTATTTCTTCATTCCAATTTCAAATAATTGACGTGAAACAAACGTTAAATAAACACAATAAACTGCCATATTACGACTTTAATATATATATCTTAACAAATAAAATGGTATTGCATCAGTTTTACAAATTAACGGTACACGGGAAACACGGGAGGTTTTGGGTTTCATCCTTCGTCAGCCACAGTATAGACACGTTAAAGAAAACTACTATAGAGCAGTGTTTCTCAACCTTTTTGTGTTCACAGCACACTTTTCAATTTTCCAAAAATTTGCGGCACACCTATCTCACTTAGCGCCTGAGTAAACAATTACGGTGATATATACTAAATTAAATACACTAATTTGGGGGTACTTTAGAATAAATAAAACTCTCAATTCGATTTTATTTTACTTGTTTAAAATAATTGAAACATAATTTTTGACGCAAACAATTTTTTCATACAAACCTGATGGTCCTAATGCGATACTTAGGCTTTGATGCTTTTGAGTAATTTCTTGGATATTAGGGCGTATCTGAGATAAGCAAACTCTTATTTCATCTTCAACACAGAAAGGC
The DNA here is from genome assembly GCA_024509875.1 of Oreohelix idahoensis. Lineage (NCBI taxonomy): Eukaryota > Metazoa > Mollusca > Gastropoda > Stylommatophora > Oreohelicidae > Oreohelix > Oreohelix idahoensis. The sequence goes on from JAMPIV010013475.1 coordinate 18,426, forward strand.
TTTCCCTTTTTTTTTTTTTTTTTTTGCATTTAACTGCTTATAAGTGTTGAAAAATCCCAACTCATATAAATATGACGTAGAAAACTGCATCTAAATAATTAAAGCTCGTTTTGCAATAACAGAATGCTCGTCTTTAACAGAAATCCAGAATGTGACCAGGGGTATCTCAGAGCGTTTCATTTTACGACTGCGATCAGTTGAAATATTTTTATATTACATGATCACTAAAAATATACTTCATTTAGTAAATTTACCAAATTTTTGCGGCTAATGTGCCGCGGCACACCGCTTGAGAAAGACTGCTATAGACACTGCAATCACGTAATATATATGAAATATAACAACAGCCATAAAAATATATTATTATTTATTTCTCTTCATCTGTGTTGTTATATTTCATATATATTACGTGCTTGCAGTGTCTACAGTATGTTTGTAACTGTGGCTGACGAAATGACACCCCAAACGTCCCATGTTTCCTGTGTACCGTTAATTTGTAAAACTAATTCAACACCGTTTTATTTCTTAATATATATTTATTTCCGTACCAGTTTTACAGCAGCCCCCTAATTTATTTACTTACATTTTACGACTTGAAATATGCATGGGGGCAGGGCCGGATTAAGCTAGTACGGGGCCTGTAGCATATATTAAGAAAGGGGCCCTATATTTAAAAAAAAATAAAACAACACAAATATATTTGAATACATACATTTTTAATTTGCATAGTAATTATCATTATCAAAAGTAACAACACAGTCAACATTATTGTTTAAATATTAATGTTTCTACATTTAGCATGAGCAAATTTGTTGATGATATAGGATGTATCAATTTCACGCAGAAGTTTATGTTCAATGCTCATTAGTGTGAGATTGTTCAATCTCTTTTGACCCATGGTGCTCCTTAGTTCATTTTTAATAAGTTTCAGTTTTGAAAATGATCGTTCTCCACTGCATTTGGTTACCATTCGTGACAAATAGATGCGCAAGGCGATTTCTACATTTGGAAAACAAGACACCAAAGAATTGTCAATTATCAAACGGTAAAACTGTAACTCTACAAGGTCTAGAGTAGTGCCAATATGAGAAGCAAGATCAGTTTTCAACAGTTCTGTAAACTGCACAAGTTCTTCACAAAGACTTTCTTCCAGATCTTCCAGATATGATTTAATAAGATTCGATGATCTCGTTACCACCTCTTCAGGTGTAAACGACTGTAACTGACGAAGGAATCCAAATACATCATTCAACTTTTGATAAGCTTTCTGGCGTTTTGACAAGGCAGAGAGCAAGCTATCAATAAGGACAAGAAATGTTCGGCTTTTAAACTGCTGAGAAGGCGTTTGAGATTCAACAAGTGGATCAAGTGTGCTGGAACCACTGAAATCATCATACTCTCGATTTCGTTTGTGTTTTCTTCGAGTTTGTTCTTGATAATGTTCACACTCAGTCAGATCCTTGGCCTTTTGCTCTGTGTTTGCAAAAGTAGACCGCATAGCTTGAATATACCCCCGCAGGGATTCATAGAGTGCACAAGCTGTATTCAAATCTTGGTCAGAAGATTGCAAAGAAGCACTGGTCTTTTGAAAACGCTGTAATACTTGATCCCACAGTATGATCATTATTCCTGTTTCTAATTTCATCATGGTTGAAAGTAGATCACGAGCCTCTTGACGACACTCTGCTTCTGATCATTGTTATCTGAAATATCATCCAAGACTTGTTTTATTGCAGAAAAGCTGTGTAAAAGTGCTTTTGTTGCATCTGCCCGAGCGGACCACCTGGTATCTGACAGTCTTTTCACAACGGGCAAATGGGACTTATTATGAGTACCGCCAGCACATAATGCAGTAGAAAGGAGACCCTACCGGTAGGTAGAAGCAGAAAAGAAGGTGTACAGAGTTTCAACAAATCCAAAGAAAATGACTGCTTCTTGACAACCTTCAGCAGCACATTTTCCAACCAAATTTAGTGAATGTGCAAAACACGGAATGTAATGCGCAAACTTATTCGCTGTTCAGCAATATGACCTTCCATATCCAAACATGTCACAAATCTTTCAATTGGTCCAGATGGCAAAACATAGCGCAGAGTCAAAGTCAGCTGATCCATATTATATATATCTGGAGTAGAATCCAGTGAAACGGAACAATACTTGTATTTCTTCACTTCACAGAGAATGTGATCCAGTATGCTGGATCCAATCAGATTGATGAATTCCTCACACGTTGTTTTAGATAGATATGATGTATGTCCAAATCCTTTGTTTGCATGAGTACTTATATGCTCTGCCAGAAAAGGGTCAAACTTGGCCAGTAATTCTAACAACCCTAAGTAATTCCCGTTTTAAGGGGACCCAAAAATTTCATCACTGCCACGAAATGAAAGGCCTCGTTCTGCTAAAAACTTCACAACTTCAATTATTCGCTCTAGAAGTTTGTGCCAATACTTTTCTTGACTGTCCATTTGTTTCACAAGTTGGGAATCGACACGTTCACCTTTGTTTTTATGCATCAACAGTGAAATTAAAGCTTGTCTATGTGAGGAGCTTTCTTCATGTCGACGCAATAGATTGCTTGCATTTTTCCAGTCATTAAACACTTCCACAGTACACTTTGATGAACATTCTGAACTCATAAGCTTGCATGGGAAACAGAATAGGCGCCCTTTACTTTCTGAATAGCATAACCATTTTCTTGCATGTTGCTTGTTTGTAAGTTTATGAATATGTGTAAAATAAGACTTCTGACAGTATCGAGTTTTCTTTTCAGTGTCATACAATCGCACGGATGAAGAGAAGGCACTATCAACATGTTGACATTTTTCACTTCCCTTGGATATCCAATATTCACGCTCACAGTCATCTATATTGTTCGGCCAGTCACCAATATCATTAGAGTACTTCTTCGTTTCACTTATTCTTTCACATTCAGACTCATTGTATACTGGGTTTTGCTGTATGTTTTCTGCTGCACAGCCTGCACTAGTACTAGTTATTCCTGTACTTCCAGCTTCAGCGGTAAGAGTACCACCACCATGAACATCAAAATATTACGTCAGCTTACGTGTTTTTGATATCACAAGTTGATCTCTTCTTTCTTTTTCTTCCTTCGCTTTACGTTTTTCACTTCCTGAAGCATAATTACGTCCAATATCTCTATTTCTACTGCTCATTTTTTGAGTTTTCTAACCTTACAAATCAAGAAATTTTAATCAAGATCGAAAGAGAGTGCGAGCACGCCGTATACCTCAATTAAAACTGGAAGTTTCCGTTTCCTAAATTCTAGTTTTTATTGTTAATGCAAATTCATTTCACAAAGAACGAAACAAAATTAGAGGGGCAGTCGCCTAGAGCCAAAAAAGTGGCTTCCGTCCAAACGTGACCAAATTTTCAACGCCACTTAAATGGCTTCCGTCCGCAAACAGTTAAGATAAAAATAATGAAGAGTCACACTAAGTCACCCTCTTATGCTCTTTCTCTCACAATTTCGTGACACCAAATGAAAAGGCGCTAAAGATGGCATAAATCACAAGATCATTGGTTTAACGCTCGTATTAGAAGATGACCAAAAAATTATGTACATATTTATTGGCGCGGGGTCCCTAAAAGCGCGGGGCCCGTAGCATATGCTACTTTTGCTACTACGTTAATCCGGCTCTGCATGGGGGCATATCTGGAGTCATCCTTTTACGACCACCAGCTATGCACAGTGCTATAGTATTTAGTTTTGGATGTGACCCTCTGTCTGTGAGGCTAATTACACCTTCATTGACTTTTTAAATCATCCACACACTTCCAGGAATTCCCCCTGTGGTGAAACGTGCTGAGAACCCAGCATTGCACACTAAGCTTGGAGAAGTCACTTGAGCCCCAGGCATAACTCTTTGGCTTTGACTTGGTTGACTGCATGAAGGACTGTGGACCCAGTGATGGAGCTGAGAAATGGCTCTGTGCAGGGCGTGACAATTCCTTGGGAGAGACTAGAACCAGAGCATAGTTGGAGAGCTCCCTTGGATGGCGGGGAATGCACAGTCTGCCACATGCTTCTTATTCTTAACTTGGGACCAGATGTGACGATCCTTTAAATGCTAGCCGAGCTGGAGAAATTGGAGCTCGTGACTTCAACTCAACATGTTTCGGGATGGCAGAAAAGCCACGGGAAAAGCCTAGATCTACAGTGTAGATAATACCAAGGAGTCTTCAACTTGGTATTGGCTGCAAAAGAGTGAGAAGCTCAGCAACCCTAGCTAAACATCATCATCAACAACAACAACAACGACTTGAAATGCTATGTCACATGACCATTACAACTCAACGCGTGATCTTGTCTGATCAACACGTGCTGTCATAGAGGGCAGCCATTTTTGCTGTCTGTTGTATCGTCAGGTTATTGCCCTTTATAGATTTTATATATTTTGTTTCGTTTCTGGTTATGAAAAGAAATTAAATAAAACATATTTATCAAATTACAGTTATCACTTCTTGTTTTAACATGTGTTTTTATGTATATCCAATGGATAAAAGTAAGGATATAAAAAATGTAAAGAGTAGAAGCTGACTTTTCAATCAACCTGTAGTTATTTACCAACTATTCCCTGTAACCCATTGAAAAACTTCTCGATTAGCCCACGCTGGACGCCTCTGCGTTAGATTGAGAAGACTGATTGCATTTCATATATGCTCACGACCAGGGTCGGATTAAGGACAACCCAAAGGTTCCCCCCCCCCCCCAACCCACACCCCAGCGCTTCCATTGCTTAAATGACAAGACATTAAGACTCAATAAATGCTGAAGAGACTGAAAATTCAATTTTCTTCCTGGCCAGACTGCACTGAAATTCATGCAGAAAAAGGTTGATGAGACAGGCAAACATACTGAACTCTAGGTCTATGTCTTCTTTCAGTCACTCATCCTACCAAAGAAAACGTTTTATTTTTTTATTATTATTTTTTATTTATATTAACAATACGGATTAAAGTCGAACACGGCAGATAAATTACAAAAAATTCGACTAAAGACGACTGTGGCAGTGAAAGAGATGAGAGTTAAGGGCATGACAGCTAGAGGGAAAATTATGTGGTGCACCCCTTCCCTTGGTGCCCTAAGCACGTGCTTATTTTGCTTAATGGTTAATCCAGCCCTGCTCACGACAGGCAAAATAGATGGCTTATGTACAAACATTTAAATTTGTTTTAAATTAGATGATATTTACGAACGTGTACGTAATTAAATCGAGTAATACTTACTTACTTAGTCATTCCGCTTCTACCGTGAGGTGTAGAGGTTTGGAAGAGATAGCGCCAGACTATCCTATCGGCTGTCTTCCTCCTGGCCTGGTTCCATTCTAGTCCTCGGTCCTTCAAAGATTGTCTAATGTTGTCCTCCCAGCGGACTCTGGGTCGTCCTGGGGGTCTGGATCCCTGGCTCTTTGTTTGTCGTGGTAGCCGATCTTCTCCCATTCTGCAGACATGGCCAAATCATCTTAGTTGGGACTGTTCTACTTGGGTCTGCATGGGGTGGGATTTTAGGCCTTGGCGTATCGTCTGGATTTTGCGGACCTTTTTTGAAAAATATTTTTGGAATTAGAAAATTTTTTTGAACTTGAAAATTTTTGAAAATATTTTTGGACTTTGACATTTTTTGGGATGATTTTTTGTTATTGATAGTACTCAAATGTCTCCCTACGGGATACATTTGCGGAGCCCCGGGATCTATATGTGACAGGGAATGCGTCATTTTAGGAACTATCATTTCTACCAAACAGACCATAGCTTGGGTGATAGAAATTAGTTAAAATTTAATCGTAAAATTATAATAGGAACGGACCATAAAAAAAAAAAGAATAGCGTAGATTACTTTTTATCCAATCGTGAGATGAATAAAAATGAAGCAACGCTGACCTAGATTTGAACTGAACCCAAGCGAGCTAGCCGGCAAAGAGTTGCAGAAGAAAGGTCGAAAGTGTCAGACGCACTTTTTATGCTGCAGATATTTGAGGATTTTCAAATAATACTAAAGGAGGTTTTTCATTTAGTATTTTCTCAGCTCTAGTGTTTAATATGTGCATTATTTCTAACAAGGAAAGCAGTAAGTAAAATGCTTTGAATAACCTATAACATTTTCATGTCGAAGAGAGATAGCTTTTGCCCCCGCAGCACACAGTAAAATGGCTGCAAGTTGTACTTTGATGCAGAATGTAGACTTTGAATAGCCATGTATAAACACTAATAGTTTGGCAGAACCTGAAGCTCTTCAAGAAAATGAGAAAATGGATTAATTCTCTGAGGAACTGCTAGTATGCATTTACCGCTAGCTAATAAGGAAAGAAATTTACTAGGAGTTGAATCAGAGTGGCTCATCTGAAGACAGAAGCCTCTGTTGTATTAAAACATAGAACAGAAATGCATAAATGGATACATGAAACATGCATGCTATTATTCTATACGTTTACCTGTAAAAAGATGATGTAAATAAAAGTTCACGTTGATACCAAAGGCAGGTCGTCTCTCATTTACTTTGCCACTTATTTATGAGAGTAAGAAGGAAACTGTTTTGCTGGAAAATAATGTTAATGAACCAATACTGCTCTAACCAAATACACCGTAGAGGATCATCCTAGAACCTGGTAGAACCTTAAGTCTGTTAGAGAGAAAGCTCCACCTCTAGCGCCTAAGCTAGTCTATCAACTCGACTCTCTGTACAAACAGCAAACCCCAACTGCCTGCCCCGGCCACATATGTTTTTGTAACATTTGAGTGAAGCAAGAGACAGACAGGTAGAAAAATGAACCGATAAAGTTAGAAAGAAAGATAGGGAGAAGGATTAAAACGAATAGCGAAAGAGAGAGAGAGAGAAAGAGAGAGAGAGAGAGAGAGATGAGAGAGAGAGAGAGAGAGATGAGAGAGAGAGTTGAATGGATACTTTCATTTATTAACACGACAATACAACTGGCTGTTATCACAGACATCTTACTGTTTCTAAAAGTAGAAAAACACGTTCACGCAATGTTTGACGGCCTACACATGTATTTTTATTAACACGTTAATCATACGAGTACATTCTGATTATAAGAAAAGAAAGAAAAACATATATATAGTATGGTTAATAACACATAGGTTTTTATATCAGATCAAAGATTAAAAAGTATTATTAAAAAGTCATATATATATATATATATATATATATATATATATATATATATATATATGTATATATATATATGTATATATATATATATATATATATATATATATATATATATATATATATATATATATATATATATATATATATATATATATGACTGGAAACACTGTACAGAGCGATACAACAGGAGGCAATCTGATCATCAGAAGTGTTCCCCCGTCGGACAATGTGTTTCGGCCCTTTATTTTCTTTATACCCTGAGAGGGGCGGGCCCAATTGCGTCATGAATCCCAAGCGTCCGCTTCCTGTTGTCTTTCCTGCCTGCGCTGTGAATTGAACCCATTCCACCTTGGTTGCAACTTTCTTCACTCCTGGTTTAATCCATGCTGCAAACTGGAGGCAATTATTAAAGCAACCATTGCGTTGTATATAAATGACTGTCCTACATTCCATAGCCTCTTGCGGTTGGTCCACTGCAAACATAATGCCCTTTCTGCAGTTTCACTGAGCCCCTTAAGTGCCCTTGTTCTTGACTGTCCTTTCATACACAATAGCTTCATTAGATCATACACTGAGGCAGCCACTAGATCTCTTGCACCTACCTCAGCAGATACGACTTTTGCTGAGAACACGTCATGTCTCAAGTCCAAGACCATTTCATTCTAGTTGGCAAATTGAACGAGCGTTGTTCGTCCAATCTGGACTTAAATGGCACGGTCAGTTCAATCATTATAATCTGGTACGACGATGAAGAGTATAGTACTATGTCTGTTCGTCTTCCAGATCTCCTAATGATTTCTGGATATGTCCCTCGTCCAGGTAGATCTACTGCCATCTCCCAGTCAAGATTAGATGGTAAACTGATATTTGGTTTGGGATGTGCTGACTTTTCTGCTCTCAGGTATTCTATATGTGACAGTGCGAAGACGATGTGTGGAGAAGAATATTTCATGAATATATGTGTTATGTTGTCACCACTCTCTCTGGCCTACTTTCACACACACGTTCTGCAGTCACAGAAAAACTCTTTCTTAATGACACGGGTCAAACTTTTTTTCGTGAAACCCTATCAGGTAGTACACAACTCTTACAGCGAACAATGTTGACCACAAGATTGACTAGCTTACTAAGTAGGTATTCTCTTTGTAGTATTTATCATTTACTATGTATTGCAATGTAACGCAAAGTAACCCATGTATGTCCCTACACAGACCGGTGGACTCTCTCGATTTCGATAGTTCTCTTGGCACAGACTGGGGGACTCTCTCGACTTCGATAGTTCGCTTAGAACAGACGCAACTATGCGATAGCCCCCAACCTCACTGGCGGATCATACGAGGGTGCATATCGCACAAGAAGACGACTTGACTACTTCCGAACTCTGACTCGAGCCTTCAGTTGTTTTAGTTAGCACCCCGTAAGCTGTATTCAATTGCTATAGGACCCAAAAAAGATAGATGCCCCCAGGATTCACCGAAAGGGGGGGGGGGGGGGGAATGATGAATCCACAGGCGCCTCATTGGAATCGACCAGACCCGTTACACGGACTTCGAGCTCTGAACAACGGCTGGAATCTCCATGTGCCTGTGGTAGGGAATTCTCTACTCAGAGAGGAATGAAAATCCACCGAACGAAAAAGGGGTGTGGGGGGTCATCTGGGGGAGATCAACAGCGCTCTGTCTCGACGGATAAGACGTTAGAAGAACGCAGCCAGGAGTCAATCCACTGTGCTGAGTACATTCAAGTTGATCTGCCTGATGATGATCTCACACACTTCTTGGACGGGAAGAGAGATGCAATCAAGTTTCCACCTGCCAGTGCAAAAGGGCTTTGGGAACAGCTGGACGAAGCCTTGGCAAAAGAGTTGGATAACAACCTGAAGCAGATAACTTTGGAGAAGAAGCTGGAAATCTTCGGCGACATAATATATCTGCACTGTCGCAAAGTGTTTGAGTGAGGGAGGCAAGGGAAAGTAACCCACCACGAAAAAGTAGAAGACAAATTAAAATAGAAGAAATCAGGAAACAGAAGAAGCATGCCCGAAAACTTTTCAAGAACGCAGTTGCCACAGAGAAGGAAGGGTTACGACAGGTTTTGGAGCACCTGAAAGGCCAACATAATGCCCTTTGTAGAGCAGAAAGGTTGTGCAGGAAGAGAAGGAAGACTCGAAGGGATAGGGAAAGATTTTTCAGGGAGCCCTTCAAGTTTGCCAAAGAACTGTTTGAGCAGCCACGGTCGGGTACGCTAAACATCAAGAAAGAAGACCTGGAAGAACACCTTAGAATGACATATTCAGATGGTCGCAGAGATGAGCCGCTCAGCAGCATGGCAGGCCTTAAATGGCCGAGTAAGCCAGGAGCTGAATTTAACACCAAGCCCCCAACGGTGCAAGAGGTAGAAAGCATTGTCCAGAAAGCTCGGTGCAAGTCAGCTCCAGGTCCTAATGGTGTCCCATATGTGGTGTATAAGAGATGCCCTGAAGTGCTCAAACGACTGCTCCGTTTACTGAAGAATGCGTGGAAAAACCAGCTTGTAAGCAAGGAATGGAGAAAGGCGAACGGAGTCTACATCCCGAAGGAGCAAAATTCCACTGACATCAGTCAGTTCAGGCCAATCTCCCTACTCAATGTGGAAGGGAAGATATTCTTCTCAGTGATGGCGAAAAGACTCACTACATACCTCCTGGCAAATGGGTACATTGACACTACCATTCAGAAAGGAGGTATCCCAGGTACACCAGGATGTCTAGAGCATGCCACAATGATCTGGGAAGCAATCCAAAAGGCAAAGTCTGACAGAACAAACCTCCATGTAATCTGGTTGGATCTAGCGAATGCTTATGGATCCGTTCCACACCAGATGTTGTGGCAGGCCCTAGAAATGTATCATGTTCCACAAGAGATTGCAGCAATGCTGAAGCTGTATTTCGCAGGGTTTGCTGTCAGATTTTCAACCAGAGAGTACACAATGAAGTGGATTGGCCTTGAAGTTGGAACTGCGATGGGGTGTACCATCTCTCCGATACTATTCGTGATGGCTATGCAGGTAATCCTCAATGCGGCTGAAGGAATGGCTATAGGTCCAAAGCTCGGTGGAATGTGTCACATGCCACCGCTCAAAGCATTCATGGATGACACAACAATTCTGACATCAGATGAACATCAGGCCCGGAGGATGTTAGAACGCCTGGATGAACTAGTCAGCTGGTGCAGAATGAGCTTCAAACCCAAGAAGTCGAGAAGCCTATCAGTCAGGAAAGGGAAAATAGCAGAGGACATATTCATGGTTTCCAACCAAAGAATCCCTACTGTCATTGAGGAACCTGTTAAAAGTCTTGGGAGGGTGTACGATGCCTCATTAAAAGACTCGAAGGCAGTGCAACAGACAATAGAAATGGCAGACAGAGGGCTACAGATCATAGACCAAAGCAGACTCCTGGGAAAGTTCAAACTGTGGTGCCTCCAGTTTATGTTGATACCGAAGTTGCTGTGGCCACTGCTTATATATGAAATAAGCACAAGTACAGTGGAAGCTATAGAGCAGAAGGTCAACAAGTTCATGAGAAAGTGGCTAGGGGTACCACCAGGTCTGTGAGATGTAGCACTGTACTGCAAAAAGGCAAAACTTCTGCTTCCTTTCAAGTCAGTTGTTGAAGAGTACAAAGTTGGAAAGGCAAGGCTTGCAATGATGCTACGCGAGTCAGCTGATGACGTGGTTAAGTCCATTCAGCCTACACTGAAAACAGGAAGGAAGTGGAGAGTGGAAGAAGCTGTTGATGCTGCCCAAGAGTCACTCAAACTGAGGGAGGTAATCGGATACACACAAACGAATAGACGGGGATTTGGTCATGGAGATATCCACTGGTGGTCCAAGGCATCAAGCAGGGAGCGCAGAGACATGGTAGTTCAGGAGATACGAGGAGCTGAGAATGATAAGAGGTTGCAAAAAGCAGTACAGCAGGTCCAACAAGGCCAATGGACTACATGGGAAGGAGCCCTGCAGAGGTCCTTGACATGGAATGATATATGGCATATGGCACCTCTTAGGCTCAGCTTCGTTGTTAGATCAATGTATGACATGCTGCCATCGGCCACCAACCTTGTGAAATGGGGAAAGTTGGATGATGAGCAGTGCCCCTGTGCCAGGGGAGGCAGACACTCGAACACGTGCTCTCAGCGTGTAAGGTGGCATTAGGGCAAGGGCGATACACTTGGCGCCATAACAAAGTGCTAAATGAGCTTGCTGCGACAATAGATCTGGCAAGGATGAAGGCGAATAGCAAACCCAGGCCAAGCACCGCAAATACATACTTTCTGAGGGCAGGAAAGTCAGCACACCCCAAACCGAGTAATCCTGGTAGCAGTTTACCATCTCTTCTTGACTGTGCAAACGACTGGGAGATGGCAGTAGACCTACCTGGACGAGGGGCATATCCAGAGAGTATCAGAAAATCGCGGAGACGGCCGGATATAGTGCTTCATTCTTCAGCAATGCTCCAGGTCATACTGATTGAACTGACCGTGCCATTTGAATCCAGATTAGACGAACAACATTCATTCAAAGCGGCCAAGTATAGTGATCTGGCCGCGGATCTGAGACACGATGGGTTCACTGCAAAGGTCATGGCTGTTGAAGTGGGCGCAAGAGGGCTTGTGGCTGCATCAGTGTATGATCTATTGAAACTGTTGGGGCTGAGGGGACAGTCGAGAACAAGGGCACTGAAGAGGCTTAGTGAAACCGCTGAAAAGGCATCATGCTGGCTGTGGAACAACCGCAATGGGCAATGGAAATCATGGCAATAAACGCTGCGGTACAGAAAACACCAGGAATTTTTCTGTCCACAATACGCTGAGTTTTTTGGTGTACTAGTGAACGGGCTGTGACTGAGCGGCAACAGGCGGTGTATATTATAGGGGTGTTCAGTGTCAGAATTTCAGTGGCCAGACGCGTCGGCCTCGCGATGGTGTCTCATTGTGTGCGACGGAACGAACGGAATAATTTGTCTTTGTTTTGTTACTTTCACAATTTCCTCCACGACTGGCGGAGTTGTGGATTAAAGTTGCTACCATAAGGGAAATGGGTTCATTTTCGATACAAGACAACAGGAGGCTGAGACGCTTGGGAGTCATGACCCAAGTGGGCCCGCCCCCCTTAGAGTGTAAAGGAGTATATGGGCCGAAACACTCGTCGGACGGGGGGACTCCTTCTGATGATCAGATTGCTTCCTGTTGTATCGCTCTGTAAAGAGTTTCCTATTATAAATCTTACAAATGCCATACGAAAGCCAAGTCATATTTTTCGGGAAGCTACGCCGACATCTCTCTAAGGAATCAGGTGCCTTATACCAAGCATGGATGACACGAGATACTCGTTGAAGTAACATGTTTAGCTGCTTACAGCAAGGATTACAGCAATCGTACACAACTTTCCCGCGTATTAATGATAATATTTCCATGTTATCTGTTATCTCAGTCACACGTCTCACAGTTTCCCACTCAACCAAGGTTTGTTCCACTTGTGTCAGACAGCGCCAAGATGGCTATGCACGAGGGCAGTCTCTCATTACATCTCTCGCGGACTACAAGTTTATCATCCTCAAAGATGGCCAAGGTGTGTTTCCTTTAGATCGCGCACTCTTGTGTGAGACAATGCCAACATGATCACAAAGAAACACCGAAGACTAGAACGAAAATTAATTACTCAGTCTAAAATTAAATCTTTCTACCCACACGGTCACGTAATTCTCTCCCCCCTCCTTCCGCACAATATATATATATATATATTTAGAGAGAGAGAGAGAGAGAGAGGGAGAGGAGGGTGGAAGAGAGCGTGTGTACTTCAAAAACGTAAACACACTTGGAATGTTGGTAACTCTATTATCATTTGAGACAAAATTACGTCCTTGTCACATTTAAAGTGACAAATGTTCAAATTGTCTACCACCTGCAAAAATGCACTGTTCTCGGTGATAACCGATTGACTGACATTCTGTATCGTTACTAACTGGAATAGTGAAGACCGCACTTTTTAATGTGACGCCTCGGGACTTTCAACATGTGAGTGGTTAGACTGAGACAACCTTCTGTGTTACAAGTGATAATCTAAATGACGAATAATTTGTTATCTAGCATTATTGGGTTGTATTCCTTTAAAATAACAAAATTCTATTTCAAACTGTCAGTTAGTTATAACTATTCCAAGTATGTAAATATAATTTTGAAACACCCTGTATATATAATTTCTGTTTCCATTACATATGCAAGTTAAAATGTTAATTCCATAACATAACATCACTGTGACTTGGGCAGCTGTGGTAAAGAGAAGAAAAGAAACATATAATTCGTTTCTGTATGCTTGTCTTTCTATACTTCACATTGGCTTTGGTTTAGTTTTTAACATTTATAACTTGAAGATCAGCATTGAAGGAAAAAAAATAAGGATAATACTGTATTCTTCTACTTCTAATTTATATTGTATAAAGGCTATTTATAATTTAGCCACATCTTAATTACTGAAAAATTAATGCAAATAAACACACATTTATATAAATATATACCATGATGGTGCACCGTATAAAACATACGGTGAAGCATTGAGATAACATTTATGTTGTTAGCATTGTCAGAATCTCTGTTACACATAATGACATTTTGTTTCCTCTAGAACAACGTTTCTCAAACGTTTTGGTCTCAGTACCACTTTACACTCTTAAACATTATTGAGGTATGCAAAGAGCTTTTGTTTATGTGGGTTACAGGGCCGGATTAAGCTAGTGCGGGGCCTGTAGCATATGTTAAGAAAGGGGCCCTATATTTAAAAAAAAACACAATAAAACAACACAAACATATTTGAACACATACATTTTTAATTTGCATAGTAATTATCATTATCAATTAATTCGTTCTTGTAATCCTATAAACGTGCCACTCATGTTGCTGGCGTTGTCATAACTTTGACCACGGCAGTCTTTAATATCAATGTCATTTGCCTTTAAAAAATTAAGTAGACTTTTAGTAAGCTGTTCAGCACTATGACCTTCCATATCCAAAAATGTCACAAATCTTTCAACTGGTCCAGATGGCAAAACATAGCGCAGAGTCAAAGTCAGCTGGTCCATATTATATATATCTGGAGTAGAATCCAATGAAACGGAATAATACTTGTATTTCTTCACTTCACAGAGAATGTGATCCAGTATGCTGGATCCAATCAGATTGATGAATTCCTCACACGTTGTTTTAGATAGATATGATGTATGTCCAAATCCTTTGTTTGCATGAGTACTTATATGCTCTGCCAGAAAAGGGTCAAACTTGGCCAGTAATTCTAACAACCCTAAGTAATTCCCGTTATAAGGGTACCCAACAATTTCATCACTGCCACGAAATGAACTCGTTCTGCTAAAAACTTCACAACTTCAATTATTCGCTCTAGAAGTTTGTACCAATACTTTTCTTGAATGTCCATTTGTTTCACAAGATGGGAATCGACACGTTCACCTTTGTTTTTACGCATCAACAGTGAAATTAAAGCTTGTCTATGTGAGGAGCTTTCTTCATGTCGACGCAATAGATTGCTTGCATTTTTCCAGTCATTAAACCCTTCCACAGTAAACTTTGATGAACATTCTGAATTCATAAGCTTGCTTGGGAAACAGAATAGGCGCCCTTTACTTTCTGAATAGCATAACCATTTTCTTGCACGTTGCTTGTTTGTAAGTTTATGAATATGTGTAAAATAAGACTTCTGACAGTATCGAGTTTTCTTTTCAGTGTCATACAATCGCACGGATGAAGAGAAGGCACTTTCAACATGTTGACATTTTTCACTTCCCTTGGATATGCAATATTCACGCTCACAGTCATCTATATTGTTCGGCCAGTCACCAATATCATTAGAGTACTTCTTCGTTTCACTTATTCTTTCACATTCAGACTCAGTGTATACTGGGTTTTGCTGTATGTTTTCTGCTGCACAGCCTGCACTAGTACTAGTTGTTCCTGTACTTCCAGCTTCAGCGGTTAGAGTACCACCACCATGAGCATCAAAATATTCTGTCAGCTTACGTGTTTTTGATATCACAAGTTGATCTCTTCTTTCTTTTTCTTCCTTTGCTTTACGTTTTTCACTTCCAGAAGCATAATTACGTCCAATATCTCTGTGTCTACTGCTCATTTTGTGAGATTTCTAACCTTACAAATCAAGAAATTTTAATCAAGATCGAAAGAGAGTGCGAGCACGCCGTATACCTCAATTAAAACAGGAAGTTTCCGTTTCCTAAATTCTAGTTTTTATTGTTAATGCAAATTCATTTCACAAAGAACGAAACAAAATTAGAGGGGCAGTCGCCTAGAGCCAAAAAAGTGGCTTCCGTCCAAACGTGACCAAATTTTCAATGCCACTTAAATGGCTTCCGTCCGCAAACAGTTAAGATTAAAATAATGAAGAGTCACACTAAGTCACCCTTTTATGCTCTTTCTCTCACAATTTCGTGACACCAAATGAAAAGGCGCTTAAGATGGCATAAATCACAAGATCATTGGTTTAACGCTCGTATTTTTTTTTTCTTCTCTCTAACCAGCGGCTCTCGAGCTTTCCAGCTCTTTTGGCCCAATGACATGTCATTGCGAGGCTGGGGGGGGTCAGTGGACTTTCCTTCCAACCCGGTCAGGAGCTTCGCTCCTTCCCATCAACGCTCGTATTAGAAGATGACCAAAAAATTATGTACATATTTATTGGCGCGGGGCCCCTAAAAGCGCGGGGCCCGTAGCATATGCTACTTGTGCTACTACGTTAATCCGGCTCTGGTGGGTTATATTTATCGACATTTACTGTATTAGAAAATAAGACTGAGAAAGTTTTAAACATTTATTTATTAGTTAATTTAAAAATAACAATAATAAACCCATTACATGTTAACATAAATAATAATATTTTTGATGAAAATTAATTATGTTTTCCACTCCCGCCATACAAATAAAAATAAAGAAAAATTAGTGCGAAGAGTGGCATTGTTTTACATTTTTGCTTAATAAAAGACAGCTGGATTCTCATATCTGCTTTGTACAAATGACATCTTAGATTATTATGAAAATAGTTTTGACCTTGCAGACCCACTGACAGGGTTTCGGGGACCTAGGGGTCCACAGACCACACTTTGAGAACCGCTGCTCTAGAAGAGACACAAATTAGGGTTTTTAGATGTTTGTTACATCTCGCGGCCTCGCTGCGCCAGCTATTGTCCAGAGATGTGGAGTTCACTTGGGTTTGGAAGTGCGAAAGCACTTGATTTCCGGCGCGCCGTTTTACGCCGGCAGACGACAACCTACAATTAGAAACAAAAACAAAAAGTTATCTATATATTTTATTACTGTCGTTTTAGAATGATGTGAAAATTGATATGTTTAGATCCTATTATTTAAAAAGAGTTCTGTTGTAATATTACAGGATGAATAAAGAGTCCCTTCTTTTTTTTTAAATTGTTATTTCTTCATTCCTATCGAACTAATTTATACAAGGAGGCATATCTGGAGTCATCCTTTTTTGACCACCAGCTATGCACAATGCTACTATATACATATGTGGAAGTGTACCTCTGTCTGTGAGGCTAACTACACCTTCATTGACTCTTGAAATCATCCACACAGATCCACGGATTCCCCCTGTGGTGAAACGTGTTGAGAACCAGGCATTACACACTAAGCTTGGAAAAGTCCTTGAGCCCCAGACGTGGTACTTTGGCTTTGATCTAGTTGACTGCATGCAGAAGGATCTCACTGTGGACCCAGTGATAGGCAGGGGGAACTGAGAAGTGGCTCTGTGCACCCCCCCCCCCCCCCCCCCCCCCCCCCCCCCCCCCCCCCCCCCACCCCCCCCCCCCCCCCCCCCCCCCCCCCCCCCCCCCCCCCCCCCCCCCCCCCCCCCCCCCGTGACAACTCCTTGGGAGAGCCCAGTATTTTAGCTCTGCATATTTGGAGCGCCCCCTTGGATGGCAGGGAATGCACAGTATGTCACGTGCTTCTTAATCCTAGCTTGATTAATCAGATATGACGATCCATTAAATGCAAGCCAAGCAAGAGAAACTGGAGCTCATGATTTCGACTCAGCACGTTTCGCAATGGCAGAAAAGCCACAGAAAAATCCTAGATCTACAGTGTAGATAATACCAAGGAGTCTTCAACGTGGTACTGGCTGCAAAAGAGTGAGAAGCTCAGCAGCCCTAGTTAAAGAACAACAACAAATACAACTAATTTGATATCAGACAAATGTCAAAATAAAGAGAATAGGGCCACTTATTACATTTAATGCTATGTGACATTAACTTTAGAACTTGGTTTGAGATGAGATCTAGTTTGTTTGACACGTGATTTCATAGCTGGCAGCAATATTTTTGTGTCTTTTCTATCGTCAGGTCATTGACCATTTTAGATTTCATTTTGTTTCTGGTTTGATTTGAAGGACTATCTTCATTGCACACGGACAACTCCATTAGTGCTCCGATCTTCTCCCTTATATCACACAAGGAGGATCTCAGCGCAGTGCACGAACTCCATAGCACCGGCGAAAATCCCAACGTTAATCCCACATTCTATAAATATTTTTGTTTCTGGTAATAAAAATAAAGAAAATGTAATTATCAAATGTTTTTTCTGCTAATAGTTTTGACATTTGTTTTCTGAATTTCAGTGGATACAAGTTAGGATATACAAGTGAGGATATACAAGTTAGGATATACAAGTGAGGATATACAAGTTAGAATATACAAGTGAGGATATACAAGTTAGAATATACAAGTGAGGATATACAAGTTAGGATATACAAGTGTGGATATACAAGTTAGGATATACAAGTTAGAATATACAAGTGAGGATATACAAGTTAGGATATACAAGTGAGGATATACAAGTTAGAATATACAAGTGAGGATATACAAGTTTAAAAATAAGAAGTGACTCTTCAATCACCTTGTAGATAAAATAGTGATGTTTACCTCAGTCATTCCGCTCTGAAGAAACCTGAATACCCACTTTCCAGTAGTTCAGAACAGGACATACATTCACACACATATAATGTTAGAACAGATCCACATCACGCTAATTTTTTTTAACTCTAGCGTTATTAGAATAAATTTACCGGTACAGAAGAGTGGTGGACGATGTAGTCACTGACAGAGCCCAGTATTGTGCGTCTGAGACTACTTCTGCCTTTACAGCCAATGACAATAATATCTGCTCTTTCCTCTTCTGATGTCTTCAGTATAGAATCGCCTGGATTTTTCGCTGACACCGCCCTAACTTTACCATGTGCCTGTCGTGAAAGACAATGTATCTTATGTTTGGCTTGTCGTTAAGGGAAATGAATTCTATCATGTACTGTTGCCAATGAAAATGTATCCAATCATGTACTTTCACTAAGGAAAATGTATCCTATCATATACTGTTACCAAAGAAACTATATCTTATCATGTACTGTTGCAAAGGGAAATGTATCCTATCATGTACTGTTGCCAAAGAAAATGCATCTTATCATGTACTGTTGCTAAAGAAAATGTATCTTATCATGTACTGTTGCCAAGGAAACTGTATCTTATCATGTACTGTTGCAAAGGGAAATGTATCCTATCATGTATTGTCGCCAAGAACAATGTATCCTATCATGTACTGTTGCCAAATAAAATGTATCGTATAATGTACTTTTGGGACCCAAAGATGCAGCAATAGAGAATGCAGTCAGCGACCCATAGCTTGACTGCTTGCATCAGGGTCAGCGAACCAGAGCTGACCAAGACCCTACTCCACCTCTACGTGGTGGTCCTGGAAACAGGCTGCATCACTGCAGTCTGGCTGAGAGAGTAGGGATCGCAGAGGGAAGGCAAACCCGGTCCCCAAAAATGCCGTGCTGAAGTCGGATGTGTCGACCGAAAGGTGCATTTATCACAGCTCCGGCGTAAACAGACACAACGCAACCAACGTCCTTTTCAGAACGAGGAAGAAGAAGAAGATGTACTGTTGCCAAGGGAAATGTATCTTATCTTGTACTGTTGCCAAGTGAAATGTATCTTATCTTGTACTGTCGCCAAGGACAATGTATACTATCATGTACTGTTGCAAATAAAAATGTATCGTATCATGTACTGTTGCTAAGGGAAATGTATCCTGTCTTGTACTTTTGCCAAGTAAAATGTATCCTATCTTGTACTGTTGCCAAGTAAAATGTATCCTATCTTGTACTGTTGCCAAGTAAAGTGTGTCTTATCATTGTGTCGCCAGGTAAAATGTGTCTTATCATGTACTGTTGCTAAGGACAATGTATCCTATCATGTACTGTTGCCAATAAAAATGTATCGTATCATGTACTGTTGCCAAGGCAAATGTATCGTGTCTTGTACTTTTTGCCAAGTAAAATGTATTCTATTTTGTACTGTTGCCAAGTAAAATGTATCCTGTCTTGTACTTTTGCCAAGTAAAATGTATCCTATCTTGTACTGTTGCCAAGTAAAATGTATCCTATCTTGTACTGTTGCCAAGTAAAGTGTGTCTTATCATTGTGTCCCCAAGTAAAGTGTGTCTTATCATGTACTGTTGCTAAGGGCAATGTATCCTATCATGTACTGTCGCCAAGGGAAATGTATCCTAACATGTACTGTCACCAAGGAAATTGTATCCTATCATGTGCTGTTGCCAAGGACAATGTATCCTATCATGTACTGTCGCCAAGGGAAATGCATCTTATCTTGTACTGTTGCTAATGAAAATGTATATTATCATGTACTGTTGCCAAGGGAAATGTATAATATCCTGTACTGTTGCCAAGGGAAATGTATCCTATCATGTACTGTCTCCAAGAACGTTGTATCCCATCATGTACTGTCTCCAAGAACGTTGTATCCCATCATGTACTGTTGCCAAATAAAATGCATCTTCTCATGTACTGTTGCCAAGTGTCACAAGGTTAACCCGAGGATTAACCAGGGAGAGTTATCTTTGTGGTGCAGGCGTTGTCAATGGCTCATATTTGCCTTGCAACCGTGCAAAGATAGACAGCAGAAGCGGGAGAAAACGAATTTGAGACTTTCTGGGATACGTTCCCAGCAGATAATCCCAGTGATTCTGGATCTCGTGACACTGTCACTCCTACCAATCTATCTATCCTCTCCTATAGCTCGTGAGCCCCTTTATCACCCTGAGTGATCAGAAGAGGAAGAAAGGAAGAACTGTATGTCTCTCTCGCACACTTTCTTTCCTTCTCTGTGTATGTAAGTAACGTGTGTTGGTAACGCAAACACGACTACAACATTTATTGGTTTACTTAGTAACACAAAACCAAATAAAATAATACAAATGCAATGACAACTAAAACTAACTATACCTGGAAAAGAAGGTAGTAGTTAATACAAACAAAATACACCATCTAATCTTAAGTCTATACTAAGTGATGATGATGATGAATTTAATATACTCCTAACTACTAAAGAAAGGATATCTTGTTTCTTGGCCTCTGGCTGACTGTCAATAAAGTTCTGGATGTTTGTACACAATGGACATGTCTTTGTCTGTATTCAATAACACTGTACGGCCCACTTAATTTCCTTCAGGTGTCGATGGCCTGATCTTTTGTTCTTCACAATGCGAGTTTTGACAATGCAACGCGCGGCTGGGTTGGCGTGTTCATAGGTTGTGTTGAACGCAATGATAAGCTGCAGAGTCTTCATCTGGTAGGCAGATATCCACTTGTTGTGATGACATTTTGCTCATGTAGTACTTGATGTAAATATGTTATATATTTTTATGGGTTGGCGCGGCAGTTTTACTTGGAGAATCTGTCCATTACCGCAGGTAATTTAGGATCTCAATAATTTTCGTAGGCACTGGTTGTAAAAAGATCGTCTGTGTGCTCCTGCCACTTCTGATCAATATTCCTCGTGGGCAGCTAATTATAACTCATCCATTACTGTGTAATTTTTGATTAATACTGTTGTGCGGGTGGTTGTTTGTAGAAAGGCTCCTTTGCCGTTGCAAATTCCTTCCTAAACCCCCGGTTGCTTCTGTGGGTAAGGTGCCGTGGATTATTGATATCTGTGAGGTACGTGTTCGCAGTATATCTGAGCGGCCCTACGTATTAGCTTGTCCCAACGACGCCAGCCAGGGTAGTAAGACAAAGGCTGAGTTATCTTAAAGAGTCACTGTCTCTACCACTGAGATGGATAAAATGATAAAGCCTCATAAGTACCCCGTAAATCTATGCTACGCATGTGGTGTGTGGGTGTTTTCTTGTATGTGCAATCTTACCATATAATGAATCTCTGCGCGGTGTTTACTGCTCTGTTTACCGGGTAATGTAAGACGTAATAGAAAAGTTTCTTGTATTTACCTCGTTATGGTTATTGGAAACTGTGCAATCTTATAAATATAATAACTCTCTGCACGGTGTTTATTGCAACATGTATCTGATATTGTAAAATGTAGTGTTATGGGAAAAATTGACTGGTATTTACAGTGTTATATTTATGGAATATATATATATATATATATATATATATATATATATATATATATATATATATATATATATATATATATATATATATATATATATACTTACTTAGTCGTTCCCCTTCTACCGTGAGGTGTAGAGGTTTGGAAGAGAGAGCGCCAGACCATTCTATCAGCTGTCTTCTTCCTGGCCTGGTTCCATTCTAGTCCTCGGTCCTTCAAAGATTGTCTAATGTTGTCCTCCCAGCGGACTCTGGGTCGTCCTGGAGGTCTGGATCCCTGGCTCATTGTTTCCCATGCTTGTCGTGGTAGCCGATCTTCTCCCATTCTGCAGACATGGCCAAACCATCTTAGTTGGGACTGTTCTATTTGGGTCTGCAGCGGATGGGATTTTAGGCCTTGACGGATCGTATGGTTGCGGACCATGTCTTTTCTTGTCACTTCAACCACTTTCCTCAGATACCTCATTTCTGAGGTTTGGATCTGGCTTTTGTGGGTTGTAGTCATTGCCCACGACTCGCATCCATATGTCAAGACTGGGACATATATATATATAATATATATATATATATATATATATATATATATATATATATATATATATATATATATATATATATATATATATATATATATATATATAACTGGAATTAAAATGGATGTATAATAATAATGTAAAAACTATAGTACACTAACTTTGGTTTCCATATAAAGAATTCACTGGACACAGGTCCCTGAATTTCCTCTTGACGAGTGGAATACTAAGTCGCTGGCGGATTACTATCGTAATGCCCCCGGATGGTTTGTCTCTCGGTTATATGCTGAGAATATTGCCTCCAGCAATGTTGGTGTTCTCTCTCCTGATGTCGTGTGAAGGGGTTCTAATTCTATGAGATGTTCCATTCGTCTTTACTTTAGTTCAGACAACCAGTCCCCATTACTCTGTAAAGTTTTCTGTAATATTTTGCTATGTTCGCTTTCATATTTTGCTTAGCCCAGACAATCGGTCTCCGTCCGTCTTTTGATGTCTGTGCAGTGTTTCTAGTCTCTTTATGATGTCTTCTTTCATATTTATCTTCGTTCAGATTATCGGTCTCCATTAATCCAATATTACTTTGCCTGTTCCATGAGACACGACTCATTCTAAAGTTTCATCGCTGATCTGTCTTCGTCCGTCCATTATGCTCTATTACTAGGCAAAATAATACGTGTGTATTACTGCCGTTGTGTAAACACAACCGAGCCGTATTGGCGACTACTTCTAATTGTCCCTGGATGGTCTGTTGTACTAATGTCTCATTGTTATGTACACATTCCATGCAAAATTGGTTGCTTTCCCCTGACTTACGAAGAACGCTGTCTATTGTGGACAATGGGATTTCACCATCGACTGCTTTCTCATGCCTTGTGAAATTTATCGGCAACTGTTCGGCAATAGGTTTTAAGAATCTAAATGCAGCCTTACTGACAATGAATCTTATCACGTAAAATGTATATTGCTGTATATGAAGGAAAATGTATCTTACCAAGTGCAGATCGTGAAGGCAAGTGAATCTTATCATGTCACTGCGTCAGAAAAAAAAGTATCTTATCGTAAGCTATTGCCAAGGAAAATGTATCTTATCATGTCGCGTCGTCAATGAATCGGTATCCTATTGCGCCTGTCGTCAAGGAAAATGTATCTTAACAATCCCCGTCATCAAGGAAAATATATCTTTTCCAATCCCTGTCGTCAAGGAAAATGAATGTTATCCAGTCCCCGTTTCTCACTAAATACATTCTTTTTTTTCTGGTCTTCACTCCTCTCCGGCATTATTACTCTGCCATTCTCTTTACGAGTGAATCCTTCAAGTATTCATTGTTTACGCTCTCCTCGACCAAGGTTATCTTATCACATCTTGATACACCTCTCACCCACCCATTTCTCCTGGTTATTTTTTCCTTTGTTATCGGCGACGCTTAGCGAAGGAACGAAATTGACTCATTGACGTTTTTCTTATCGCCAGCTCCAGACGGAGTAAGATTCTACACTGAGCGACATTCCTATTGTTGACACATACTTTATGTCTGGGAAGATACACGATACCATGTTGTCGCATGATAAGGAGCTAGTTTGCAAACATGACGTGCCCAAATACACGGCGGATCTCACTCGGATATAGGAAGACAACTATCTTGGTAAAGATTAAGATACTGACAGTGATGTAATAATTCCGACACATGGACTTTGTTGTGATAAACAATTATAAGGAAATAACGTCTTGGAAGATATTATCAGTGACAGACCTGGGAAGTAGTGAGTTGTAAACATGACAAATACCAACGGAAGTGTCAAGACCTTATATGCTTATGAACTTTGAAAATCACACGTAAACGGCAATATCTTAGGTTGTTATGTAGTATTGTTCTACATGAGAGAAGGATAGTGGAGAATAGACCTCTGCCAAAACCAGACACTTATTTGCAATTAGTCTGGCATTTGAGATGCTAAGATAGACTGCTCTTGACTGGACTTCTCTAAGTAGCGACCTGTGTGTGTAGGCGGACAATTTTCCTTATTTGCTACAGCGTTGTACGACTACTTCAATGATTAACAATTCCGTCGAGAAGAGATTATAGACAGCCAGGAACATGGACCTAAATATAGTACAACCCGAAAAAACTCCAGTTAAGTTGTAATATATACATTTGATCATTTTATATTTGCATTTTTACATATATAATTTGCTCGCGGATGTGCAGTGGTATATGAGGCTGGCAACCTCATCACTGCAAATAACTTGACACACGAACCACCACACTGCAAGAGCTGGTGACTGATCCGTGCGGGTTTCCTCACAAGGAATCAACAGCAGAGATGGCCCCAGGTTCCATAGAGAGCAGTGAGTGGATGATATTATTGTGTACATATTTATTATGCAAGCACTTTAGTAAATTTCATATATATATATATATATATATATATATATATATATTTATATATATAAATATATATATATATATATATATATATATATATATATATATATATATATATATATATATATATATATATATATATATATATATATATATATATATATATATATATATATAAACTGTCGATTTCGCTGTTCAAAAGCACTTTCATTCGACTCACTGGGATAAAATAACGCTCAGGGAGGGTAAAAAGTCTGAGGAAGATGAAGTGATGGATGGAAGCGGAGGTCGCCTGATGACTATGCTGGGAGACCCAATATTTAGCAGAGACATATGTTTCCTTTCAGTTTGTGGTACATGTTTGTAGTACAATGGTACTTCATATGAGTACATACCAGTAAAATAAAAAGGACTATAGACCGGTACTTCACAGAAATAACAGTTAAATAAATAGAACTATAGAATGCTACTTTACATATTTGACAGTCAAATAAATAGAACTATAGAATGGTACTTCACATATTTGACAGTCATTTAAATAGAACTATTGAACGGTACTTCACATAAATGACAGTACTATAAATAGAACTATAGAATGGCACTTCACATAAATGACAATAATATAAATAGAACGCTACTTCATATATTTGACAGTCATATAAAAAAAAACTATAGAATGGTGCTTCACATATTTGACAGTCATATAAATAGAATTATAGAATGGTACTTCACATATTTGACAGTCATATAAATAGAACTATAGAATGCTACTTCACATAAATGACAGTAATAGAAATAGAACTATAGAACGGTACTTCATATAAATGGCAGTAATATAAATATGACTATAGAATGATACTTCCGATAAATTTCAGTAATATAAATAGAACTTTAGAACGGTATTTCACATAAATGATAATAATATAAATAGAACTATTAAATACTACTTCACATAAATGATAGTAATATAAATAGAACTATAGAATGGTACATAACATAAATGACAGTAATATAAATAGAGCTATAGAATGCTACTTCGCATAAATGACAGTACTATAAATAAAACTATAGAATGGTACATCACATAAATGACAATAATATAAATAGAACTATACAATGCTACTTCACGTACATGACAGTAATATATATATATATCTAACTATAGAATGGTACATAACATAAATGACAGTAATATATATATATAGAATGGTACATAACATAAATGACAGTAATATAAATAGAACTTTACTGCATATAAATCCCATAGCCTGCAAATAAATATACCTTATCACTTTCCATGTTCGCTTCTTATGGTACGCGTAGCTACAACTGCAGCTGCCCTCTCTCGCAAGAAACCTGCACCAGAGCATTCATGTCCTATTGCAGCAGTGGCTTATGTAACACTTTGTTTTACATGATAATTTTTCCAACCTCTTATTAGTTGCTTCATTCGACATCTTTGAGGGAGCAATAGTTTTATTTCTTTAAAGTTCTCCTCAGAGACCCCCGGGAACTAAAAAGGGGTCGGGGGTAATAGAAATTAGATGTTGTAAAGTCCCACAGGCATGCACATAATTTAATTTAACACAACTGCATGGCAAAAATAAATAAAACATCACGCCTACCAACTGTCACACAAAGATATGTAGATTAAGACTCACCCCACGCTGCAACAGTTTCTCTTTAAATTTCTCAAGGTCGTTATGAACCTGTTCTTCCCCTTCTTTCAGCTTTTGATCAAATGGATCTCGGTCAAACACGTACCTGCCACTTCCTGGGAAAGAGAAGTTCCTCAAATTTTGGAAGAATTATACGAAAATATATTCTTTGTCAGCGATGCTGTTGACTCCGGTCCTTTGTCATAGTTTTAGATAAACTACTGTGACATTGTGACTTTGAGAAGGTACTATGGTTGTATGGTCCCGGGGGAGCAAGATTTTTTGGGTGCGTTGTTCTGGCAATCGTGAATGCAATGAAAGTCAAGCTAAACATTGGTGAGCTGCATGTGATGTTTGCACCATCAGCTGAACTCTTGATTGTTATGACATGTGACTAAAGTAGAAATTATTATTGGCTAGAGTAAGCCCGACGTGTGGACTAATAAATTTGTGAAAAGAAAGTTTGACGGAAGTTTTGGAAGTGTCCTGGTGTTGCTCTTGTGAGGAAGATCCTATGGAAAGCATTTGTTTGTTATGTGATTTATTTTGCTACAAGGATCGAAGTTGTTTCTGATCCAGGTTGTTTCGCTTTGCCAGAAGTGATGTTTAACAGTATGTTTGTATAGGTAGGTGGTCGAGATTGATAGTTTCTTGTGCCTTTTTAGAGAAAAATAGAGAGTGAAAACTAGTTACTTTGGGAGCGGGAACGTCACGTCAAATGTCTCTATTGAGTAACTCTTATGGCATGTATTGCAATGTGACTATATAGTGTGGAGATTGACGTAGTCTTTGAGTTTGATTGTTTCTAGGTACCGTGTGGAAACTTGTCCTCTGGACATCGTTGCCGTTGTTGTTGTTAGCTTAATGGTAATAGCGATGGTGCCACTGTTTCCAAGGACAAAAGTGTGGGTGTCCTCCCTCCAGCTGTGTTTGGCTAGTTGGCACGTTTTGTCCCTTGACAATTAAAAATTGTTGTTTCTGTTTGGCGTTGCCTACTTACCTTTCTATAAACTCCGTTCCTGTTGTAAATACGTGTTGAGACTTCTTTTCTTGCACATTGTTGGAAATTCAAATGGTCCGTCTATTCAATTTTATTATTATTTTCTTTTTCTTTCTTTCTTTTTTCTTTTTGCAGTGGTTTTATCCTGAAGATCACCGCAAAAATTTTTTTTTTAAATTTTGCTTCTATTTTTAACATTTTAAAAAAATTTAATATTTGTCTGCATTTAGATTATTTCTAATTTTTTTTCTGTCTACTGTTTTCAATTTGTTGTCCCCAACGAAACCTTCCATTCGTAACATAGGCCATTTCTTTGCACTTTGTACCAGTAAAACACACACTACCTGTTTTTATTCACCCCATCGATTATTCATGCCTACACCATCTTTCAGTTCCTCAAGGAGCATAGGCCTTCAACAAACTCATACCATCAGCTCGAGGTCATACCATCAGCTCGAGGTCATACCATCAGCTCGAGGTCATACCATCAGCTCGAGGTCATGCCATCAGCTCGAGGTCATACCATCAGCTCGAGGTCATACCATCAGCTCGAGGTCATACTCATCCCTTTAATGTCTGTCTTCATTTCTCTTTGTCATGAGACGGTTATGTCTTGGCCTACTATACGTACCTTTTATTCCTACATTTCTCTACTACACATTTGTTCTTATTATTGCATAAAGACACACTCTTCCAAGAGCAATATTTCTGGATATTTCATTCAATGAAGATTTTCTAATTCTATCTACATGGGCCATCCTTTTTCTAGCTGGGAAACAAGCTGTCAGTCTTGCCTTCTTCTGTAAATAGTTCTTTGACATAACTAACGTTGTGTAACCATTATGGCCCCGCTCTTTTGAATTCATCCATGGAAGCCTGCCTTATTTTAATATACATAAGCAAAAGTGTCTCTGGGAGATTCTTAGGTAAATCAGACTGCCAGACACCTAGCTTCCCGTTCAAAGAATCTATTAATTTTGGTATTAGTTACCTACGAGCATGAATCATCATAACATCTTCTTATAATTATATTGTCTATGTCTTTCGGGAATCCGATAGGATAGCATGGCCCTCTCTAAGGTAAACTTTTATACCCCAGGGTAGAAGTCGAACAACTAAGTAAGTCAGCTTCTATAAATATATCATCATTAATCACATACATATCTAAACTTACCACCACTCCACTGACTTTTGACTACGTCATGCAGATCAGGGCAGTTCAAGAGGACGACGTAATCTTCAGGGCTCCAAAGATGTTCGAAAAACCCTGGACGCAGAAAAGACAGCAACGGTGTTTATCACATGTTACATTTTACAATCTCTGATCAATAGAGACACAGAAAATGTAAGATTAAATGTTAAGCCATTCAGGGGCACAACAACATTATTTAAGCTAATAAAATATAAACCAATAAGAGACACAATAACAATATGTAAACTACTCAGTGACACAGCTTCTTTCTTTTTTCTTTGGTCCTTGGCCGCTGACTGACACAGCGATCAGCGGCCAACACAGCTGGTGGCGTTTTGTAGGGTAGCAACAAACTGTCTCCACTTTGGTCCTTGGCCGCTGACTGACTGACAATCAGCAGCTAACACACCTGGTGGCGTCTTGTAGGGTAGCAACAAACTGTCTCCACTTTGGTCCTTGGCCGCTGACTGACTGAAAATCATCGGCCAACACACCTGCTGGCGTCTTGTAGGGTAGCAACAAACTGTCTCCATTTTGGTCCTTGGCCGCTGACTGACAAAGCAATTAGCTGCCAACACACCTGGTGGCGTCTTGTAGGGCAGCAACAAACTGTCTCCACTTCGCTCGGTCGACAGCCATCCTTCGTGTGGTGCTACAGCTCTGGTTCACGCTTAGTATCTCTGCCTCCGCAGTTCTCCGCCAGGTGGCTTTTGGGCCGTCCTTGCCTTCGCTTTCCTTCTGGAGTCCATAGCATGGCAATTCTGGGGATGGTGTCAGTGTCTGTTCTGAGGATGTGGCCAACCCAATTTCAGCGTCTACCCACTATGATGGTCAGTGACACAGCAATAAACCGTAAACCACTCAGTGACACACGAATAAAATGTAAAACATTCAATGACGACACAACAACAAAATGTTATATGTGTGTGCGCCGTAGGTCGTTGTTGGCTGGACTGTTTTTGGTGACTAAGTTCAGGGGTCAGTATTCCGGATCCTTACTTACTTAGTCGTTCCTCTTATACCATGAGGTGTAGAAGTTTGGAAGAGAGAGCACCATACTATCCTATCGGCTGTATTCCTCCTGGACTGGTTCCATTCTAATCCTGACTCGCATTCATACGTCAAGACTGAGACATAGGTGGAGCGGTATACAACCATTTTCGTCTTTTTGCCAGCTTCTCTTTTGAGGAATCCGGATCCACATAGCATTGTTTCGTGTGAGTTATCGTGGGGATAGAGGTGGCCTAGTATTATGCAGTGGCCAGTTCAAGATCAACTTTGATCAGCATTAGAACTTTGCAGCACTTGGATCTAAATACAGCTGAAACAACAGATGGCCTCACAAAGACGCAAAAGATCAACATATGAATGCGGTAGGGATGTGCATTATTACTCCTAATGATTAAAAATTGAATGTATACGAGATGAACCGTCTGAGGCTAATTCTAAATCAGGAACTATTAAAATTACTATTAGCAGATGATCAAGGTTAACTATACACAGACGTTTAAAATGAAATTTAATAAAACGCAGAACCCATTAAGACGAATTCAAAGCAATTGAATGATAAACACAGCGTGAGTGCAAATAAAACTAATAAACATAGGTAATAAAACAGATGGATTAAAAATCAAAGAGGAAAAACAATAGCAGAGCATGGAGTAGAAGAAGAAAGAGAATATGGTTGAAGAAGCTGAAACAAACGACAGAGAGTCACGCTAAGGACGAGGAGGAAAATGACAGAAAAATCAGTTCATTACATTATACGTTGTCTATTCGTCAGGTACCAATCATCACCATCATCATCATCATCGTCATTATCATCATCATCCTTCCAATCCCCAAGGAGCATAGCCCGTTAACAAACTTCTGCCAAGTCTTCTTGTCCAGTGCCATCAGCTCAAGATATGTCCATGTCTTCCTGGTTATTGTAACTTCTGTCTCCAGTTCTCTTCTCCGTGCGTTTTTTAGTCAATGCTTCTTTTCCCCTGTGGATTCCAGAACAAGAGCTGTTTAGTAATGCTTTCAAAGGGTTTTCTCAATGTGTGTCCTATATGTGTGTCCTATCCACCGTTCCCGCGTTTTCTGCTCATTTCTTGTTCCTCTGCTTCTTGTGTGGTTCTTGTCGTCAATTTCACATTAGTGGTCATACCACTTCAATCTTCCTATTCTACGCAAGCACCCATATATGACAATCTGGCAAGAATCCTTCCAACACTTTGTTCTTATTAAACTGACAACTCGTATACCATCTAGATAATGATCACAGAAGAATGCAACAATGATGAGAAGAAGAAAAAACACAGTTACTACTGTAACTAGACAAGAGACAGAACGACTAAAATAGAAATTAAAAATGAGCATTACTCACAGTCACACGCATAGTTTGAGTGCTCGCTACCATCAACTCCCACGACTATTCGCTTTCCTGTAGCATCGGCGCCTTTCCCAGTAAATCTGGTCAGGTAGTGGTGCTGGTGGGTGTGGGAATGATGCGGATGCTCTTCCGTATGTGATGACGACTCTGCCGTAGGAACTTCAATAGACGACATCCTGGATGCTTTCGTCTGAAATGTATTATTCATTACAATGTCAGTCCTACCACATATATTAGTAACAGTAGAGAGAGAGAGAGAGAGACAGAGAGAGAGAGAAAGAGAGAACGAACGAACGAACGAACGAACGAACGAACGAACGAACTTTATTTTCAAAGGGTTGAGAATTGGGCACGCAGGCCCGTCTGACATTCTGCCCTTCCTTTCTCTCACCTTTCATACTGAATTCATTTATTCTCATATGCATTTTACATATCAAATTCAAGGAATTCAACGTTGTAAAGTAAAATAATAATATAGCACACTCATATTAACATTAATTACTTATAAGCATGACATAACATATGTTGAAAAGTACAGAGAGAGAGAGAGAGAGAGAGAGAGAGAGAGAGAGAGAGAGAGAGAGAGAGAGAGAGAGAATGAGATTTAAGTTGTTCAAACTAAAGCACGACCTTGGAGTCTCCAAAGGTCTCCGAGGAAACAAAGAAATAGAAGAAATAATGCTCAATCGAGCGTGTCGTAAAATGCGACGAATACGAGGTTGTCCATTGGGCTGGCAACTTCATCACTTAAAATAAGTTGCTACAGAAACAGCCGCTGCAAGAGTTTGTAGTGTGGCGTAGGCTTCCTCTAGGGGTCATCTGCAGTGCTGGATCCGTGTTCTGTAGGGAGCCAAAAAGGACATCGTCTGCAGACCACTATAAACAGAACGTCTTCGTCAAATACATCCTATCAGATGTATGGGAGGTCCTAAAAACGCTGGTAGTGGAGAAAAAAAGGGTAACAAGAAAATGTTTTGGAGATTAAAAGTTTCATGGCAGAACTGAAGAGACGGCCCTACCTAGAAAACGCTGGCGAGCAACAGGCTCAGTCCAGTTTTCTACAGGAACGACAATGACGACAATAATCATCATCATTTCTCTATTCGCTCCATAAGGAGATTGGAGCACTCATCAGTTGCTGCTCCTCAAGAAGGAAACCTGCGCCAAAGCAGTCATATGCTCCTGCAGCGGTCATTTTTGTAGCAGTCTGTTTTACGTAACGAGGCTGCCAGGCGCATGCACAACCCCATATTAGTCGCCTGCCATGACATGCCTGAGGGAGAAATAGTTTTTGTCTTTCTTTGTTTCCTCAGACAGACTTTAAGTCTGTCCCTGTCACACAGAAAGACAATGAAATTGATATATACTTTAGAAGAACGAACGAACGAACGAACTTTATTTTCAAAGTGTTGAGAAGTGAGCACGCAGGCCAGTATAACATTCTGCCCTTCCTTTCTCTCGTCTTCCATACTGAATCCATTTATTCTCACATGCATATTAAATATTATTTTTTAAAAATAATAAAATAAACAAAATAAAATACAATAAAATAAAATCCCAACAATGTTACAGTATGATAACAGTTACATACATTTACAGTACCTTATCATAATCAATATCGAACAGGGCAACATTATCTTTAAAACTTACATATGATGTTATATAAAGATTTAGGAACATAACTAAATTAGGGTGGCATAATATCTGCACTCATGATGAATTTGAGAAGTCTGCGATTGTATGAATATGGACTAGGCGGGCTTTTTGGGTAGTGTGGAGGATTATTCCATAGATGAGCAGCAGGAAAAGCTAAACTTTTCTTGATAAGTAGTTTTTAGTGTATCAACCGGGGAAGAGGAGCGTTGATCACTATTAAATATATCCATACTATTAAGAGTAAATATGAACTGCTGATTCAGAATCCCTAGCAGCTAACACCAAAGAAACTCCAAAACATACAGGAAAATTTCACTTGAAAATCCCCTTAACAGTAGCATTAAATAAGATCACGCAGATAATGTTATTTCAGAGTTGTCATTAACTAGCAGCTGAGCTGTCATTAACTGGCAGCTGAGGGCTGTCACCTCAGAGGCGCATTTCCATTGTCAGCTTTGACTGAAGAGGCTAATATTATTATTATTATTATCATTAACATGCTCATCTAGCAATAGCATTAAAATACACACATGTATTGCCACGTGAGGATGACCATAAGCCATCTCAAATAAAACATCACAAAGCACGTGGAAACTGATTTTGTCTTTTTCGTTGGCTGTCATGCAGCCACTTCAATCTCTTGTACGACCTGGGAAGTCCGTCTCTGAACGTATTGTTGTTATCAACGGTTGTACTTTTTCAATTATATTTCTAATTTAATTTTTGGAAGAAAGAAGTTAATAAATGATCCAAATTAATTCATTTATGCGTTTTGATTACGTCGTTAAGTTAGTTAATACATGTAGTTCTCAGAGTATCTATGGAGTGCTTCTTGTTCAGGTATTAGTGGTGACTAATATAAGGTTGTACAATAGTCTAAGAGCATCATGATGTAAAACAGACTGCTACAGAATCAACCGCTGGAGAACAAATGAATACTTCGTTGCACGATTCGTGCAAGGAAATCAACTGCAATGGTTGATTTATGCTCCATAGGGAGCGAAAATGTAAATGTGAATAAATACATTAATTAATATCAATCACTAATATTACCATTTACAAATGTTGTAAATATCACTTCATAGTATTCAGTAACTGCCTCTTAATTAAAAATTAAAAAAAAAGGTGTTAAACGAAACAAAAAAAATATTATACTAACAACAGTAGATGTAACAACACAACCAAACCCACAGCAATAACACATAATAACTTAAAAACTATTAAGAAAGGCAAGCTATTTAAATTTTTTTTTTTAAACTAGCACCAGCACATACTTTCCTCTGGGAACGGCTCGAGCAATAACATAATTCAGACAGGGAATATGGTGTCCTCACCAGCACGTGACACGTTCACTTACAAACATGAACAGACCGTATTTTTCACACACTGGAAAGTGACAGATCTTAAAAGTAAACACAGGAAAGAACATCAATATATGCCTACTGTCTCGAGTCTCTTTATCAATAATTCTATATTTTATTGTTTTCAGGGGGGAGGGAAGGTATTTTTCTTCTTCGTTAAGTCTCGTAACATAGAGGAGACAAGAGCTGACTTAATTTTGCTTTATTTCTGACTGAATGGAACTGCTCTTTAAAGAATGCTTACGTTTTAGTTTATTTCTTTGCAAAATCTTCACTCATAACATAATCTTCATTTTTAATTCTGCTATTGGTTATTTTTTTTTTTTTTTCAATCATATAGATTAAGGACCGGTGGATGCTGTTTCTCCGTAAGTGTCATATCTTCTGGCATAACAAGATAAGGATTAAAAAATGGCCGAAACACGTGCCCGACGTGTGGACTTCTGATGGTCAGACTCTCTTCTTTTATAACGCACCGTATAGAGTTTCCTACCTGTCGGCAACTTCAGAACTGCTCTTTATCAGTTCTGTTATCTTTTTCTAAACGAAGATTTAACCTAAACAAAAATTAACATATAACAGCTAACCAGCTGATGAGTGCATAACAGGACAAAGGAGAAACGAAAACATATATTAAACTAAGTGAAGGCAAAATTAGTTATCACAATAAACATGATTAATCAATAAACACAAAACTAATATAATTTTTAAAATGTTAATTAAAATAAATGAAATAGAAAAGAATGCAGTACAACAAAATAAAGTAAATGGAGCCCATAAGTCCTGAACGATATAACGTAAAGTGTGCTTTGGTTTATAGGACCATCTTCATTGCAAACGGACAATTCTATCAGTGCTCCGATCTCCTCCTTTAGATCCTACAATGAGGATCTCAGCACAGTGCACGAACTTCGTAGCACCGGCGAGGATCCCAGAGTGTGTACACAGGAATTCACACATTCTAAAAATATTTTTGTGGTGGGCTAAGTTTCCGGATTTTTACATTTTACCAGCTACGTAAAGTGAGATATATAATTAAAAACAACCCTTGAATTGTGACATTCATGTACACTATAGATATTATAAAACATCGTAATATATCATATCGGAAATCGCAGCTTTGAAGAAACAACAAAAATACTGTGCTATCTGGAATAAAGAACACTATACTTGGTTTTGGTGTTAACAACCATCTTAATTGCACACAGACAACTCTATCAGTGGTCCAACCTCCTCCCTTAGATCACACAAGGAGGATCTCAGCACAGTACACGAACTCCGTAGCACCGGCTAGGAATACAGCAATCACACATTCGATAAATGTTTTTGTTGCAGGTAGGCTTTTTCGTAATTTTTTTCAATTTTGCCAGGGCAACTGCCGTATGGCCTACTCTTTACCATTTTCAACTACCGAGGGATTTTTACGTGCGCAACTTGCACACGGGACCTCCTATCACCTTTATCCAAGAAAGCTAGACATCTGATCTCACTACCCAGGAGATCAGGAAAGGGGGGAGGTGTATGACATCATTAGGACCGTCTGGTTCAGAAAAAAAATTCCATCAAATATATTTCCTGTACTGGGAACCGAACCTGGTACCATTAGAATTAGAGGCGGACGCCATACCTCTTAGCCACTCCGGCCTCCTTTATACCCGAAGTATAACCCACATGGGGTTGAACCACGTGTTCCGTACATAAAAAACGCCATTTTCCTTCTCTCGTTCTCGTTCATCTATTTTCTTCTTCATTCATTTTGCCTGTTGTGAGAATGTATTCTAGATTACCTCTTAAAAGTAACATGTTACAATATTTCAAACAATGAGTTCGAGATGGCATTGCCCTTCCAGCAGCAACAATTATGAATTCGAGATAACATTAATCCTGTCAGCAGACAAAAAGTATGAATTCAACGCTGTCGATGAATAGGACACACACACTGAGAAAACCTGTTATTAGACATGAAATAAGTGAACAAGAATACGGTGAACAATTAAAAAGAGTGGTGAGGATGTCCTGAAAGAAGCCAGTTACTAAATGATGCTTATTACTGTCACGGTTTGATTGGAATTGTCTGCCCTTTACTCTGAGGGGCCTGCCTGCTTTCTTTCTATCTCCCGTCCACGCCCACTTTTCTGTCAATTTATGCTCTAATAGCTTATATTCTCTTTCTGATTCTGTCAATCTTGCCAGAGCCCAGTTTAGGCCCCCTCTTTGCACGCGGATAAAGCGGCTTTCTGTCTAAAGCCTTTGATTCCACGATTCTTGAGGAAGCGGCAATTGTTGCAATATGTTTATTGTCACAATGTTGTTTGCGCATAAATGGGCGCTGAAATTAACTCACAGATATTGTAAGATTTTTAATAAGTACACTTTTGTACACTATTATTGAACGTAGAGGCCAAGGTTTTATTGTATTAATCAATCGATTTGTTGATTGGTATATGACGTTTTCTTTTTTGGTGGGTCGTTTAGTGATGACGTAGACTGGTAAATAACTTCTCATGGAGGATATACGCCTTGTCCTGGGTCTGGCACGTTATTGTATATTGTTTGTATATTATTTCTTCTGAAGGAAGACTATTCTAGGACTGGTAAATGTCGCTATTGATGAATGAATAATAATATTCAACCGTTCGGGGACGTGGAAGTAATACACCGTAAAAATCGGAGTTTATAACCTTTCATTGTCACCGAAGTGGAAAAACTGATGTTTAAGCACGTTGAGGGAAAGGAATATTATTAAATTGTTACATACAATTTGTCAGGCCGAACACAGGATCCCACACACGGTAAACATCCGAGTGCCAGACTGTGACTCCGATTTTTGTGTGGGGAATAACGTTGAGGTATGACTTTCATGGAATACAAATGAAAATTATCGGAGATGTTATGCGTGGCCTACCACAGATATACGACTTATGTATATAATTTATTCTGGAACACAGAAATCCAGCATAGAATTATTATTTGAATGTTGTCTGCATGTATTATGGAAAAAATCGATGACCTGATGACTGAACGTAGAACCTCATTTTACCATTAATCATCATTGAAAATAAACCTCTGTTTGAACTGTACCACCTCAGCTTTTATGGTCCGTTAAAGATGAAGTTGGCTGTTACAAGTTTGTTCTTCCTTTTTGGGTATACCCAGTGAGGAATACAGGGACGATTAAGTGTTACTACACACTCACGTTTTGACATTCGCGTCTTTTCACTGTATCTTCATCAGTGATATAAAACAAAATTGGGAAGAACCTTACCGCTTTTAGTGAACATTTCAATACTATCCTAACTGTTATTGGAAGCAGGCATCGAAGCGGTACGGGAGCTTAACATGGTGGGCAGTATAATGGTTTATACTCCCCATTGTCGTAATTTTTATAAGATAGGTTATTTGATTTTTATGGTCCAGTCTACAGTGAAAAATAAGTTTACCTCTTTCTAGTCTTTCATTCATTCATTCTGTGGCCACACTCATATTCGCTTATCCAATAGTTGACGCAGGTATTCCTTGGAAATAAACACTAACAAGTACTAAGACCATTCAGTGTCAGATTATTTTGCCAAATCCAGCCCCGGACTAGCCTTGGTGCTGACTGCAAATTTCAAGCTAGTCGCTGAAGTTGGTGAGTTAATTGTTTTTCCTGGATAAATCCTGTATCCATGCCCACAGTTGATAGGAGTAAGAATTATTCGTGATGGTCACCGTCATAGAAAGAAAAAATATATATATTGTTCCTGTGCTGTCTAGCCTCTGGTTGCTGAGACACTCTGTTACGTTAGGAAAATGTGTATGTTAGTAAATATCGGCTATACTCTAAGTTGATGGCCGAGTCTGAACAGTGAGTTCTCTTGAGTATAATCCTCGTGGAAAAACTACTGTCATTTGTCAGGTAAATACATCTATTCTGCCACAGCTGGCTGATGAGATTGATATAAATAAAAAATCTGGTACTGTTCTGGTCCAGTTAATATTACAATTATTGTTTCTAGTTTGGTCTCTCTCATGAAATGAAGAAAAATGGACCGCATAGGTCACACACGAAGACTCAACAATATTATAATATCTCTGGATGCTTATAAAATTATAAGACTATAAGACCATAAGTTCATAAGTTGATATATTCATAAGACCGCTAGTTCGCTGGGTTTTTGATCAGCCTAGATTTTGGAAAAGATACAAACATTCAATCACAATATAAATATCCTAACGTAACACGCGTGAAGGTAAGACCTCTTAACCACTCCGTTATTAGATTAAATTAGAAACCGCAAGTGTCTAGCTTATCTTATCGCTTTTAACACGTGATATGAACACTAGTCATTTATAAAATTACACATAGTGAATTATATATATATATATATATATATAATATCTCACACACTCATGCGTGTCGTCCAATGCGACTAGTATGGTGTTGTGCATGAGGCTGGCAATCGCACCGGGTAACATAGGTTGCTACCGAAACCACTACTGCAAAAGCATCTGAATGCTCCATGCTGAGGTAAACCACACCGGTGACCCCATGCTCCCTCAGGAGCGGAGAAGAGAAATATACATCTGGTACGCCCACGTGCTCTCACAAACCATTGTTCACACAACAATAATAATCAACTGGACATAAAATAATATTCTTCAATACATGTACAACAAATAATCTCAATAATGAGAATTAACCACCACCTCACAGTAACCCATTAAATATACAGTAGAATTATCAATAAACGTGAAATACACTAAATTACTCTTACATAAAGAATACAATATAATTATTCTCGACTTAAGCCAAACTGGGACTAAATACACAACGTGTCGCTCGGCATAACATATTATAGGTTTACCACGCGGAGCGTGTTTAATCAGACTCGCTATCGCCGCCTTTTATCACCACGAGGCTACTATCTTGCGATCGTTAATCTTATCTAAATTTCCAGTGGAATAGCCTTTCTGAAGAATGAAATAATCGCTCTTAAACTCTCACATCTATCTACCTATCTGTCCCATTAAACATTAAAATAGCCACATCGATATAATTTCAGAATCCTAGAAAACTAATGCTAATTTAAATTAACTCACGTGCTCAAGGCATTTACAGCTTGGCTCTTGTGTGTCTTCTTAGTCTGTTCTCACTGGGCGGCTCTCTCAAACATAGACCGGGTTCGCCGCTTGCTACCCCTTTTTATAAGCCCTGGCCTAACCACTCAATTTACTGCGCGCTCGCGTATTAATCTGCGCCACACAGATAACACACGCGATTATTGCTCCAGAATGCATGAAAACACAGATTTACACAACTAGAGCAAAAACACAACTAATTCGTAGGCTTATTATGGCCTTGTAATAAATCTGCTTGAAGATAACGTGATCAAAAAGCACTAAACCACATAGACAATATGACTGCCCAGATGGGGCCAGCGCCTAGAACGACAGACCTCAACATGGCGCTGTCACAGTAGTAACCATTAGGGAGGAGTATACTGGTGTAAATTGTTTCAGACAGTTGAAGCTAGCAGTTGGCCTACCGCTCTGAACTCAGTGTTTGTTATGTATTGTGTTCAGTGTGGAAATAGATTATAAATTAGTTCTGAAATAGGAGGTACAACCTTCTTGTTTCATGGACCGTGGTCCTAAGTTATTGAAGCAGCACCTGGTCTGAGTTTTGCTGAATCCAGAGGCTGACAGCATACTCCTTGGTCCAGATAGCGACCAGTGAAATGTCTCCAGAACACAGTGAAGCGATCGAGCAGAGGAGTCTTTTCCTGCCGCCATCACGAAAGATAAGCTTCTGTGGCCAGAGCAGCTCAACATTATGTGCCCCCCCCCCCCCCACTAAACTTGACATTATATTAAACACAGAGGGACAATAAATTGTTTCAATTGACAGGAACTGTGAACTTTTCCCAATACTATTTCCACGGTAATCAAACACTTGAAGTCATGATGACAAACAACAATCTAGCTTAAAAAACAAAACCAGTATTACCTCATAGTACTACTTCACAACTTACACACATAGGATAATACTAATAAAATATGTCAATACAAAGATCATAATTATAAGTTGTGTACATACAAATTGTAATTACATTTGATTGTGATTCCTGGTTCACTGTGTAGTTGAATCAGGATATCTATTATTGTAAGGAATTATTACATATATATTTGAAACTTTACACTTGACTCATTTAAGATAGTCTTATAGAGTGTTATATGTGTGTGAGTGTCATAGTGTTGTAAAGTTTTGTGGAATAAATTAAATTGTTTATCTGTCTGTTGTTGTTGTGACTTACACTTCATCATTTTCATAACCCTAGACATTCAACGTAGTCATCACAATATTCCAGAATAATTCTGACTGAGGTATAAATGTGGTAGCAAGTAAGGTCATCTGTAATACACCTCACTTATTAGATACAGATACCTTCACAGCTGATCTCAGTCAGTACACTAAGTCCCCTATAAATATTAATATCATCCCACTTTACCACAATAGCAAGTAATTAAATTTACGTTACAGCTGGAAAAATTAGCTATATGTTATTTAATACGCTATTTAATTTACACAAAAAATCCCAGTGAAATATAATGAAGAAACTTTAGCACATATAATCACTTTAATGCTAGTATATAATTTACCGCAAAACAGAGAAATGAAACTATCTCCTCGAATTTAAGTACCGGTAATCCACTTTGTACTATGGCTCTAAGATATCGAGTTAGATATATTTCAAAAATCTTTCTGCAGCGACTGATATCTGAGTTTGGGGAGACGAGGTATATATCCATAAATGCTGTTCTTTCCATCTTTAGTGCGAAAATTCGCACCTACGGCCTAGTTAGGCCAAATCTACGGTTCGATTCCCGAATTAAAGATTTTCTACGCACCTTTGCCGACAACATAGACGTTTGCTAGCGAGCAGACTTTTTTTGATCCCGTCTCTCTCTATAGCTAATTGCGTCCCCATCAAAGGTACGTCTTCTGTCTTATCGCCCTTGATTCTACAATTAAACGACCCGTTCTCTCCCTATACGCGTTCATTGTCTGATCTGTCACTATTCAACGATTGCCAAATCGCTCTCGTGATAATTCAGTTAACGGCTCTTACTCGCTGGCTGTTACCTGAACATTCGTGGACTAGCTAATAGGTCTGTTTGTAAACACTCACTAGTGCCGGTAAGACAGAGAAAAAGACATAGGCGTGGCTAAACTATGCGTTAGACAGATAGCGAGAAAGTCATGGCTAATGCGTAACAAACGTGTATGCTAACTAGAGAGGCTAGGGGAACGAGTTGGTTGAATGAAATGAGGGCCGCCGGTGGGAATCAAGCGAACTGATCAATGTAGTCCATTCCCATAACCTGTCACACCCATGCAACAAGAATCATCTTTTGATTGTCAAATTTTGGAACTTTGTAACAGATACATATGTGACCGTTATAACCGTCAATGTCATAAACTTGACACTGGATTAAATGGTCAACGGTGTGAACAAACCTACGAGTCAAATGAAGTTCAAATACCTACGTCAGTACATCAACTATAGTCAAGGAACAGTATTTACGATGAATATTACTCACATTGGTTCAAGGCGTGCAGATTCATATCGTAGATTGAATAGATCTCTATGCTGGGAGTGTTTCGATTTTGGCAGATAAGTAGACATTGTATTGTGGCGTCTTTATACTAATTATGTTTAGTGAGCACCTGTATCTGTCACTGCCTTTTATATAATTCTCTTGTTATTCTGTATTCTATTTTGTTTTTCCCTAGGTGGACAGTTGGGAGGATGAATTCCAGAGGCGTATACCTTTTTTCATTGGTATCCCTGGAATCGTTGCTATAGATCTTTGATAGTTTTCCCTTTGTGGAACTCCAGCTGTTAATAGCTGTAGATTTTGTGTCCAGTCCGTGGTTCTCTATCACATGTTTGGATGTGCTCGTGTCTATGGTCGTGATTGGTATTTTCTTACTTTAGCTGTGTTACGTCAGGCATGTACGAGGGATTCTTCTCTGGCGTTGTTTTATTTTTATACTTTGTATAGTGATACATGCATGTTTGGTACCAGTGGTGCCGTGTCATATATATTAGCAAAGAATTATTTTGGCTAACTTTACTTCGTTGTTTCTGCTTAATGTGTGTTTTTATGTTTGTGATTTTTAATTGCACATATTTATCATTGATATTAATTTGTTTCATTAGAGTAGGGTGATTACGGCATATTTGGTTAAATCATAAATTTTCGATCTCCAAGAGTGAGTATCGATGAGGTGCTATATTTAATTGATTAATGTATATATAACATTTCAGTTGACTAAGTAAGTAATATATACTACTGGACAAAAGTTAAGGGCCACCAAGAAAAACTCCACTATGGACCAAATAAATGCAACCAGATGTAAACAATTTATTACAAAATAAAGTTGATTCATCCGTGGAAAAGATCAGTCAAGTTTTTTAAATAATGTGTGACTTACTAACAAATAGAAATTCAACTCACTTTTTCACCTTTTGAACTAGTGGGGCGTGTTGCAAAAACCACGAGTTTTTGCAGCAACAATGGCAATTTTCACGTGCGGGTTAAAGTGACCCAGTTTTTTGACATTTAAAAAAATTAACCTAGTGCACACAGAAATGTATACACATTTCTCTGAGCTCAGTTTTAATGACATTTTCACTTGTCTTTACAGTTTGCCAATCAATTATATAAACCTTGTCTAAACTGAATGGCGGCCCTTAACTTTTGTCCAGTAGTATAATTCAGAGTAAAAAAACGGGACTGCTGAATATTTTATTAAACAAGGTAAAATTCTTGGTTTATCGGGCGAAAAACTTCAGGAGTTTGCACTGTCGGAATATAAGGAAGCAAAGGAGAAAGAAAGGTGTCAATAAGAATTAAAAGATAGAGAATTAGCTAACAAGGAATGTATGAAACGTTTGGAAATGGAAGATAACGAAAAAAGAGGCAAGACGAAGAGAGAATTAAACTCTTGGAGATAGAAAACAATGAGAAAAGGAGACAAAGGAATTTACAGTTGAGGGAGAAAAACGAGCTCACGAAGAGAGAATGATGCAATTAGAAATTGAAAGACAGAAGTTATAAAATGGCAATACAGATGTTGCTTCTACTAGTCAATCACACCCTCACAATAATGGTCATAAAGGTGACATTAAAATTCATTTACCAATGTTTAAACCAGGAGTGGATGATATAGTATTCTTCTTGACAAGATTTCAAATATTTTGCACATAATATAAAATTGATAAAAGTATGTGGTGTAGCAAACTGATGATTTTTTTTATCCGGAGAGGCGTTAAGTGCAATCGCTTCATTAGAAGGCGATAGCAAAACTATGAGGAAGCAAAAGCTACGCTATTAAAAAAATATCAGCTTACAGCTGAAGGTTATAGAATGCGTTTTAAAGAGTTGTTACCGGAAACAGGAAAAGAGTTCTCCCAATTCATTTAGGATATTCGTTTAACTTTTAATCGTTGGATCGAACTTGAAAAGGTACAACGGAATTTTGAAGATCTTGCAGATTTAATACTACGGTATAAGGTATTATCCTCAGTAAGTGATAAGTTTTTGGCATTTTTACAGGAGCGGAATCCTAAATCGTTATCGGAAGTTGAGACTCTAGGGTGGTCGTTTTCAACTGCTCATCATAATTAGAATGTCAGAAACACTAAACTGCATGAATCGTTACAGTCAGCGGGTGTTGCTACTGTAAATAACAGACAAGGAAAATTTAGATCGAATAGTGGTGACAGGAATAGGTTTTCGTCATAGAAGTGTCAGTACAGATCGAAATAATAATTATCAGAGAAATTTTTCTCATTTTGAAGTTGGAAATAAAAGTGAATCACCAGCTTGCAGAAGATGGAATAAAAATCATTTTGGAACTGGTCAAAAGGTTGATTTGGGAAACAGAGACAGAATAAAGTGGCAACAAATTACTCCTAACTTTTACAGTTATAATAAATCACGTTACTCGCAGAATAATAACATATATTTTTATAACAATAGACAACATAATGACAGGGCATTTCGATCAAATAGTGTTCTAATCAATCTGCTCACCATGGTAATTCCGTACAAATGTCGGAAAATAATTTCGCAGATAACAATAATAATGTTAATCAAGCAAATGCTTGTGCGTCATTTGTTTTTAATAATGCTGAAAAAGTTTGGAATGCAAGAATTTATTTCAGCCTGACGTAGTATCCAGACATGAGGGAACCGGGTCTTTGGAGTTTCATACCGGTTTACT
This sequence comes from Oreohelix idahoensis, assembly GCA_024509875.1. Taxonomy (NCBI): domain Eukaryota; kingdom Metazoa; phylum Mollusca; class Gastropoda; order Stylommatophora; family Oreohelicidae; genus Oreohelix; species Oreohelix idahoensis. Next base: position 62,507 of record JAMPIV010013475.1, read on the forward strand.
TAAGGGCATGCCAGTATCTTTGTCGTATGATATAGGTTGTACGACGGTAGGCGTACGTAAATCATTGGTTGACCGTGCTTGTTCCACAGTTATTTGGGTGAAATGTGTCACGTTTGGTGGCAGAGTTGAACGATTTCAAACTGCATTTGTTCATATCTCTAGACCATTTTTCATAGGGAAAATTACTGTGTGTTTGCTCCTAAAACCTGTTTGTGATCTGGTAATAGGTCAAATACACGGGGCTAAAGAGTGTACACTGGAATAAATAAAAGATTGGGAACTTAAAAACGTACAAAAGCGAATATGGTGGTTACTTGAGCACAGGAGCATGCTCAACAAAATGTTGTACCATTAGGTAATGATGAATTGGGGCATAGCAACATTAGCAAAGAAGTTTTTGCTACATTGCAGAAAAATGGCTGAGGCTTTGTATCAAATTTTTACTAGAATCGGGTTTCCGAGAAAACTGTTGTCAGATAGGGGCTCTCAATTTGTGTCCGGTGCTATGACTAAGGTGATGAAAATATTTCACATAGATAGATCCCTTAGCAGTGTATATCACGCCGCCTCGAACGGTATGGTGGAGCGGCTCAATAGATCGATAACACAAATGTTGGGTAAGATTACTATTGATTTTTCTAAAGAGTGGGACCGAGTTTGACCTGCGGTACTTTTCGCTTATCGCGAAATACCTAATGGACATACTGGTTTCCACCCATTTCAACTTGTGTTTGGGGCTCAACCCAGAGGTCCAGTATCTTTGATCAAAGATTTGTTAATCGATTCGGATTCGTCTCAAGAAACGGTATCGTCATACGAATATGTGGTCAATCTCAGACAAAGAATCATGGATGCCTGTCAGTTAGCGACATCTGCATCAGAGAGAGCTAAAGAAAAAGCTCGTGTGGTACCAGGCGACGAAGCATCTGTTCTATTACTTAGTAAGCAAAATAGACTACTTATAACTTGGTGAGGTCCTTTCAAAATTATGTTCCGTATTTCAGATGTTGATTACGTACTTGATGTTAAAGGAAAAAGGAAGATATTTCACATTAATATGTTGAAAAAATTTCACGCAAGACCTGAACATCTTCAGGCAGTATTTCACGCTGTCGAGGACATAGTCTCTCGTCCAATTGGTTGGTCTTCATTATTAGTGATTCAAGAAGAATCAGCGTTTCCTGATGTATCTATGAATTTTCCTAATATACCAGTACATTCTACAGAAACTTGAAAAGATGTGACGATATGTCAAGATTTATCATTTGATAGCAAAACACAGGTGTCTGACTTATTACATTTTTTAAATGATATACTTTTAGATATTCCAGGTAAAACAAATGTAATCATACATGATATACGTTTAAATAATGAAACACCTATAATAGTACGTCCATACCTTTGCATTTTCAGGACAAAGTGAACAAAGAAATAGATGACATGATTAGTTTAGGGATAATCAGTCCTTCTCTAAGTAATTTTGCTTTTCCTATAGTGGTAATTCGAAAAAAGGTAATGAGATACGGCTCTGCATTGATTTCAGAAAATTAAATAAAGTCACAATTTTTTATGCCAAACCATTACCATTATTGGAGGATTTCTTACCAAAATTGTCAAAGGCAGTATACTTTAGTAAATTTGATTTGGCCAAGGGATATTGGCAAGTTCCGTTGGCGGAAAGATGTAAACAGTTCACAGCTTTTTCGACTCCTTGTGGGTTATTCCATTTCAATGTCATGTGTTTCGGACTCATGAACGCACCTGTGTCCTTCACTAGAATGATGAGAATGCTGTTCTCTCATAGGCAAGATATTACTTATATAGATGATATTTGTTTATTTAGCAATACGTTGGATGAACACTTTCTAGGTCTACATTCACTAATATCTACTTTTAGATCTGCAGGTTTAACTGCTAGATCTTCTAAGGTATTTATTGGATTCTCGGAGATTACTTTCTTAGGCCATAGGATTGGGGGTGGAAATCTTCAACCTCAAAAGATACTTTCCGTTCCTAGGCCAAAAGGATTGGGATGGTTGGCTTGGTTCAAATATTATGGTAGATTCGTTCCTAACTTGTCTAATTACCTATCATTCATGATCGATGTACTCTCCAAACAGATGCATCGTCCTGTGGAATAGGGGCGGTATTACTTCAAGAATTTAATGGTTGCCTCCATCCGATTACGTACATGTCGAAGAAATTGAACAAGGAAAAAGGAATTATTCAATATTAGAAAAGGAGTTACTTGCAGTCGCGTGAGCTGTAACCAAGCTTGAAAAATGTCTCCTGGGTGTATCCTTCATGATACAAAGTGATCAGAAAGCACTGGCATACCTAAAGACTAAGAACAACAAGTGCAGCACGGTAGCCGTTCTGATGCAGCCTTATAACTATACGATTGAAGCAATACCATGATCAAGAAACGTGATTGCCGATTTACTGTCCAGATGTCCTCGGGAAGACAGTACACAATTATTGTAATGCGATTCGGGACATGTTATAGTTCGCAAATTTTACATCTCCGTAGGGAACATAGACAATGGAACACTACTAAGATTAACTATTTGATTTTAATGGAATACGTTGCAGGAACAGTAAGGGAACATTGCGGACTTTAGTAAGATTATTTTTATCATATGATAACTTAAGTGCAAATAATTTTGGTGTTATAATAAACACTAATAAATTTCGGGATCGCGTGATTGTAGGTTTTTGAGTGCAGAAGTAAGACGCAGGTACACATATAGTGTGGCGCATTATTACTAAACGTAATTTGTTATCAGTAACCATGAATTTTTTCGCGTATCATATTGTTCATAGTTTAGAATTAAACACTTCAATTGTAGATAAAATCTACAAATAATTGCGGTTTGGTGCATGGAAGGTGTTATTTGGGATATATTTACGTGCTACTTAGATTAACTTAGTTAGGTTAGCATTTAGCTATATTATACTTATAGTTGATTTTCTTTTTTCTTTTGATACCTTAACTAAGGGTAGTTAGTAGGATAGTCTTTGACGGTAAAATGTTTTTATGATTTTATTATCATCTTTTCATCTCATCGACTGTTGGTGTTACATGATGCTTGTTTTTCTTTGAGACTATTTAGCTGATTTACACTTACTTACTTAGCAATTCCCCTTCTACCGTGAGGTGTAGAGGTTTGGAAGAGAGAGCGCCAGACTATCCTATCGGCTGTCTTCCTCCTGGCCTGGTTCCATTCTAGTCCTCGGTCCTTCAAAGAATGTCTAATATTGTCCTCCCAGCGGAATCTGGGTCGTCCTGGAGGTCTGGATCCCTGGCTCTTTGTTCCCAATGCATGTCGTGGTAGCCGATCTTCTCCCATTCTGCAAACATGGCCAAACCATCTTAGTTGGGACTGTTCTACTTGGGTCTGCAGGGGGTGAGATTTTAGGCCTTGACGTATTGTCTGGTTGCGGACCATGTCTCTTCTTGTTACTTCAACCACCTTCCTCAGATACCTCATTTCTGAGGTTTGGATCTGGCTTTTGTGGGTTGTAGTCATTGCCCATGACTCGCATCCATATGTCAAGACTGGGACATAGGTGGAGCGGTATACAACCATCTTCGTTTTCTTACCAACCTTTGTCTTGCTGAGGAATCCTCGATTTATGGCCTGAAAAAGTCTCCCAGCTGCTGCTTTTCGAGTGGCCAACTCTTCTTTGATGCCTCCCTTTCGGTCTATAATAGCTCCGAGATATTTAAAGTGGTCGACCTGCTCCAGGACCTGTTCTCCCAGCTTAATGTGATGCCTTCTTTCTTCTCGTGATATCACCATGGATTTTGTTTTAGAGATGCTTATGATCATCCCTCTCTTCTCCAGCTCTTCCTTCCAGACTTGCAGGTTGGATTGGAGATGTGCCTCTGATTTAGCAATCAGGGCAACATCATCAGCAAATGCCAGCTCTGAAATACAGACCTGTCTTATCTTCCAGTACCCCACTGAATACTTTCTTGTTCTCTCCTTACATGAATTCATAACATCATCCATGAGGAGTATGAAAAGATAAGGTGACAGGATATCACCTTGTCTTACACCAGTGGTGGTCCTAAACTCTTCTGACTTATGGTTTGCTATCCTCACATAATTTCTGTAAGACTTGTAGAAGCTCTGTATAGCATGAATCAGAGGTGCGGGAATGTTCTTTCTTGCCAAACAGTCCCAAAGTTTGCTCCAGGGGACCCTGTCAAACTTTGCATTCAGCGGACTAAAATACAAATTTAAACTGGTAATATAATAATGAAGTTTAAGTATTCTAGAAAATTCAGCGGTGGTGTTAAAAAGGTGTTTAGATAACAACCGGGTGGTACATGCGATGAATCGACATCCCCCCAAGCACGTACGGAATGTGCACGTAGTCAAGTTCTTTATGATTTTTCAAAGGTGTAACGATTTCTATTGAAAGTGGTCCAGGTAGAAATCTTTATAAGCGTAAAGCACTCCAGGATAAACACACAATATACGTCAGGGGCTCTTAACCTTTCATGTGCATGGGCTCCTTTGATTGTCCGATGAAGGCTATAGGCTCCTTTAAACTTCCGGTGAAGGTTATGAACCCCTTCTGAGAAAAAAATTTACATACGAGCCAAAATAAAGTTTTTGCATACGAATAATACGTTATGTTAAGAAAAATAGTTAAACTTGCATATAGTCATACTGAAATACAAAAACAATTTGTAAACAGAATATATTTATTTAAATACAATATGATAATTTTCCATGAACAAATTTTAGTAAAAATAAAATTCACGTTTGTAGGTTACGTGCACGAAACCCCAAGAATCAATTCATGGACCACTAGTTAAGAAACACTGCTACTGGTGAATGAGCTGCGGTAGAGATCAGTTCAGGGGTTTAACAACATCCAGGGGCATCGCACCACGAATAGAAAAGGTGTAACGTTTAAGTTTATAACATTTACGTACTCATAATGGCGAACACCTATGCCTTGTGTCGTTCCCGGGTTGGGGTGGGGGGGGGGGGGGGTTCAGAAGAGACGGTGAAATAATATGACTTATGTTCCATGTTCCATGAAGCATGTTCCATGAAGCATGTCGTAAGAGACGAATAATATAAGGCTGTGCTTGGTTTGGTTTAGTTTTAAGGACTATCTTTATTGCACACGGAAAACTACCTATCAATTACTACAGAAACATCCCTGCTGCAAGAGCATATAAATGCTTTGACCAAGGTTTCCTGTAAAAAAGACAAGCCGCAGTAGTGGCTCCATGCGCCATAAGGAAGGAAAAAAAAAACGCGCTTACGTAGACCTCCTATTGGCGCGGAAAAGCCAACAACGCGCATTCAAATAATAGCATATAATGATCCTAACATAGACCTCCTTCTGACACGGGAAAACGACGTGTCTTTTTAATCCAAAGTGCGGCATTCCCTCCTCGCACATATATCTATACCTCTGGTCTAATCACCAGGCATCCAAGTTCCTCCTGAACTTTACAACGCGGGAAACCCACAACGCGCTTATAAATAATAATATATAAAGGCCTTGTAAATACACCTTACGCGAAACATCATCGCGTCACATCCAATATATTATAATGAAAATCACATACACTATTCACATACTCTAGAAACACTAACCGTCTCCCTCAACGGATGGCCACAGACTCCCCTTAACAACTCAGTATTCTTCTCTGACAAGTATGCTAACTCCATTCACTTCTCGCATGCTTTTCTCATGTCCTGTAAACCTCAATTCACACATGAACGCCCCTGAGTAATCTTCAACCATACTCTACGTGCTTCTAACAGTGAACTTTTAAATGTCACATTCCAAGCTTGCATACTTCAATAAAAATACACTCTAAACAGAGTTACACCATTCTCTACCCACACACATGTATATACACGTCATGTATCTCATGACCTTAACCTACTTACTAACAAACTCCAGCCCCGTATACCAAAATCCTTAACACCTAACTGTAACTTCGAATATGACTTAACACCATACTTGCTGCTGTTACTGTTGATGATGATGATTAGGATGATAACCATACTTGCTGCTGTTACTGTTGATGATGATGATTAGGATGATAACCATACTTGCTGTAGTTACTGTTGATGATGATGATTAGGATGATAACCGTTGTTAAGAACAAAATAGGTTGTCTAGGGTTTTTTCTTTAACTTGTTTCAAAAACTGGCCAGAACGTTTCTTGTAATCGTTCTTATACATATTAATAATCGTATTCCCACACCAACTGGAATAAACTGTCAATTGTTGAATGTTAAAATATAGAATCCAAAAACTTCCAAAGATTCTCTGAAGACCTCTGAACGACTTTCATTTTTTAAATATAAATAAGACTTTCATGAGCGACACACAATGCTCCTACATAATTTTACATTTTGAAATTGAATACCGATTACTTCATTTCTTCCTCCTATTAATAATAATATGTTCGTGCTTTCCTTGCACATTTCTAATTTTGTCCGTTTTCTTTATTCTTTATCAGTCATTCTTGACATATTATAATTTTCAACAATGTTCATATAATTGTAGTTTTGTGCCTTTCTTTTAGTCGGCAAATAAATATATTCTTCAAATGTTTATAGCTCTACATGCAGGTTTTACTAACCTTGACATGTCTCTCAATACATACTTCGGGCAATCGCGCCTATTCCTTACCGTGGATTATACATATCCTGCCGAAATGGGTTTGTCCCATATTGAATTATAATCTGACATTATTTCTGAGTCAAAATCTAGACTCTTGAACACATTTTATAAGTCGAATTCTCTATACATCATGAGTGGACCACGCCACATAAGCCGACACTGTCCAATCCACACAAAACGTAACTATGGACTCTTTGTCATGCTTCACTACCGTGCTTAGTCATAGTCAATGACCACAGTTTTAATGTTTTGGTGAGGCACATCATGGTGCATAGTGATCTCTCCAAATATACCTTTTACAAGATCGCTTCGCCTCGTGATGCGCTCTCAGCATTCATACTTGCTGCTGTTACTGTTGATGATGATGATTATGATGATAACCATACTTGTTACTGCTACTGTTGATGACGATGATTAGGGTGATAACCATACTTGCTGCTGTTACTGTTGATGATGATGATTATGATGATAACCATACTTGTTACTGCTACTGTTGATGATGATGATTAGGGTGATAACCATACTTGCTGCTGTTACTGTTGATGATGATGATGATGATTAGGATGATAACCATACTTGCTGAACCATACTTGCTGCTGTTACTGTTGATGATGATGATTAGGATGATAACCATACTTGCTGAACCATACTTTCTGCTGTTACTGTTGATGATGATGATTAGGATGATAACCATACTTGCTGCTGTTACTGTTGATGATGATGATTAGGATGATAACCATACTTGCTGCTGTTACTGTTGATGATGATGATTAGGATGATAACCATACTTGCTGCTGTTACTGTTGATGATGATGACTAGGATGATAACCATACTTGCTGTAGTTACTGTTGATGATGATGATTAAGATGATAACCATACTTGCTGTAGTTACTGTTGATCAGCTGAAAGACACCTTGACAATTTCCAAACTCGAAAAGTTAGGCGGTGTCAAAAGGCCGTATCATGTTACTAAATAGCTGTCTTTATTGTCAAGGTTTTCCTATAATGTTTCACTCCGAATAAAAGTCTTGTGTCAACTGTATACTGTATTTATGGTTTTTTTATATACACATATCAAGTGTCATTGGCGTGTATCATTATCATGTTGAAAGTTCACGTTTTGTGACTGATACACTGCGTGAAGCAGACTTATGCAACCTTTGTTTCTAGATTTAATGTATATATAAAGGAATAACTTTCCAGCCTTTGTTGCTAAATGTACGGTGTAAATATAAGTTTACAAATACGTTCCTGAATGTAAGGAGGTCGTCCACAGATGACGTCACGCATTTAAGGGGGAGAGGGTTTAAAATTTTGTGACGAAGTGTTATGATAAGGGAAAAAAGGTGAGGGATGTTAAAGATATGTAAAGTCACGCACAAAAATACGAGTGAGGATCGCGTCTTTCGTAAATGATGTTGTAACAAAATAGATATCGTAACCTCCATCCTTATAGTCTACATGTCTCCTTAATAGTTAACAACTCCCTAGTGCTCGAATGTTATTAATATTATAATCGCTGCTGACAGTTCAGATAATTGTGATAACCTTTAAATGGTTTAAATTGATTTTTAATTACATACATAATGTAATACACTCTTTTTTAAAATGCAGACTAAATAAACTGAAATGTTGATGGAAATTTGATTGTTAAAATAAAAGAGAACAATAACAAGTATTCGCTAGCACGGCACCAGCCCGATGAGATCAAAGACCCAAAAGTTGAAGGATAGTATTTTCAGCTGGTGTGAAAGTTTAAAATTGTGTGTGGAGTATCTGTGTGTGTGTGTGGGTGAGGGGAGAATGCAAATGCATTTAGTTAGATAGAGCAAAGTTTGGCCCCTGTTTCGTGCTAAGGACCCGGGCACATGAAAGAGAAGATCTCTGTAAAAGCCTGGTTAAACACTATCTTACTTGAATTATTGTTGATTCGTCTGCACTTGTCAACTAATTTACATTCCACTACATTCTGTCTTTTCAGTATTGCAAACAATTATGGGAAGAAAAAAAAAGGGTGGGGGTGGGGGGGGGAAGAAAGGGGCGGGGCGTTAGATATATTTGTGATGTCATATAAGAGGGAGGGCTGGGTTTTTGTGACGAAGTGTGACAATGGGGGAGAGGGGGTTTAAAATGGTAAAAATAGCATGACATCATTTGTGAACGACCCCTAATGCGAAATGTAATGTGTAATCTGTGCTTTTAAACATTTTAATATATTTTGTAACGTTTTTTTCTACCTGTTTTTGTAAATGTTATGTGCTAAAATATATTTTCCAACCTATGTACTAATTTTAGTATTTAAAAACAAATAAAATGGTATAATCTATATTCCCCTGTGTAATGTATAAAATAAAATTCAAAGTTCCGAAATTTAAGGTATTTAAAAAAATCTTTACATTTATGTTACTAAAAGAAATGTGTTAACAATTTATTATCTTTTATAGGAGTTTTTCTTCGATTTAACGTTCAGCCTAGACACAAGGTTCTTTGGTTATATGAAGGGGTCATGTCGAAATACAAAGGCTTTAGGGTTGTGTGGACGTGCTACCAAGGTTTTAACTTCGCCAGTGTAATCTGTACAAAGGAAGTTTTCAACCTACATTCATAAATGACATTTCATACACAGGTTTATAACCTATGCTGTTCAGTGTCATATTTCATACAGAAGTTGGTTATTTATGTACCTAAACATTATTTGTCAGCAAGAGAATTTCCATTTAACATTCCTGCACGTCATAAGCATAAAGATGTTCTCAGTCATTGTTCCGAAATATCACGTGTCAACAGATTTCTTAGTCTGTCACTTCCTTAAGTTCGGTTTTTTTTTTCTTCCAAGACAGAGATGCAATCATTATTGGAGTTTGTTAAATGAGAACTTTTGATGAGACTGGAACGAGAGATGAGGAGATGACAATGGCGATGAATAGGACACACACATTGAGGAAACCTGCTGATAGTATTAACAGGCAGTGCTTTTTCTCGAATCCCCAGGGTAAGAGAGATAAACGGAGATCCAGAAACACATGGAGAAGAGAACTGGCGCAAAGATTAAAGGGAGACCCCAAATACACATGGAGAAGAGAACTGGCACAAAGATTAAAGGGAGACCCCAAATACACATGGAGAAGAGAACTGGCACAAAGATTAAAGGGAGACCCCAAATACACATGGAGAAGAGAACTGGCACAAAGATTAAAGGGAGACCCCAAATACACAACTTGCACCTTTCATAATAAATAAAGTTTATAATTTATACTTTTCATTGTCATATTCCATAAAGAAGTTGGTTTTTTTTTTAAATGTTCCTAAAATTATTTGTAAGCAGGAGAATTTACATTCAACATTTCTGCAACAAAATGTTTCCTTCCACCGGGCTTCTTTGACCACTTCACGTGAGCCTGCGTATAGGCGTTCGCATTATAAGGCGCATGACAGCTGTTAAAGTTATGTCATTCTGACTAGTGGTCACTGTCGTAAACACAGTCACTACGTGTCATTCAGTTCTGGTTCATACATTAAATACTTCACTTAAGTCCAACACTTTGTTACTTATTTTTCCCCCGCAAGAGGGCTAGCAGCAGTAGTGGTTTCATCCTCCACTGGGACAAAAAGGAAAATCATTGAATGAATTTTATTTTATTTCGTGTGTTGTTTGTTAGTCACATTAATTTGTTCAGGAAGCGGTTAAGCTGGTTGTGTTTGATTTTTTGGTTTGGTTTTAAGGACTATCTTCATTGCACACGGAAAACTCCATCAGTGCTCCGATCTCCTCTCTTAGATCACAAAGGGAAGATCTCAGCACAGTGCACGAACTCCGTAGCACCGGCGAGAATCCCAATGTGTTTATATAGGAACCACACATTCTATAAATATTTTTGTGGTCGGTAGGTTTGTAATTTTTAAATTTTGCCAGGGCAGGTGCCTTGTGGCCTACTCTTTAAGATTTCCAACTGCCGTGGGATTTTTAACGTGTGCAACGTGTACACGGGACCTCCTATTTTTCGCCCTTAACAAGAGGACTAGGCATCCGATCTCACTACCCATGAGATCAGGGGGGAGTATGACATTAGGACCACTTGTTCTGAAAAAAAATTTCCATAAATTATATTCACTCTACTGGGAATCGAACCTGGGAGGCGGACGCCAAACCTCTTAGCCGTTCTAACCCCCTCTGGTTGTGTAAAAGTTGTACTGTATCCTTAAACTTGCATCTTCCATTGGATTAAAAAAAACGTTCAAGTATTGTATAACTTGCATTGGGACCTGTGACGAATAATGGGAATAGAGCCTACAGTAATCTGACAGTCTTTGTAATCCCGTTAGCGCTCTATGATTTGCTAGCAAAACCATGCATTTACTGCCTGTCGTTACTTACACAAGCGTACTTTGTTTTCGTCACGCCTCTTTTCTTTGAACATAAGCAAACGAAGTGTTTACAAACTTTCGTGACCTGCCAGTCATAACAGGTAGTGAATCGGGTTTGTTTACCTCGTCTTATCATGGGAGCTTATCTGTCAATCATACGATACCTGACAGACCGCACGTGAATAACATAGAATCTTTTGAAGTTCTTACTCAGGGGAAGTCAGAAACCCCTGGGCTCTTTGATCTTCAGAAGCGGGCATTCGTACAGAGAAAACCGTTAGGGAACTATAAGTCTTTTGATGTCGGTTGAAACCTCGACAAAAGACTGGACGTAAAGCTTTTATCTTGAATCTCTGTTTCTGATTCTCGTTACGCATGGTAACATGAAAAGTAACATCATCGATAGATCAGAGAAATATAATGATATATAAACTGTGTTTTCTTAAACCTGCTATCAGTTGTCACTCAGAATTTTTGGATAGTCTAAGCACGCAGTTCTAGAACTATTTCGCTAAATGTGTTATTAGCATTCGTGGGGATTGTTCATTCTTATTTTTTGGTAATAGAAATTAGTGCTTACGTATTTAAAAGTGTTAGCTTTTACCATTATAATTCACTTAGATTTTCTAGCTGGTAAAACTAGTGAAATGAAATAACTCATAGCTATTTCATACCAGATGTTCAGTTATAATGTTACTTTTCACCAAACACTTTCTCACACAAGAAGAGACGGTTTTAGTGGACTGATTTCAATGCTAGGCGCGGCTGATAGCGACAGAAAAGAATTCACGCTTATTTCATTGCGCGTATTTATTATAAGTGCCTATTATTTAATATCTTCATTTGTGAGCGAGATTTGCCAAAGATACCTGAGATACATTATAACTTATAAATTTAACTGGACTTACCAAACCAAGCAATATTTTTTAATTTTTATCAGCCCACTGGGGTGTGCAAAAATAACATTTATTCCCAACTTCTGATAGTGTATTCAAGCATAGCATCCAGAATTTACGCTGTTTCAGAATCGGCACTCTACCATAGAGTCAGCCGATAGGATTATTATCATTTATCAATTGTAACATTTTTAGCAACCAGATGTTTCCCAATACTGGAAGTATTTTTCTCTTTTAACTGTGAACCCCAAGATCCCGCTCTTGCATCAACTATTGGCGGTGTTTATCCAAGAAAAACCCACACCAGATTCGGTGTTCACCTCAACTAGTCTTTATTTGTTAGAGGATGGACTGGAGCCAATTTGGGAATTGAACCTGACATTTTATACATTCAGGAAAAATTGTAATTCCAAGGGATATCACCAAGAGTAGGTAAGAGTGATTGAGTGGCCACAGTATGAAAGAGAGAGTGGATAATTTTCTTTGTTACAGGGACTTTACCAAAATTGGATTTGCTTAAACTTGTTTACTTTACTGGGTAGCATATAGTAGGAACTTGTTTACTTTACTGTCTACTCTGTAACATAGTGCAAACCTTCGACCTTTGGGTTATGAACTTTTTGGGTTCTTTTCTCCATAGAGGGGGGGGGGGGGGGGGCCACATTTATTCTGCTATTTCATATGTATGTAAATCTGATTTTATTTGATCTTCTTTAGATATTTTGATGTTGTCAAGTTTAAATGAAAATAAACAACAAAAGAAACTTAACTTTGTGTGTTGGTCAGACCCATACCCAAGTAACCGTTGTTTTCACGTTTGTGTGTCTTGTTGTCACATAGCTGTGTGTGTGTGTAGTTAAACTTATATTTATATGTATGAGGAGGGCAATGTTGTCTTGTACTAAATTATAATCGTATAGATAGGCTGGAATAGAGAAACTTACTCATTCCAGAGACATATCTTCTCCTTAAGCTATCACCCCGTGAAATCTATTTCTCACACCTTTTCTCACGTATCTATCACCATCCACTCTACTCAAAGTGAGGGTAGAAGTGGACGGACATAGAAACGCGTACCAGATTGGCAGTTACTCCTTGGTTGTTTTGGGAACGTGCAATGCTGCACATTTAAGCTTAACCAGAGACGTGAGAACTCCAGTGACCTATCTGCACAGAACCCATCAGCGGGAGCAGAAACTACTGTTGGCAGCTAAGTGAAACGTATAAGCTGCCAAAGTGAACTTTTTTTCATAATTTTCTTTTATTCAATTATTTTAACCTTTGTTAAAACTAAATGATTATTAAATCTGTTATTTGTTATTATACAAATTTAACTTCGATATAATCATTTTGAATGTACTGCATGTTTGTCTCAGTCAATTTACTAAACACACTCTAAACAGAGCTGTACCAGAATAATAAGAATTCCACTGAGTAAATCAGGGTGGGGGCTTAACGAGCTAAAATTAATAATTGCTAAATCCTTCACAAAAGTTGTCGGCAGATCATAGAATTAACGTGCTCAGCCAAAGCAGCATTGTTTTCACTTTTCTGAATATCTTGGGGAAAGAAGCGTCATTAACCTTCTATCTACATCTCTGCCGAGAGTAATCTTGTGCGAAAGTAGACACCTTTGACGACCCACTTTAGATACTCTTGAGTTTAGGCCACTGTTGGACTACTACTGCAAAGCAGGGGAGGCAATACAGGGTATGTCTGTCTGTTTGTCTACCTACCTGGCTGTCAACCTATCCGTCCGTCCATAAATGTCTGTTTGTCTACTTACCTACCTACCTACCTTCCTACCTACCTATCTGCTTGCCTGCTTACCTACCTTCATATCTATCCGTCCGCTCATCTCTGTCTATCTGTCTCTTTGCATGTCTGTCTGTCTGTCTGCCAAGTTATCTATCTGTTGCTTATGCAACTTTATTTTACATCCATTCTTGTTGTAAGACTAAGACTTCATACCCGTTATAACTGAATTCAAACGTCGCAATTTCACAGATTGAACAATTGTTTTTATTTTTAAGTTATATTAACGAAGTAAACATTGAATCGCGGGAATTACATCAAGGTATTGCAGCTGATAACCATCAGCGTTAATGATTTAAGATAATATCTTCATGTCGATGTTAGCAAACTGTACACGTCGATTAATAAAAGTATGCTTTCTATGGGTTACTATGACCTAGCGTTTTCTTAAGTGAAATAAACAGGCACGCAACTGCGCGGTTGTTCTTCCACTAACTGTAAGTACGCATCAGAATTTGGAACGATGCAGGAATAAATATATCCTTCTAGGTCATAATAAATTGTGAACATCTTCGTTCACAACACATCTATCTCTCTAATAAAGTTGGCAGTCCGTCTCAGGCTTCTCTCGTCAGCATACAATCTATCCCTTATCTGGGTTGGAGAGGGCCATGATGCCGTACTGCTTCTCTCCTAGAACAAATAGTCTGAGGATATGTTCTACCATTTATTTCTCCTCCCCAGAAGGACACATACCTGTCTGTCAAATTTACAATTTGTTGTCCAGATGTCATTTGAATCAATAGCAGGTTCTCAGTCTGAAACTTATCACTTGATCTCTTCTTGATAATGTTTAGTTTGAGTCTGTTGTATCAGTCTCTAAGGGTTCTACAGGCAGCGTGGTACAATAAGACGATATCAAAGGACTGGGAGATTGCCATCATAACACCAATATTTAAAAAGGGTGACAATCGACAGTGTGGAAACCATAGAGGCATATCCCTTCTCAGTGTCCCTGGTAAAATCTACTCTAGAATCCTAGAGCAGAGACTCCGACGCCTAGCTGAGCCACAATTGGATGAGGTCCAGTGCGGATTCCGAGCAAACCGAAGTACTCAAGACCTAATCTTCACACTCAGACAGCTGAGTGAAAAGGCCCTTGAGTATAAGAGTGAGATCCATCTTTGTTTCATAGATCTGGAAAAGGCATTTGACAGGGTCCCCTGGAGCAAACTTTGGGACTGTTTGGCAAGGAAGAACATTCCAGCACCTCTGATTCATGCTATACAGAGCTTCTACAAGTCTTGCAGAAATTATGTGAGGACAGCAAACCATAAGTCAGAAGAGTTCAGGACCACCACTGGTGTAAGACAAGGTGATATCCTGTCACCTTACCTTTTCATACTCCTCATGGACGATGCCATCAAGGCATGTAAGGAGAGAACAAGAAAGTATTCAGTAGGGTACTGGAAGATGAGACAGGTCTGTATTTCAGAGCTGGCATTTGCTGATGATGTTGCCCTGATTGCTAAATCAGAGGCACATCTCCAATCCAACCTGCAAGTCTGGAAGGAAGAGCTGGAGAAGAGAGGGGTGGACATAAGCAGCTCTAAAACAAAATCCATGGTGATATCACGAGAAGAAAGAAGACATCAGATTAAGCTGGGAGAAAAGGTCCTGGAGCAGGTCGACCACTTTAAATACCTCGGAGCTATTATAGACCGAAAGGGAGGAATCAAAGAAGAGTTGGCCACTCGAAAAGCAGCGGCTGGGAGACTTTTTCAGGCCATAAATCGAGGATTCCTCAGCAAGACAAAGGTTGGTAAGAAAACGAAGATTGCTGTATACCGCTCCACCTATGTCCCAGTCTTGACATATGGATGCGAGTCATGGGCAATGACTACAACCCACAAAAGCCAGATCCAAACCTCAGAAATGAGGTATCTGAGGAAGGTGGTTTAAGTAACAAGAAGAGACATGGTACGCAACCAGACGATACGACAAGGCCTTAAATCCCACCCCCTGCAGACCCAAGTAGAACAGTCCCAATAAGATGGTTTGGCCATGTCTGCAGAATGGGAGAAGATCGGCTACCACGACAAGCATGGGAAACAAAGAACCAAGGATCCAGATCCCCAGGACGACCCAGAGTCCGCTGGGAGGACAACATTAGACAATCTTTGAAGGACCGAGGACTAGAATGGAACCAGGCCAGGAGGAAGACAGCCGATAGGATAGTCTGGCGCTCTCTCTTCCAAACCTCTACACCTCACGGTAGAAGGGGAACGACTAAGTAGTAGTAGTATCAGTCTCTATGTGTTCCTTATGTTATATTTCTTTAAAAGTTATTTTTTGATTATAATTATTGCTTTGGTCTCTTTATATGTTGCCCTGTCTTCAGTTAGAATTCTTATAGTAATTTTTGAGATAAGATACGGTTTCAGAAACGATGCATCACATAGTTTATTTTCTTATGTAAAAGACACAAAAATAAATATGTCGGGTTTGAACAAAATTGCGGCGGTTATTACGGTCTATTATCCTCAGCACAAGAATAATAGAAGAGAATTGGAAAATGTAAGGGACATTACAACACAGGTAATGTGATCATCAGAAGTGGTTCTCTCGTCAGACAAGTGTTTCGACCCTTTTACATCCTTAAATATACATAAATATATATTTATGAGCATGTAACCAGCAAAAACATCCGGGGGGTAGGGGGGAATAATTTTGTTGTGCACTTTCTGCTGGATGTCTAATCACTGCCACTCGACCCTCATTGTTGATATATTGTTGATAATAATTGACAAAAATACACTAATAGGACATCAATAGATCAGGATCAGGTTAGTGTCACCACACAGACGACGATAATCAAGAAGACAGCATGCTTAGTATACCCTGGATAGCGCGTGTTTCTCTGTAGCGTTCTTTCATTGTGAAAGAAATAAATAAAGTTCTTTTACTTTTCTGTGGTCTAGTTTTCTGCCGCTTTATTTCTTACGAGTGCCTGTAACATGTATATTTGTCTGTATTATTTATTTTATCTTGTCCCCCACCCCCCCATTTTAAATGAGAGTCTGAGAGTCCATTAAGTTGGCGAAACTAGCAAGTTGGAACAACCCTCTGAGATGCCAACCAAATTTTCATAACTGCACGTAGCCAGTCAGATTGCAGCACACGTAGGCTTGTTTCCATCATTATTCCACCTTCCACCCATTTTTTTCAATCACCCTACCCCCTTTTTCTGCTTTTTTTTTTAAACAATGCACGTTTTAAAACTCTTAAGTGTACTCATATGCGTCATATGTTTATGGCACTCATACCTCCTTGTCTTTTGTTGTTTACAAAGTGAATGACAATGTCTACTTGTGTGTGAACGTGTTTTATTGGGTTTTTTAAAAATAAATTATACTTCTACTAATCATTATTGAGTAGTTAGAAAAGAAAGGGGTTTAGCCATCATCTCATGAAAATTGAGCCCAATAAATTACCACTACTCGCCTACCACACTAGAAGATCTGGGTTCAGAGCACGGGGAAGACCAACAAGAAGATGTATCCTGCATTAACATGGTCTCACAGCAGTCAATGCGACAGATTTGGCTCACACCTGTCGATGCGAAAGACTTGGCTCACAGCAGTCAATGCAACACACTTGGCTCACAGCAGTCAATACAACACACTTGGCTCACACAAGTCAATGCGACAGACATGGCTCACACCAGTCAATGCAACACACTTGGCTCACAGCAGTCAATGCGACACACTTGGCTCACAGCAGTCAATGCAACACACTTGGCTCACAGCAGTCAATACAACACACTTGGCTCACACCAGTCAATGCGACAGACATGGCTCACACCAGTCAATGCAACACACTTGGCTCACAGCAGTCAATGCGACACACTTGGCTCACAGCAGTCAATGCAACACACTTGGCTCACAGCAGTCAATGAAACACACTTGGCTCACTGCAGTTAATGCAATACACTTGGCTCACACCAGTCAATGCAACGCACTTGGCTCACAGCAGTCAATGCGACACACTTGGCTCACAGCAGTCAATGCAACACACTTGGCTCACAGCAGTCAATGCAACACACTTGGCTCACAGCAGTCAATGCAACACACTTGGCTCACAGCAGTCAATGCAACACACTTGGCTAACACCAGTCAATGTGACACACTTGGCTCACAGCAGTCAATGCAACACACTTGGCTCACAGCAGTCAATGTGACACACTTGGCTCACAGCAGTCAATATAACACATTTGGCTCACAGCAGTCAATACAACGCACTTGGTTCACATCAGTCAATGCAACACACTTGGCTCACAGCAGTCAATGCAACACACTTGGCTAACACCAGTCAATGTGACACATTTGGCTCACAGCAGTCAATGCAACACACTTGGCTCACAGCAGCCAATGCAACACACTTGGCTCACAGCAGTCAATTCAACACACTTGGCTCACACCAGTCAATGCTACACACTTGGCTCACAGCAGTCAATGTGACACACTTGGCTCACAGCAGTCAATTAAACACACTTCGCCCACACCAGTCAATGCAACACCCTTGGCTCACAGCAGTCAATACAACACACTTGGCTCACAGCAGTCAATTCAACACACTTGGCTCACACCAGTCAATGCAACACACTTGGCTCACTGCAGTCAATGCAACACACTTGGCTCACAGCAGTCAATGTGACACACTTGGCTCACAGCAGTCAATACAACACACTTGGCTAACAGCAGTCAATACAACACACTTGACTCACAGCAGTCAATGTGACAGACTTAGCTCACAGCAGTCAATTCAACACACTTATCTCACAGCAGTCAATTCAACACACTTGGCTCACACCAGTCAATGCAACACACTTGGCTCACAGCAGTCAATGTGACACACTTTGCTCACATCAGTCAATTCAACACACTTGGCTCACACCAGTCAATGCAACACACTTGGCTCACAGCAGTCAATGTGACACACTTGGCTCACAGCAGTCAATACAACACACTTGGCTCACACCAGTCAATACAACACACTAGGCTCACAGCAGTCAATGTGCCAGACTTGGCTCACAGCAGTCAATGCGACACACTTGGTTCACAGCAGTAAATGTGACACACTTGGCTCACAGCAGTCAATACAACACACTTGGCTCACAGCAGTGAATACAACACACTTTGCTCACAACAGTCAATACAACACACTTGGCTCACAGCAGTCAATGCACCACACTTGGCTCACAGCAGTCAATGTGACACACTTGGCTCACAGCAGTCAATACAGCCCACTTGGCCTTAAACAGTCAATACAACACACTTGGCCCACAGCAGTCAATGTGACAGACTTGGCTCGCAGCAGTCAATGCGACACACTTGGCTCACAGCAGTCAATTCAACACACTTGGCTCACACCAGTCAATACAACACACTTGGCTCACAGCAGTCAATGTGACAGACTTGGTTCACAGCAGTCAATGCGACACACTTGGTTCACAGCAGTCAATGTGACACACTTGGCTCACAGCAGTCAATACAACACACTTGGCTCACAGCAGTCAATGCAACACACTTGGCTCACAGCAGTCAATACAACACACTTGGCTCACAGCAGTCAATACAACACACTTGGCTCACAGCAGTCAATGCAACACCCTTGGCTCACAGCAGTCAATACAACACACTTGGCTCACAGCAGTCAATACTACACACTTGGCTCACAGCAGTCAATACAACACACTTGGCTCACAGCAGTCAATGCAACACCCTTGGCTCACAGCAGTCAATACAACACACTTGGCTCACAGCAGTCAATACTACACACTTGGCTCACAGCAGTCAATACAACACACTTGGCTCACAGCAGTCAATGTGACAGACTTGGTTCACAGCAGTCAATGCGACACACTTGGTTCACAGCAGTCAATGTGACACACTTGGCTCACAGCAGTCAATACAACACACTTGGCTCACAGCAGTCAATGCAACACACTTGGCTCACAGCAGTCAATACAACACACTTGGCTCACAGCAGTCAATACAACACACTTGGCTCACAGCAGTCAATGCAACACCCTTGGCTCACAGCAGTCAATACAACACACTTGGCTCACAGCAGTCAATACTACACACTTGGCTCACAGCAGTCAATACAACACACTTGGCTCACAGCAGTCAATGCAACACCCTTGGCTCAAGAACACAAATTTCAGCTCTTGACTACGCTTCACGGAAAGAGTGCGCCGAATACATAAATGGTAAAGTCAAGTAAAGTGAAGTTTTTGAATTAAATTTGTTTTTAAAATGGCGTTACACGCTCTGAACCATGACGCTTCGATACCTATCGATTAAATAACACAGTGCGTTGCATGAGAAAACTATATGAAATAGAAATCTCACACTAAAAGTAAATAAATTGATAATAATAATAAAACCCACACATATACTCAGACACAGCCAGCCATCAAGAACTGCAGAAATAATCAAACAACAATAAAACGGCTACATTATATACAAATACAATACAAACAGCTACAATCTGTACAGATGTAATACAAACAGCTACAGTATACACATATATAATACAAACAGTTATAGTATTTACAGATGTTAATACAAACAGCTAAGTATATACATATGTAATACAAACAGCTCAGTAAATACAGATGTAATACAAACAGCTACAGTATATACATATGTAATACAAACAGCCACAGTAGCCAGACCTTCAGCAGCGGTGCCAACCCTTACCTGGCAAGAAAATGAATGCCCACGTCCCTTGTTATTTCTATATCAAAATGTTATTGAAGAGATTGCTAGTGGCGTTGTGCAGGTCGAATAAGCTGCTGGGGCAGTCTAACATCTCCGACAAGACATAGGTATAAATAAATTCATACAGTTACTCATCTCACTTTTATTACGGCGAAGCAACGAGTACAGTTAGAATGTGTACACCGTTTCCGTTTTCATGTTTCACAACTGTCCACGTTTAAAGTTTTGCAGGTCATCCAGTAAATGTTTACCTTACAGCTTTCCCTGCAGCTCAGGTCATCAACTAATACCCTCCAAGCTTTCCCATCTGTCATCCTTTACAGGTCTTTTCATCTTTTCTTTATCCCTTTCATGTCTGCCTAAAATTTACTTCTCCGCGTGGTGTTTCGTCTACTCACATTTCTCTTACCATGGGGATTCCAGACCAAGACCTGCATTGCGAAGCTGTCAGTTTTTGTTCTTGTAGGTAGTTTCCTCCATTCTACTCCATTCCACCTTGTTTAGCACAGTCTCAGGGTGTCAATTGCACATTGTCTCTTTTTCTGCTGCTACATGTGCAGTTTTCCCGTCTAGTGTACACAAAATTTCAGGTGCAAAGTTTAGAGATATCTCTAAATTTGAGTCCACAACCAAGACTCTTTTCGGCTTTCTCCGTGCTGCGCCATGAGCCTCTTTAATAGAGAATATGTCTTTTTTTTTATATTACACTGTGAAAATAAACTTGTGTTATCTTTCTTCTTTGGTCATTGGCCGCTGACTGACAAAGCAATCAGTGACCATCACGCCTGGTGGCGTCTTGCGTGTGTAGGGCAGCAACACACTGTCTCCACTTTGGTCTTTGGTCGCTGACTGACAAATCAATCAGTGACCATCACGCCTGGTGGCGTCTTGCGTGTGTAGGGCAGCAACACACTGTCTCCACTTTGGTCTTTGGTCGCTGACTGACTAATCAATCAGTGACCATCACGCCTGGTGGCGTCTTGCGTGTGTAGGGCAGCAACACACTCTCCACTTTGATTAGTCGGCAGCCATCCTTCGTGTGGTGCCCAGCTCTGGTTCATGTTTAGCATCTCTGCCTGCACAGTTCTCCGCCAGGTGACAATTGGTGGGCCTTGCTTTCGCTTTCCTTCTGGTGTCCACATTATGGTAGCTCTGGTGATGGTGTCAAGGTCTGTTCTCAGGATGTGGCCAACCCAATTCCAGGGTCTACCCGCTATGATGGTACGCATGTCTTCATAGTGGCTCCGAGTTGGCAGTTCTTGATTGGTCATGGGGTTCGGCCAGAACATTTGAAAGAATCAAATTTCGTAAATTTTGTCTAATAGTTGTTTATTATTATTATTTTTTAATAAATGAATTTCATCAAATGATGTCCTGATCTTTTTCTTCAGCTTTTTCATTTTCGTCGTTCTAGTTAAGTCTGTCCCCAGGAGTAGGCAGTTTGTGCGTATGTTTCCAGCTTCACCTCACTTATATGTTTGAAAAACTAATCTTCCATGCTATTTTGTACAACCAACGTCTTTCAGTATATTGCCTAACTCTTCATTACTTCACGTTCAGTTGAAATGATTAACAAACTGTTTAATCAGTCTTCTTTGTTGATCGCTTGTATCTTTTATTTAGATTTAGCTTCGAGAAACTTTTTTTCTGACGCTACAGTTACTGGAACAGTAAAGAAGATTTCCATTGCTGTTATTAAATTAGGGAATGCTCGTGATCTGTCATCATTTCCAAGAATTTGAAGCAGTTTCTACAATCAGATGGAATATTTGGCGGTAGCGTTTATGTCAACTGACTTTACTGTTAAAACGTGTTCGTTTTCCTGCACTAGTTTCACATCTGAGCACGCCCTGCGCCGGGCACTTACAGGCACGGGGCCAGAATCGGAGGAATCGGCTAAATCGGCCTAACGCCAGCCCCGCTGTCGGGATGGAAACATCACTCATAATGATTATATTCTTTAAGTTTTATTTCATATTTTGGAATTCATTAGTTTGTTTAAAAGTAGCGGGTCTCCCTCTTCTTTCCTTTCTTTTATATTCGCTGTCATTATATTAACACGGGGTATTCATTGCTAGACGGAAACACAATACCGGACTAAATGATGACGTCAATAGCGTGTATATTGTGAGAGCACAGTCTGCGACCTTATTAATTCGGCTATTAACCCGACAAGAATGTGGGTGTTTCTTATGTCATTTTCCTTTAAAGTTATTTTGTTATTACTGATCTGATCTCTTCATAAGTTGCCATGTCTTCAATTTCGATTCTTTTACAAAGGTGTCCTACCCCTCTACATCATGCTAGGGTACATGCAGTAAGAAATACACATACATGCATTTATAATTATATATATATATATATATATATATATATATATATATATATATATATATATATATATATATATATATATATACTGTTCAAAAAAAGAAACGCAACTTTTTTGGTGTTACTTTTATAAAAGATATTCGCTGAGTGGACATAAGTCAACCTATCGACTGTGTCCATCTGGTCATTAACTTCTCGTGGTTACCTGAATTGTACTCACCTCATGATTCGTGAGGTCATGAAAGAGGTCAAGGTCAAAACACCATTTTTGACAATAACTCGTGACAGGTGCATGAGAATCCCGTGAAACTTACTGATCACAAAACTCTCTGACCATATTATTGAATGCCTATAAAAGATTGACGCTCCACGAATAAATTCTGTTGAAAATTCAATGCGCAAGTATGGCTCATCTCACTACAGAACAACGACTCATCATCATTGGACGTTTACAGACTGGACAGTCACAGAGTGTAGTGGCCAGACAATTTAATGTGGTTAGAAGCACCATTACTCGCCTTTGGAGGCGATTTCAAGAAACTGGCTCCGTGGCAGACCGGCCGCGCAGTGGAAGACCCAGAGTCACAACGCCTGCCTAAGACCGCTTCATATGGCTGCGTCACCTCAGGAATCTACTTGCATCTGCGTTCTCCACAGTCCAGTCAATGTCAGCAGCTCGTTGAATTTCAGATCAAACGGTCAGGAACCGGCTGCACGATTCTGGTCTTCGGGCTAGAAGACCCTACAGAGGTCCTGTTCTTACGGACCGGCATCGCCAGAACCGACTGCAGTGGGTGAACCAGCATCGTCAATGGACCGTTGGGATTGACTGGAGACGTGTTTGATTTAGTGATGAATCATTTTTTGTGCTCCAGCGACACGATAGACGGAGAAGAGTTTACCGCAGAGTCCATGAGCGCTACGCCCAAAACAGCGTTGATGAGGCTCCTCCACATGGTGGTGGAGGTGTACTGAGGTGGGGGGCGATCAACTTCATGGAAAGAAGTGACCTGGTGCAAATTGAAGGACGCCTGAATGCCCAACGATACGTAGCTGAAATTCTTCGTCCTCACGTCCTTCCACTTCTGGCTGCAAGAGGGTCGATTTTTCAGCAGGATAACGCTCAACCTCATGTGGCACAACTCACCACCCAGTTCCTCGCTGACAACAACGTCCAGACCATTCCGTGGCCAGCCATGTCATCAGACATGAACCCCATAGAACACTTATGGGATGAACTCGACAGACGACTCCGCCAGCAAGACGTGACTCCAGCCAATCTCCGACAGTTGTCTCTTGCACTGCGGGAATAGTGGGCAGCCATCCCACAACAACAGATCCAACGGCTAATCGGATCCATGTCAAGGAGATGTCGTTCTCTGATAGAGGCCAGAGGAGGCCATACAGCTTACTGAAACGGAGGCCTCAGTCACAAAGAATAAAAGTCCAAACCAAATTTAATGAACATCATTTCATTGTTAACGTCTGAAAGTTTCTTCATGCCAAGAATGAAACATTAATTCCGTAAAATAAAATTTTGGTACAAGTTTGAAATTTGGTATCCATTACCACTGCAATAATGTTGCGTTTCTTTTTTTGAACCGTATATATATATATATATATATATATATATATATATATATATATATATATATATATATATATATATATATATATATATATATATATATATATATATATATATATATATATATATATATATATATATGTTATCTTCTCCAATTTGCAGACATGACCAAATTATTGAATACGGGTGTTCTGATGGCTTATTTACTTACTTAGTCGTTCCCCTTCTACCATGAGGTGTAGAGGTTTGGAAGAGAGAGAGCGCCAGACTATCCTATCGGCTGTCTTCCTCCTGGCCTGGTCCTCGGTCCGTCAAAGATTGTCCAATGTTGTCCTCCCAGCGGACTCTGGGTCGTCCTGGAGGTTTGGATCACTGGCTCTTAGTTTCCATTGCTTGTCGTGGTAGCCGATCTTTTCTCATTCTGCAGACATGGCCAAACCATCTTAGTTGGGACTGTTCTACTTGGGTCTGCAGGGGGTGGGATTTTAGGCCTTGACGTATCGTCTGGTTGCGGACCATGTCTCTTCTTGTTACTTCAACCACCTTCCTCAAATACCTCATTTCTGAGGTTTGGATCTGGCTTTTATGGGTTGTAGTCATTGCCCATGACTCGCATTCACACGTCAAGACTGGGACATAGGTGGAGCGGTATACAGCCATCTTCGTTTTCTTGTCAACCTCTCTCTTGCTTAGGATTCCTCGATTTATGGCCTTAAAAAAGTCTTCCAGCTGCTGCTTTTCGAGTGGCCAACTCTTCTTTGATGCCTCCCTTCCGGTCTATAACAGCTTCGAGGTATTTAAAGTGGTCGACTTGCTCCATGACCTGTTCTCCCAACTTAATCTGATGTCTTCTTTCCTCTCGTGATATCACCATGGATTTTGTTTTAGAGCTGCTTATGACCATCCCTCTCTTCTCCAGCTCTCCCTTCCAGACTTGCAGGTTGGATTGGAGATGTGCCTCTGATTTAGCAATCAGGGCAACATCATCAGCAAATGCCAGCTCTGAAATACAGACCTGTCTTATCTTCCAGTACCCCACTGAATACTTTCTTGTTCTCTACTTACATGCCTTGATGACATCGTCCATGAGGAGTATCAAAAGATAAGGTGACAGGATATAACCTTGTCTTACACCAGTGGTGGTCCTGAACTCTTCTGACTTATGGTTTGCTGTCCTCACATAATTTCTGTAAGACTTGTAGAAGCTCTGTATAGCTTGAATCAGAGGTGCTGGAATGTTCTTTCTTGCTAAACAGTCTGTCGTAAATTTAGATAGGTTTGAAAATATTTATGGTCCCGCCTGAGTAAAGTGGATGGTGATAAGTACGTGAGAAGTAAAGGTGTAAGAAATAGATTTCACGAGTGAATAGTTTAAGGAGAAGATCTGTCTTTGGACTGAGTAGTTCCTCTAGTCCAGCCTATCTATATGACTATAAGTTAGTATAAGACAATCTTGCACCTCCCTATATGTAGAAATATAAGTTTAACTACACACGCACACACAGCTATGTGACAACAAGATACATAATCGTGAAAACTATGGTAAATTGGGTACGGGTCTGACCAACACACAAAGTTAAGTTCTTTTTGTTGTTTATTATCATTTAAACTTTACAACATCGAATATTTAAAGACCGATCAAATAAAATCAAAATTACATATCATAGAAAATATCAGAGTACATGTGCCCTCCCCTTATTGAGAAAGCAAGACCCCACCAAGTTAATAACCCCAAAGGTCAAAGGTTAGCACTATGTTACAGCATAGACAGTAAAGAAAAGAACATAGTTCCTACTAAATGCTATCCAGTAAAAAAAAACAAGATTTAAGCAGAATCCAGATAATACAATTTTCCAGTAACAAAGAAAATATTCACTCTTTCTGACATACGTGGCCACTCAATCACGCTTACCCTATTCTTGGTGAAGAAATCTCTTGGTCATACAATGTCTGAATATAATTTCCAGTGGTTTTATTTTCCAAATTTGGGCCCCAGTCTCTAC
This sequence comes from Oreohelix idahoensis, assembly GCA_024509875.1. Lineage (NCBI taxonomy): Eukaryota > Metazoa > Mollusca > Gastropoda > Stylommatophora > Oreohelicidae > Oreohelix > Oreohelix idahoensis. The sequence continues at coordinate 88,903 of JAMPIV010013475.1, forward strand.
TTCTAATAATAAAATGTTTATAAGGGGAACACCTAATTTGGTGGTCGATTCCTGGCTAGACAAATGTCACCTCGAATAGTTAATGCAGAAAATCCGAGATCTGGTGTCCACAGTACTAGGGAAACATCTGGTTGTTAAAAAACTTAATTATTGTTAATTGATAATTATGGTAAATCCTATCGGCTGGCTCTGTAGTGAGTGCCGATTTTGAAACAGCGTAACTCTTCGGGATAAAATCCACTTGGATGCGACTGTCAAAAGTCAGATAGTGATGTTATTGGTATTACGCCACAGTGGGCTGACAAAATTGAATGAATATCTGGGTATTTGTAAGTCAGTTAAGATTCATGTTTAAAATGTTAATTTGTCTCTTTGGCAACTCCTGTTCACAACTGAACTTGGGGACGCGTAAGCCAAGAAGAGGGCAACATTAATCCAATCAGTAAATGTAGACAAAGGACCAAAACACCGCAATAGACCAAAATAGACCGTAGTAGACCAAAATAGACCGCTGGTCGCCGTCTGATCAGGTCTGCAAGAATAGAGAAACATTATGAAAAAATGCTACTAATATACCTCTACATATATATACACGGAAGGGGACAAGACGATCTCTTATCCTCTCCGTCAGTCCTGATTAAAGTTAAAAGGCACACAGTGTCTTTAGCCTATCTTATCCGGTCAGCTTTCGCTATCGCGGCGTCTCTAGTTCGGGTGAAGGTATGTGCCCTCCCCACTCCTTTGCGCGCGCGTTAACGATCAGCGTACAATGTCTATTATTATTTAATTATCCCTACGCGCACTTAACAAATATCGCCTCTCATTAATAGCTATTAGATGGTCGGCGTCTGTTTGTTTAGACGTATGCTATTAAACACTAGTCACTTCTGTAATTTAGCCCGATCAGGCCCCCAGCTGAGTTAATTCAGCGAATTTCCTCTTATAATGGTATAGCTCTGTTTAGAGGTAAATATATGTCTAAATGTATATGTATATATATGGAGCAGCGGTAGCGCAATGGTTAGTGCACTGGCTTCCTAGCTCGGTGGTCCATGGTTCGATCCCCAGTTGAGGTGGACATTTTTAGACCGCAAACGGCTCCGGGATCGACCCAGCCTCAAACATTGGGTACCAGAACATCCGTGGGAAGGTTAAGGCGGCTGGTGTGATGCTGACCACATCACCTCTAGTGTGCCAATGTTCAAGAAAAAATGGGCCTAACACCAAATACCCATGATGCCTCAATGTGCATATATATATATATATATATATATATATATATATATATATATATATATATATATATATATATATATATATATAACCTATATATGTATAACTGAATGAACTATGTTTGTTTAGTTTTAAAATAACATATAACAAATTGAAAAGTGAATTACTCTATAACAGGTTAAAATAAATATGGAGAGATTGGAGAAATTGTAGATGAAAGCGCCTTCATAGAGACTTAATAGGGGAGTGATAAAAGTCCGTTTTGCTGATGCCTCTTAATCAGGACTTAACTGATCTATGTGAGTATTGCAGCCGTGGTTTTCGTCCCTTCTTTTTTTCATACACTTGTCCAATATAGATGGCCAGTGTTGATGCGCTTCTCTGACACTAGTGGCATAGGAACTTCAGTACTTCAAACGGTCTGATAGCTTGTAACAACGAACGTTTTCATCATCATAACCCTTCACTCCCAAAGGAGCATAAGCCTTCAACAAACACATGCCAAATCCTCCTGTCACGTGCCATCATCTCAAGTTCTTTCCATGTTCTCCTCATCATTTTCACCTCTGTTTCCAGCTCTCTTCTCCGTGTGCTTCCATGTCTACCTCTGCCTCTCTTGCCCTGGGGGTTCCAGAACAAGAACTACCTTGTAATGCTATCAACAGGTTTCCTCAGTGTGTGTCCTATCCATCACCATCGTCTTCTTCTCATCTCTAGTTCCACTGGCACTTGTCTCGTTCTTGTCATCAGTTCCACGTTGGTAACCTTGTCATACCATTTTAATCCCTCTATTCTACGCAAGCACCCATTTATGAAAGTCTGTAGCTTTTTGGTTGTTGTCTTTGTTGTTCTCCATGTCTCAGAGCCATACAATAGGACTGACTTCACATTTGAGTTGAAGATTCTTATTTTCGTGTTGGATCCGATTTCTCTTGATCTCCTTATATTTCCCAATGCAATGAAAGCTCCTCTTGCTTTTTGTATTCTTATTTTGATATCGCTGTCTGTCCCTCCAACTTTGTCTATATTACTGCCAAGATATGTGTACGATTCTACATCTTGTATTGGTGTTTCTTCAAGTTCAACCCTGTTATCATTACCTGCATTTATTCTCATTATTTTTGTCTTTTCCCTGTGCATTTTCAGACCCAATTGCTGTGACCTCTCATCGAGTGTTTTCAATTTGTCCTGCATCTGATTACGGTTATGGGACAGAAGAGCCAAGTCATCAGTAAATCCAGATCATCCAACTGCTTAGTCAGAGTCCACTGGATTCCATTTCTGTTGTGTGTTGTCGATGATCTCATAACCCAGTCTATTGCTAGTAAGAAAAGAAATGGAGACAAGAGGCATCCTTGTCGCACTCCTGTTCTTATCCCAAACGGTTCTGTAAGCTGTCCTTCGTGAAGAACTCTGCATGTCATGTCTTCGTATGTTTTCTTTATTAAATTAATGATCTTCAGGGGAACTCCATAATGCCTCATCAATTTCCAAAGTGATTCTCTGTCTACACTGTCAAATGCCTTTTCGTAGTCCACAAATCCGATGTATAGTGGTGAATTCCATTCCAGACTTTGTTCAACTATTCTCAAAGTGGCTATCTGGTCTGTACATGATCTGTTTTGTCGAAAACCTGCTTGTTCATCTCTCAGTTTCTTGTCTATGGACTCTTTTAATCTCTCAAGGATAATCCTGTTTAATACTTTTCCTGGCACTGATAGTAACATTATTCCTCTATAATTTGTGCACTCTTGTAAATTTCCCTTCTTAGGCAACTTAACCAGATATCTTTCCTTCCATTCTGTTGGTATCTCTTCCTTTTCCCAGACTTTACCAAGTAATTTATATAACATCTCTGTAGCCGTGTCGATATATGCTTTTATGGCCTCTGCTGGAATGCCATCAGGTCCAGCTGCTTTTCCATCTCTAGAAGCTTTATGGCTTTCTTTATTTCTTCCTTCGTTGGTCTTTCACTGTTAATTTGTAGCTCTTCTTCTGCTGGCTGGATGTCCGGGGGGTTTTGTGGAGCTGGTCTATTGAGAAGGTCACCAAAATATTCTGTCCACCTCTTCATTTGCTCCTGTATATTGCTGAGCAGTTTCCCATTCTTGTCTTTTATGAGGCAACTTGTTTGCTTGTATTTCCCCGTTAGCTTCTTTGTGCTGCTATACAGTTCTCTCATATTTCCCTTGGCTGCAGCATCTTCTGCCTCTCTTGCCAACTGCTCAATATACTTCCTCTTGTCTCTTTTGATACTTCTTTTTACTTCCTTGTTTGCTTCTGTGTACACTTCTTGAGCCTTGGCTTTGGAACTTCTGGTTTTGCTTGTGTTTAAATCTGCTTTCATGTTTTTTTTCTGTCTTTTATCTTATTGATGGTTTTTGTTGTTATCCATGTGTCGTAGATTTTTGATAGGGGAATAAAGACTTGGGTTGGTCCCTTCTGAATAGATTAAAATAAGTGATAGTCACAGTGAGAAGAAGTAATAGCAATAGATTTTCCACGAGTGAGATGGTAGAAATGTGATAGAGGCTGTCTCTGAAATCAAGAAAATCTTCTCTCTTTCACCTATCTTCTACGACAGCTTTAGATTGAGTCAGACAGTCTACACACATATATATGAAATATATATATATATATCCACTCACATACATACACACATAAGACGACAGTTAGACGTACAGACGTGGGAAAAACTATGACAATGATTATATGAATAGTTTGGGACAAACGAACTGACCGACACGCTGGAATAAATTTTATGAGTAGTTTATTTATCAAGACTAAACTTCTCTCACAACATATCAAATCACATCAAGCATATACAAAAAAAAAAAATCATAAACAAAAATCAGAAATGCTACCAGAATGATAGACCCGTTGGTATGATCCTTCCCTCGATGTATAGCCCACAGTCCCGTTAGAAGAAAGTGATAGCCCAAAGAGTCACAGATACATATGATTTAGTCTAAAATTCTTCCCCTTTAAGGTATGAACAGACTGGATACTCTGATCTAGTATAAGGGAATATATAGATATATAGTTAGCAATACCTTGCATAAAGAAATGTTACAATTGTGAGTGAATCAACAAAGAACATCCCTCAGTCTACTTTCACTCGGTTCTTTCATCAGGGCCCTGTCGTGCATTTCTCACTTTCTTACCCTATAACTTGCCGTTGTTCACCGTCTGGCGCACGCTATGACACAATCTGTTTTATCGTTTGGTGAAGCGAATACCCAGCTCTGCAGATCTTGGTTTCATCCAATTTTTCCGGGGAGCGTTCTCTTCAGGCGATAAGTTTATTCAGATTTTAAGTTAGTGTCACTTTATCAGTTCAGGTAAGAATTAGTGTAAGCGGGTTCACTGTCAGAATCACGAGGTTTCCACTACTTAGGGAAAAAAGTCAGGTTTGTAACTTTCGATCAAAGGTAGCCTTCTTGGTCACACCACAAGTTGACAAAAATTGCGGGAAAAAACGTTACTGTTTGTAATAGTTTACTTGCCACCAGGCTGCACTGTTCTTAAGTTTTTATCTCAGGAAGAATCAAAATCAGGCGCAAGAGGCCCGTTATCTCATTTAACCGTTAAAGTACTCGTAAAGATTTTGCACAAAGCCACTCTAAGGTAAATGTTTTAGTATTTCACAGATATCACTCATACGTAGTTAGCGCTGGCAAAGTTTGGGTACCACAGTTTCACTATATATAAATGTAAAGAACACATATCAAATAATTATACATACTATAACTGATAATTTAAACTGCAAGCGTAGCTTGTCTTATCATTTAAATTTTTCCGTGAAATAAGTTATATATAAAAATCATCAATCCTCATGAATTAGGAATACATGCGTATTCCGTCTACACTCATGAGGCTTCTAGCATTTATATGTTAGTTTAGAAAGTTTATTCTCGTCTGATTATTAGCAGTTAAATTAAATTCCTTAATAGCCGACTGAGTTTAAGCTAGAAATTGTAATATATTCTGCATTCCACTGAGACCACGTCCCTAGAAAATAATACAGACTTAAGTATTTATTAACTCTCTGCACACATCTAACTAGCAAAATGAAATAAGCGAGTTAACACTTTAAACACTTCACAAAATACTAGATATTATATATGATATTTTACCTCCAAACAGAATTACGGTTTCACAACGACTAGGATAATTCACTAGATAGGTATTTAGAAGCTCGGCAAAATTTTGACGAGAAACTAATGACTTCGCTATACAAGCTTCATTCACTAGCACGAGTGATTCTGTCTACTGCAAGTTGGAGAATGAAAAGAAAGTTTCAAACTCTGGTTAATATCTATTACCAGACAAAGATGTGCGCTATTTCCGAAAACTACGCAATAGCCTCCCCTTCCCGTCTTAACACTTACGTTTAATACCTAAACGCATGCCGTAACTGCCACCTACTGACCGAGAGGGCGCGTGTCAGTTGCGAATCTCAGACAACCCGTCTCCAGTGCAGAAACAGTTTTTCGCACCTCCCCGAGAAACTCATCCTGAGAACCATAACTGACACTTTGCTTTCTCGCACCTTACGCCAACTCTGGCCGTGGAGCGTGAGTGTCATATCACCTGACACTGAGAATCTACCTTGGAAACTACATGTCAGATGCAAACTACCAGACAAATGTCTCCTCCTCATGTCTGACGGAGTGAATTCTCACACTTCAGGCCCAGAAACTTAGCCGAAGAAACACACTCTGCGTCTCGGGTAGGGGCTGACACGTTACGTCATAACTGCGTTCTCAGTTTAATCAGCAATGAAATGCGTTTCTAAATGAGAAACGAAACTGGCGAAAGTGAGAATGGGAAAAATTTTATTTCTCGCAAACGAATGGATGCGAAAAATACAGGAAAAAGGTAAAGAGTGATAATAAAAATAGAGGATACGAGTGAAAGAAAAGAAGAGGATATAGGCAATTTACGATCAATAAACTCTCTGTGACACCATGCTTCTTGTTGTCTTTCCCTTTTCCCTAGTATTTCTTCACATGTCTAGCGAACGTTTTAGGCAAACTATAAAGAACGAATGCCTCTGCTAAGTACACTGAGTTGGAAGCTTAACAGTCACATCCTTTCGCTGGCCACCCACCAATGTTAATCTCTCAGAAGAATTAAATTCTTGAGTATACAGAATAGCTCAAGGAAGATGATTAAAAATCACCAGTACTCTTCTGTGTATTAAACTGGGAAAATGTGTTTGGACAGCGCGAATAATGGCGAGCCTGAATTACAATTACCAAAGTACATAGATCTCACAAAATAATACTACACACTTCATGCACCTGTGATGTAATCATCACTTATTACTGCTCCATTCGGAATCTGGGGGGTCACCTCTGCTGTTGTTTTCCGCACGACTAGCAAGAAACAATCACCAGCGCTTGCTATAGTGGTTCATGAATATACTATTTTCATATGTTGAGGCTGCCAGCCTCATATATAACCACAAAGCAAGAAAACATGTCAAATTCACATTTGTAAAATAAATGTTACACTTACCACCAAATTTTGGGAATCTACAATCTCCTCGCACAGGTTAGAATGGACACGAGCAACATTGGTTGTATGCTCTTGAATCACTTGACCTGGACATTTTAGTAATTCCTCTTCGTATTTAAAAATGCGGGTTTACTTTTTTAAGTTTTAGGTTGCCCAAATACTTTATATCTGTCACTTTTAAGTTTGGAATCCTTTCTCCGATCCTTCTCTTTCTGGTTTTTGGGAGTTGCTATCTCGAAGTTGCGAAGCTGTCTGATCTGTGACTCCGCTTTCACCATATTATATTCTCAGTTTTCAATTCAAATCTCGGATGGTACTTGCGCCAAATTTCCCAGTGAGATTCATTGTTCATTCCGGCTTCTCAAATCAAATCAATGATAAACTCTTTGGCACTATCTAGGTTGGGGTATTTAAATTCATAATCTTCCCCGCGTGTTTTGAAATATTACATTTTAAAAATTCCATCGCGTGACTTCTTTCAATATACTGTAATATTTCCGGTGGCATCTTGTGCAAACAAACAAATCTGTGCACCGATTACCTGTCTAAATGTCTTCCGTCAAGATTGTCTACCCAGACAGATTTATCTGTAATAATGATAATAATGATAATCAGACAGGGGCCAGCGGATGCGACAATCTAATTATCACCTGTGTGTGTGAATCACCCAGACTGATTTCTCAGACGGACAATATTGGCTTCCTATTCTTAACTCCCCCTGCTTATGATGGGTCCAAAGTGAGATCCTCCTGCATGAAAAAACCAGGTAAAAGCCAGAGTTGTGTTTGGGGCTCAAGTGGCTCCTCCAAGCTCAGTGTGCAATGCTGGGTTCTCAACATGTTTCACCACAAGAGGAATCCCTGGAAGCGTGCGGATGATTTCAAGAGTCGGCAAGAGTATAGTTAGCCTCACAGACAGAGGTTCACATCCAAATCTACATAATATAGCATTGTGCATAGATGGTGGTCATATAAGATGACTCAAGAAATGCCTCCATGCATGTGGTTCTATGATGGATGAATGTGTGCGTGATTTTTATGTGTGGGGATATTTGCGTGATTGTGTGATGGATGCATGTGTGTATAATTGTATAATGGATGCCTGTGTGCATGTATGCGTGATTGTATGATGGATGCTAATGCGCAAGTGTGCATGACTGTACCATAGACTGATGTGATATCGCTTGGGCCTGGAGCAGTCTGTGACAGAATAACCTCGAACGTCACATTTACCTGTGCCATCCTAAAATTTATTATGTGCTCTTCGCTTTAGTTTTTTCCACCTCTGACAGTATTTGGTATTTTTGATTCATTCTTTACACATCCTTCTCTCAATTCTTGTTATGTCGGGACTTCAGCGACCATCTTTTGCTGATTACAGTAAACAATCTCTTTCGTTTGAACCCATATTTACACCTGGGATCGATAGAGAGAAGTGTGGTTTGCTAATGTGTAACACATTTTCCTGCATGGGTGCGACCGGTTAATAAGTAAACAACCTTAGGATGACCACAGTCGATTACCTTATCGCTGGGAATGTCTCTGTCGGGCCAAGTTGTTGTCATTGTTTGCTGGACCAGGTGAATGATGTAATCATTTCCGGATAGTTTTGTCAGGAAGATAATTATACATCTTAGAAGAGATTACATTGAGAAATAACGAAGACGTGAGTGTAAACATGATCGATAATAGACGGAAGCTGGCATACTATATATTGTGACTGTAAACAACACATTTATTTTGGCGTTTGTTACGCAGGAATTTTTCGTGAGAGAAGGGGAAATATACGCATCTTGCATACTATTGGCTTGGAATTTGAAATGTAAAAATACAACATTTCTGACTGAAGTCTTGTCATAGGTTAGCAATCTCGATGTGGGCCGAATGTTGTCTTATAATTTAGCACCTTGTGAGTTTACCGTATTGTGAATTTCAACTCGTCAAGAAGACAGCCAGACAAGCGAGAGTAAGGAATAGGATCAGGATTCCACTTTAAAGGACCGGACAACGTGTTTGAGCATCTTGTGGACTTATATCCCATTAAAACTGTACTTTCATTAATATAAAAGCCCGGAATCCTAGAAACATGAAAACTAAGTCATAGTGGAAGTCTATTGTAAAGTAACACCCCCAGACCATGTGTAAGAAGTACCTTAATCAAGTTGCCGTAACTGTTTCTCTGAGCCAGGAGTCAGCCTGTATTCCCAAAGAAATTTGGGTTAAGTTGAACATTTTATACTTCTGTATTTTGCATTTATTAACATGTGAAAAAAGCTAGTGGATGTTCACGTCATACGAGGCTGGCAACCTCAGCATATAGAGTGATGATTTCATGAACCACCACTGTAAGAGCTGGTGACTGCTTTATGCGGGTTTCTCATAGAGAACCAAAAGCAGAGGTAGTCCCAAGTTCCAGATGGAACAGGGAGTGGATGATGATAGAACTGATGTGCATACTTCTTATAATAACATTTTCAACCAGTGCATTTGTGAATGTAAATATGTTCAATATCAATGCAATAGATGTTTTCCACCCACTGGGATTGATATTAATGCTCAGAGTGGGTAAAGTTCTGAGGCAGATGGGATGGTTTAATTTAAAAAATGGGGGGGGGGGGGGGACCTGATTTTGTGCCAGGAAACCCAATACTCGGGAGGATGTTTGTTTCTCTCTTATTTCATGATACTAGTTGGTGGTACGAATTGGTGGTGCTATCTGTGGGACAAGTGCGTGGTATAAGCGGCCTGTAGTCAAAGCTAGACACCTACAGTAGACGGGTCTTAACAGACGCTGGACCATTTTCGCAATTACTCCACGATACTGCAAAGAACGTGTTGCAGCCACCAGACTTGACCAGTGACGAGAGTGAACTAGTCCATAACCTGCAAGGAACAAGCATCGGCTGGAACAGAAACCAACCGACATTTTACTGGCAGCTAAGTACTCATTCACAGCTGCCAAGTGAACTCTCTATTTTCAAATCAGAAAGATTTTTTTTCAAATCAGACCACCATTTATGAAAAAGTTTTAAAGACTCTATCTAAATTCATCCCAACCTTATTTATTTTACAATTGTTAACGATAACTGATTATTAAATTTGGTTCTCTGTAAATATACAAATTTATAGTTGATTTAGTCATTTGAGTGAACTGCACCCGTATGTCTCAGTCAATTTAAATACTTATAACAGAGCCATTTAAGTAATATTTTACTGAGTTAAATCAGTTGAGGGCTCATCCGAACGAGCAAATCAAACTCATCGAAGGTCAGGAAAGATACAAAGTTTACACGGCCTGGATCCTATCAGCCGGAGTACTTGATTTCTTTGAATTCCTATGAGGTTCCCTAAAACTGAAGCACCATTCTTCAATTCACATCTCTGCCAAGATTAATCTTGAGCGAAAGGTAGACACCTTTGAAGACCCTCAGTAGATAATCTGAATTTAGGCCACCGTTGGACCATCACTGCAGAGCAAGAGGAGTAAATCCCGTGACACAGTCATTTAAAAGTTATTCTGCCAAAAGCGTCATCACCTGGACCTGTTGAGTCAACTATATAGTGATCTGTATACTACCGATGTCGTCATCAAGACCTTGATCAGTCAACTCAGTTATAGTAATTTACAGTGTGAGTTACTACTTAGACTTCGATCAGTCCACTCAGTTACAGTAATTTGCCGTGTGTTACCACTTAGACCTGGATCAGTACGCTCATGTACAATAATTTACCATGTGAGTTACCACTTAGACATTGATCAGTCCACTCAGTTTCAATAATTTACCATGTGAGTTACCACTTAGGCTTGGATCAGTCCACTCAGTTACAATAATTTACCAAGTGAGTTACCACTCAGACTTGGATCAGTCCGCTCAGTTACAATAATGTGCCATGTGAGTTACCACTTAGACATTGATCAGTCCACTCAGTTTCAATAATTTACGATGTAAGTAACCCCTTAGGCTTGGATCAGTCCACTTAGTTACAATAATTTACCGTGTGAGTTAACACTTAAGCTTGGATCAGTCCGCTCAGTTACAGTAATTTACCGTGTGAGTTACCACCTAGACCTGGATCAGTCAACTGAGTTACAATAATTTGCAGTGTGAGTTACCACCTAGACCCGAAGCAATGAATGTGAAGATGTGTACGAGTGAGCAGATATACTTTATCTTCTATTTTTTTAAGATCTCTAAAATTATTCTACTATTTAATTGTGTAAGAATATAATTTTTTTTTCAGAAGGTATTAATATGTGCGAGAAATTTATTTTTTAAAAATCTCTTTTACCATCGCTGATGCATGCAACAATTGATTGTTTACTGTTTGCCCTCACAAGTGAGTGTCGGGTAACAGAAGGAAAGTTAAGGCAAAGGGCAGTGTCACATAATTTTTTGGTCGATCCCTTGTCCTCTCTGGCCGTATTCAGTTACATTGGTTGTGCGTACTGATTACGTGAAATTTCCGTGGTCGGCACATTTTTTTTTCTCTGCTATCAAGCAGATATTTGGTATTTTCAAATCACCTTACACTCATCTCAGTAATAGTTATCATGTTTGTTTGCCCGCTTGACCTTCTTAAGAGTAGGCGGATGACGCAACCTTAACCGACAGTCCTTTGGTAGACATTCTCGAAACCAGAAGTTGGACGCCTTTTTCACACGGAAAACGGCCAGCAAAGGTTGATTATCGATGATAAGACTAGTGTGACGTCTTAGCCCAGATGGTAATACGATGAATTTTTGTTTGCACAAGGTCGGGGCGATAAATATCAGTCAGACACACCTGAGCGGACATGTTGTTATAAGCTTCCGGCAGAATTATTACGAAGACATTACTTTTGATAATATAGGGAGTGGAATTTGTAATCATTAACGAGAATATTCGAATGTCACGATTGCCATTTATGGAGGACGTGACTTTTACAATCATACACAGAATTCCTATGAGGACATTTTTTAATAAACCCCATCCTAAACACGCATGTTTGAAAGCGATTGGCAGAAATTCAGAATGTAGGAATAAGAACCTTCCGGATTGGTTCCTCGTCTAATAGTAACAAACAAATGCGGGAGGGGGTGTCGTGAAACGAAGTGTAACCCACTACTTTGTTAATCACTATGTCGAGAAACAGATTTGCTTCAACCAATCAACGATCAACGTTCACCAGTCTCTGAGACAGAATAAATTAACGGCCATCTTGTTCACGCAAGATGGCCGATGAAAACTGAATAAAATTAGGCTGTATGAGACCAGGTACAAAACCGGAGGAAACCAATCATTTTGCTCCGCCAGGAACCAACCGAAAGCTTTCCTCAAGTAGTTACCTGACTATATAATCAAGCGGATTTTATGCTAACCACGCAACCCCGAACTTGACGCCAGAGATACAGACTGAAGAGGGAGAAGCTGTCACCTTGATTTATGGTAACTTACCTGAGGACATCGACCTGCAACCTACTTCGCTAAGTCGCGTCAAAACCTGGCCAGTTTAAAATCTTAGGAGGGTAAATATATTCACGATAACCGTTGGTATTTGTTGTGTGTCATTTATACTACCTATCAGGTTACTGATTGTATCTTGGGGAAATTAAGTATAATGATTGTATTTCCTATTATGATTGAATAGACGAAGACTAATAGGACTCATACTTCAACCTATTGTCTCCTATACTTCAATCTATTGTCAGTCTATAACTTCAGTCTATTGTCTCAGATAAAACCAACTGCAAAAATAACCAAAACAGTCCTTGTTAGGACTCAATCTATTGTCTCCTATAACTCAATCTATTGTCTCAGATAAGACCAACTGCAATATAACCAAAACAGTCCTTGTCAGGACTCAATCTATTGTCGCATCTAACTCAATCTATTGTCTTCTATAACTCAATCTATTGTCTCAGATAAGACCAACTGCAATATAACCAAAACAGTCCTTGTCAGGACTCAATCTATTGTCGCATCTAACTCCAATCTATTGTCTCCTATAACTCCAACCTGATATATCACCAAACAGTCCTCGTCGCATATACTCCTATCATAAGAACATAACAATATTGTTAGGATATATGTTACCAGCTAGTATAGCACTTGTCAGAGAGGGCGTAATATGGTATAGGGGGAAGGACATTGTTGTATCACACCTAGGTGTACATATTATTGGATTTATTCATGCATTGATTTATATTATGGGATGTATTCATGTATTAAATGTATTCATGTATTGAATCTATATTATTGAATGTATCCATGTATTAGTTTATCAGAAAGAATGCTTTGCAAGTAGACACCTGTCTTGTCTCGCTATTGCTAAATCATACTGAGCCATGTTGTCATTCATCCCACATGCATACATCGGAGACACGCTCATTTCACTCACACTAGAAATAGGTGGGCTTGAGGACAGAAATTAGCCCCTATTTTTGCTTTGTTACAGGTTTAATTGTGTCCTAAAAACCTGAGGTCGTATGTTCGAGTCAATCCCGCTGCCTGGAACTCCGCAGGAGCATAGAGGTTGACCAGACTCTACATCTTTGGTCCCCCTCAGTCTTGGGTGGGCTAAAGGAACGATACTCTGCCGGTGGTGTGAACCAAACAAAGAAGAACAGACTTAAGAGAGATGAGTACACATTAGTACCATTTCTGTCGGCATTGTGAGCATAGAACTGTCAATGAAGAAAACGTGAATTAGCGTAGCAAGAGACAATAATAAGATCATAGTGGATAAATTATACGTAAATAACAGCATAGCTGATAAACGTTATATCCTTAATTAACAGCACCGCTGATATAATTTTTTGTTCCTATAATTGGAAAACGTGTTGTAATATTTATAAATATAAATATTTGTAAATCATATGTAAACTTACCAATTCATTTCATTCCATTTTTTTTTTCAACATTCACCTTTCAGCACAAGAGTAGATAGTGTATATATACTAAATAAAATATAAGGAAATTGTATTTTGAACGACTTGTCAATTTTATCATTGTTAAGTAAAAATCTGTTTCCTTGCTTTGTTTAATATCACAATTGGTTACACAGCAGAGGTGGCACTTTATGTCGGTCTCCTCTATACTATTGTTTCGAGATCAGATCATTCACAGCCGTAACTAATTTGTGATACCAGTAGTCCTCTCAGACACTGGGACTTCACCATTTTCTGCAGAAATCCTATTTCTGTAATTGTCAGTACTATACTGATCCAAGAGCCAAAATAAAACCTCTCGCCACACTGGGGGCTCGTTCCTGGGATATTTCTGTATATCTTGAGCCATACTTAGTCTATTCATCTATCTACACTCTAACTTGTGCCAACCATAGGTAACATAAGAAAATAAAAAATTTTTTGAGAAAATCATTATAGGATTTTTACACAATTATTTTCTTAGGAGGAGTACCATTTAGTACTCAGTAAATAGTTGATGCTCACAAAGTTGCACGGAAATTTTTGTTCATTTAAATTAATTAAGTTTAATTACAATAATTTGGATATAGTAGATATACATACCCTATCTAAGTAACGCCATGGCTGACCTAGTGAAGTTCAGGACTGCGATCATGCAGATGGGTAAGGAATTAAATTTGACAGGTGATGCTCTTACTCAGTATGTCACAACAGAAGTGGACAAACATATGGATAGGGAAGAAAGAAAGTTGCAATTAGAGACTGAAGCAAGGAAATTAGAGGCTGATAGAGAAGCAAAGAAATTAGAGGCTGAAGAAAGGCGGTTGCAAGCGGAAGCTGAGAGAGAAGCCAAAAGACTGGAAGCTGAGAGAGAAGACAAAAGACTGGAAGCTCAGAGAGAAGACAAAAGACTGGAAATTGAAGCCAAGAAATGGGAGGCTGAAAATGAGGCAAAGAAAATTGAAGCTGAGGAAAGGAAATTACAAGCAGAGAGAGACCATCAGTTGAGATTAAAAGAGCTTGAAATTCAGGCAAATACTGGCAATAATGGTGGTAGCTCACCTCACTCAGAGAGTAGCTCCAGCCAGAGCACCTCAAGTGGGGCCATGAATTTTCATCTGGACCCATTTGTTGAGAAAGAAGACGCCATCGAGTCGTACCTGGATAGATACGAAAGACTAGCCACTACCTATGGCTTAGTGAAAGAAAAATGGAGTCTTAAACTATCTCAGGGATTGAGAGGTGTGGCCTACGATGTGTATTTGAAGCTCTCAAGAGATGACCAGGAAGATTATGACATCCTGAAGCAGGCACTGCTTGTGAGATATGAAAAGAACTCAGAATCATATAGAAAGAAATTCCGAACAGCTAAACTTCTTCCAGGAGAAAACTATCACCAATTCTCTGCTAGATTGGAAACCTATTTGGAAAAATGGAGTAGTTTAGGGAAGTGTCAGGATCTGAAAGAAATGATAATGATGGAGCAAGTGAAAGAGTCCATGCCTCAAGAAATGAGGAAGTTTATCATGGAACAAGGAGCAGAGAGATTGGAAGATATTGTAACTGTTGCTGAGAGATATCAAGCAGCTCAGGCAGAAGTATTAGGAAATAAGAAGAAGCAGAGTGAAAACTTCCAATCATCACAAAACTATACCAAATATGAACAAAATGACCATACCACAAGGAACAAACAAAGATTTGACCAAAAGGACAAAAACCCTCTAAGATCGGATAAGACACCTTACCGGAAGGAAGGAAAGTGGTGTAAAACTTGTCTAATGAGTAACCACAATACTGCGGACGAACCCACCTTATTACGCTGCGTGTCTCACAACAGGGAACAAGGGAAGGAAGGAACTGGCAGTTAGTCAGAATGACCTCCACCATCCCCCTGTCTGTGAGGAAGTGACATGTAATGGCACTAAAATCCAGTGCTTATATGATTCCGGATTGGAATTCGACTCAGTCGTGAGTGCAGCCCTAGTGCACCCTGATCAACTTACCACAGAAACAGTGGACATACAAGGGGCAATGCAGGGAACCGGCACCATGACACTTCCCATAGCAAGGATCAATGTGAGAACTCGCTATGTCGAAGGAGTGATAAGAGCAGCAGTAAGTGATGATCCTATATACCCGCTGGTAATAGGATGTAAATATGTCTTTTTTGGGTGACCCAATAAAACCTGTTGTCATGGCAGCAAACCATACCAGGTCGAGCACCAAAAAGGAGGAGGGAGATCCAATAAACATTCATCGTACAAAGATGAAAAAGGCTCAAACAGCAGACAGCACACTGAAGCCTTGTTTTGGCAAATTGCCAAAGGCCCATAACCCTCCAGAGAAAGGAGACTACTATATTGAAAATGGCCTACTCTACAGACAAGCTGGAAAAGGACCTAAAGGGCATGGACAGCTGGTAGTGCCAAAATTCTATAGGGAGGAAATTATGGAGCAAGAGCATGCTACATCAGGCAGTGGCCACAGAGGAAAAGGGGCCACTGGTCAAAATATAGCATTGCGATATTACTGGCCAGGAATAATTGAAGACATAAGTCGGTATATGAAATCCTGTTCAGAATGTAACCAGGTAACCTCATTCAGAAGCGTAGACCAGTTACAGGACCTAGGGAAGCATTGTTGCGGACGTAGGCCCACAAAGAAGATACACAAGAGAAAACAACAGATAGAAGCAGTGATAACGAGAAAACGAAATCACAACAAGTCTACTGTTACACCAGTAACCATGGCAACTCTCCGTATTGTACAGAGAGGGGACGAGAGACATCCCACCCCGACTAGATATTTGTCGGAACACCATGGCCTGGATCATTTGGAAAGTCAGCAACCAGTATTAAAAAAGCTGCAGAAACAAACCCGAACCATAGGAGGTAGGAACCAGGGCTGTACCAAACAGTTGATGGAGACAGGCCCCACTTCGGTATACTGCCCCTTACAATAGAAATAGGTGTGGGTCCGGCAACGTTGTTGTATTGCCGTCCCCATACACAGTCCACTGGAAGCATTGCTGCGGACATGGACTGAACAATAGCAAGCACAAACACTCAAGGATGAGATTGACTATCTCTTAAAAGAGAATTATTTCAAAGTCTGAATCTCCCTATAGCTCAAGTGTGGTGCTATTAAGGAAACCTAGTGGTGAACACATGTTATGTATTTACTACAAGAAGCTATATGCGATCACAGAATCTCAGGTGGACCCATTACCTGACACCAACCAGCTGTTCACTACACTGAGTAAGGCTAGGTATTTATCGAAGGTAGATCTAAGCAAGGGATACTACCAAATACCAGTGAAACCAGAAGTTAGGAAAATGCTGGCATTTAGTACATCAGACGGACACTACGAGTTTAATGTACTACCCTTTGGGCTGAAAAATGCTCCAAGTATCTTTTCAAGAATGATGAGGAAATTGTTGGAACCTCTACAAAATCCCCATATCACTAACTTTATGGATGACATTCTTGTTGCTACAAACACATTTGAAGAGCATATAGTAGCGCTCTCCATGTTGTTTGACAGACTGAGAGAAACTGGATTGACTGCACGTCCAACCAAGTGCTATATCGGTTGTAAGGAGTTGGAATTCTTAGGTCACACTATTTCTACAGGTCATATGTCTCCTGACCCAAAGAATATAGAGAAGCTAAAGAAGGCACCCAGACCTCAAACGAAGAAAGATGTGAGATCAATTGTGTCATTATGTGGGTTCTATCAGAAGTACATACCCCATTTTAACTCTCTGTGTGCACCATTAACTAACTTAACGAAGAAAGGACAGCCTGACAAAATCCAATGGAATGCTGATTGTGAAAAAGCTTACACAGAGCTAAAAGCAAAACTCACCAGCAAACCCATCCTTACACTACCCGATATCACACAGGAATTTGTATTAAGAACGGACGCTAGCAGTATAGGTATTGGTGCAACTCTCTTGCAGAAATCAAAAGCCCAGCCGGAGGAACTTTTACCAGTCGCCTACGCCAGTAGGAAGCTGAATGCAGCTGAGTTGAACTACTCGACCATAGAGAAGGAATGTTTAGCTCTAATTTGGTCCATCAAGAAATTTTCACCTTATCTGTATGGGACACACTTCATTGTCCAAAGCGATCACCAACCTTTAACATTCTTGGCTGCATCTAAAAAGCTAAATTCGAGATTGTTAAGGTGGAGTCTGCTTCTGGCGCCTTATTCCTTTACCGTAAATTACATTCCGGGAAGAGACAATGTAGGAGCTGATTTTTTAAGTCGACACCCGAGTACTCTGGAAGGACAGACGCAAAAGGATTAATCACAGCAGGGGTTTACACGTCAGCTATGACAAGTCACAGCTAGGAAAGGAGGGGGCTATGTCGTGAAACGAAGTGTAACCCACTACTTTGTTAATCACTATGTCGAGAAACAGATTTGCTTCAACCAATCAACGATCAACGTTCACCAGTCTCTGAGACAGAATAAATTAACGGCCATCTTGTTCACGCAAGATGGCCGATGAAAACTGAATAAAATTAGGCTGTATGAGACCAGGTACAAAACCGGAGGAAACCAATCATTTTGCTCCGCCAGGAACCAACCGAAAGCTTTCCTCAAGTAGTTACCTGACTATATAATCAAGCGGATTTTATGCTAACCACGCAACCCCGAACTTGACGCCAGAGATACAGACTGAAGAGGGAGAAGCTGTCACCTTGATTTATGGTAACTTACCTGAGGACATCGACCTGCAACCTACTTCGCTAAGTCGCGTCAAAACCTGGCCAGTTTAAAATCTTAGGAGGGTAAATATATTCACGATAACCGTTGGTATTTGTTGTGTGTCATTTATACTACCTATCAGGTTACTGATTGTATCTTGGGGAAATTAAGTATAATGATTGTATTTCCTATTATGATTGAATAGACGAAGACTAATAGGACTCATACTTCAACCTATTGTCTCCTATACTTCAATCTATTGTCAGTCTATAACTTCAGTCTATTGTCTCAGATAAAACCAACTGCAAAAATAACCAAAACAGTCCTTGTTAGGACTCAATCTATTGTCTCCTATAACTCAATCTATTGTCTCAGATAAGACCAACTGCAATATAACCAAAACAGTCCTTGTCAGGACTCAATCTATTGTCGCATCTAACTCAATCTATTGTCTTCTATAACTCAATCTATTGTCTCAGATAAGACCAACTGCAATATAACCAAAACAGTCCTTGTCAGGACTCAATCTATTGTCGCATCTAACTCCAATCTATTGTCTCCTATAACTCCAACCTGATATATCACAAAACAGTCCTCGTCGCATATACTCCTATCATAAGAACATAACAATATTGTTAGGATATATGTTACCAGCTAGTATAGCACTTGTCATAGAGGGCGTGGTATAGTATAGGGGGAAGGACATTGTTGTATCACACCTAGGTGTACATATTATTGGATTTATTCATGCATTGATTTATATTATGGGATGTATTCATGTATTAAATGTATTCATGTATTGAATCTATATTATTGAATGTATCCATGTATTAGTTTATCAGAAAGAATGCTTTGCAAGTAGACACCTGTCTTGTCTCGCTATTGCTAAATCATACTGAGCCATGTTGTCATTCATCCCACATGCATACATCGGAGACACGCTCATTTCACTCACACTAGAAATAGGTGGGCTTGAGGACAGAAATTAGCCCCTATTTTTGCTTTGTTACAGGTTTAATTGTGTCCTAAAAACCTGAGGTCGTATGTTCGAGTCAATCCCGCTGCCTGGAACTCCGCAGGAGCATAGAGGTTGACCAGACTCTACATCTTTGGTCCCCCTCAGTCTTGGGTGGGCTAAAGGAACGATACTCTGCCGGTGGTGTGAACCAAACAAAGAAGAACAGACTTAAGAGAGATGAGTACACATTAGTACCATTTCTGTCGGCATTGTGAGCATAGAACTGTCAATGAAGAAAACGTGAATTAGCGTAGCAAGAGACAATAATAAGATCAAAGATTATACGTAAATAACAGCATAGCTGATAAACGTTATATCCTTAATTAACAGCACCGCTGATATAATTTTTTGTTCCTATAATTGGAAAACGTGTTGTAATATTTATAAATATAAATATTTGTAAATCATATGTAAACTTACCAATTCATTTCATTCCATTTTTTTTTTGCAACATTCACCTTTCAGCACAAGAGTAGATAGTGTATATATACTAAATAAAATATAAGGAAATTGTATTTTGAACGACTTGTCAATTTTATCATTGTTAAGTAAAAATCTGTTTCCTTGCTTTGTTTAATATCACAATTGGTTACACAGCAGAGGTGGCGCTTTATGTCGGTCTCCTCTATACTATTGTTTCGAGATCAGATCATTCACAGCCGTAACTAATTTGTGATACCAGTAGTCCTCTCAGACACTGGGACTTCACCATTTTCTGCAGAAATCCTATTTCTGTAATTGTCAGTACTATACTGATCCAAGAGCCAAAATAAAACCTCTCGCCACAGGGGGGAGAACGAAAGTTTGCAATATAACGTGACACTTTTGCACGTGTATGAGGCACCTTCAACAAGTTGCCTTAGCTATTTCTCTGAGCCAGCAGAACGCAAAGATTTGGGGTAAGTTGTGCATTTAAAATGCTATGTATGTTGCATTATTAACACGTGAAATAATATGTATATATTGAAACGTGAATATTAATATGTGAAAATTGCTAAGTGGATGTCCAAGTCATTTGAGGCTGGCAACCTCAGCATATAGAATGATGATTTCATGAACCACCATTGCAAGGGCTGGTGACTGCTTTATGCAAGTTTCTCACAGAGAACTAAAAGCAGAGGTAGTCCTAAGTTCCGTATGGAGCAGGAAGTGAATGATGAAAGAAATGATGTACATACTTATTATATTATTAACATTTTCAACCCGTGTAGCTGTAAATGAAAACATATTCAGTCTATATTATTAACCTTTTCAACCAATATAAAGTTAAACATAAATCTATTCAATTTAAATGTAAAGAAAGTTTTCGCTCAATGGGATTAAGATTAATTCTCATCGAGGGTAATAGTTCTGAGATAGATGGGATGGTGGAATATGAAGAGAGGAACACATAAGTATATTTCGGAATACTCAATACTCAGGAGAGTATTTGTTTCTCGTCTTTTGTAATACCAGTTGATGGTACCAGTTGAGGGTACTATCTCTGGAACAAGTGAGGGTATAAGTGGCCTGAAGTCGACTCTAGACACCATCATCAGACGGGTCTTAGAGACGCGGGATCAGCTTGGTAGTTACTCCCTGACACTTCTTGGAACGTGCTACAACTTTCAAACTTTACCAGTGACGAGTCTGATCCAGTTATCTATCTGCAAAGACCCAAACATCAGCTGGAGCAGAAGCTCACTGGCAGCTAAGTAGAAACATAAAAGCTGCCAAGTGAACTCTTAACCAATACCCCATAACATCACTCGATGATGACTATTGTTTGTTAAAGAATTATTGATTTATTTAAAAACTGTTAACTATAAATGATTATTAAAATTTTAGGCTTCGATAGTATATCAATAAACTGCTCAACCATATCCGATTCTCAACTCTTTTAACACACAGTTTTTCATGCATTCGTTCACTCCATTTAGTGTTACGGTAATCTACCACTTACGTAACCACGCTGACGTGGTTTATTCCAATAAATATTGCATTACTCTTCGACAGAACATCCCCACCTAGAACTGGATCCGACCATTCAAGATTACAGTAATCTTTCAAACGAATCACCTCAGCAGTGGTAGGAAACAGGGACTTTATTTTAAATCGGTAAAACACAACTGAGCGTCCGATTGGCAGAGTGTTTAGAGCAATGGTCTCTCGCGGCAAAGGTGCTGGATTCGAATCACGGTATCTACACGCCCCGCTCTACCCAGCTGTAAATGGGTACCTGACTTTGAATTAGGGAAAGAAACGGCAGCGAGGAAGGGAACTGGTCACTCCACCTCTCCATGCTGGACCTAGTATGGTGAAGTCTCTAACAGATCACTCCCCGACGGCAGTGTCGTGAAACATTCTAAATCCACATATCTAAATTAAAAAGTAAATGTAAAGCCTAACGAATTAATTCAATAAAAGGAAAGAAGAATGGTGAAAGACCAGTGCTTTCTAAATGGCATACGCCAGCGTGTATACCTCCGAAATGGCTGAACAATAAAAACCCCTTTTTATGCTTCGTCTGCATAATTGTAACGCTTTCACGTTTGATAGTAAAGCCTACAGCAGCATACACGCGTTTAAAAAAAAAACAATACAACGTGTACTGTATTTCTTAGAAAACCTTGAGATAGACACACTGCGTAATGACCTGGATTAATATTCCATTAATTTCATTTTATACACTGCGTAACTAAAAGACAGACGGCCTTAGAAGAGAGAGAGAGAGAAGGAGGAACGCATTCAATACTAACACGCCGTCTCGCGATATACAATTAATGCCACCCCCAAGCGAAAGGCATGAAGCACTAACTTTTTTTTCAAATAAACAGTGACAAAAAAACACTACCAATACACGGTTAGGTTTTAAAAAACATGTTTAATGCTTATTAGGAAACATGACATTCTACTGTTTTACGTCTGAAATCCTGACAGTACAGAAGACACCCCATAGTTTGGAAGTGAGGAGGTGGTAACAGCACGACTATCCTAGAAGAAAATACATATTTTGAACGCAGCCACTTAGCTCCATTAAAACTTATATATTTGGGTGCCTTAGGACTTGCTGACAAAGAATATGTTAGGTGTTAAGCAACTAGTCTAATAATTAACAAATTATAGCCAAAATATTATAGGGGTGCTGTCTGACACCACCAGATCATAATTGCTCAGTGGCATGTTTTAAAACCACTATTTTACGGGAAATAGGCCAACAAGTTAAATCCGATTTGATTGGCTAGAAGAATATGTAAGCCTAAACATGATTAGTCGATTGCAAATACTATTTTTGGTTGTTACGGGAAACGGTAGGAAGGGTACTTTTTTCAAATACTTTTGTAAACATGGTCTTATTGGCTAGACCATTTAATATAGTCAATTAGGAGCGTCTGTTCAGTGCCACATTTTGAAAATAAACTTACTGAGAAGCAAGTGCGTTGAGATCCAGCTCATATTTTTCTAATGAAAGCCTGGGACAGAGGCAGATCGGAATTGTGCCATAATTCATCGCCAGTCAACGTATTTGTTTAATATTTCATGAATTGTGGTAAGCTTGACATATTTGATATCTTTTAGATGAAAAATTGAATGTGAATTGATAAATTATGTCTGTCTGTGTGTAGTTCAGTAGCAACCATGAGGAAAAGCCTAGATATTGCTCCACCAGGAACAAAACTTGTCGGAGAGGAGTATAACTGCATAGGCCTATATGGGATTGCCAAATAGTACTATGACACCTATCTTATTGAATATAAGGAAATAATGCTGAAATTGCAGAGGCGTTGTAACCATTAGGGAGAGGAATACTGGTGAATGTGTTACATGAGAAGCTAACAGTTGGCCTACTGCGCTGAACTCGGTGTTTGTTATGTATTGTGCTTCAGTGTGGAAATAGATTATAAATTAGTTCTGAAGTAGGAGGTACAACCTTCTTGTTTCAGGGACCGTGGTCCTAACGTATTGAAGCAGCACCTGGTCTGAGTTTTGCTGAATCCAGAGGCTGGTAGCATACTCCTGGTCAATATATCGACCAGTGTTGTTTCTCAAGAACACGGTGAAGCAAGCGAGCAGTGGAGACTGTTTCCTGCCGCTCACACAGAAGTTAAGAGTGTGTGGCCAGAGCAGCTCAATCTTGTGTATAACCCCCCTCTAACAGTGACTTTACCTTAATTCAAGAGGGACATTTATTTGTTTCAAATCAAAAGAAACTGTGAACCTTACCAATATTATTTCCACCAGAAACAAACACTTGAAGTCATGATGACAAACAACAACTTAGCTTGACAAGCCAGTATTACCTCATAGTACCACCGCACAACTTACACACATATTGCAATAATAATATATGTCAATACAAAGATCCTATCTATAAATTGTGTACATACAACTTATGATTACATTTGATTGTGATTCCTGATTCACTTTGTAGTTGAATCAGGATATCTATTATTGACAGGAATTAATACATATTTTTAAAAGTTACACGTGAGTTATTAAGATAGTATTATAGAGTGTTATATGTATGTGAGTGTCACAGTGTTGTAAAGTGTTGTGGATTAAATTAAAGTCTTTATCTGTCTGTTGGTGGTTGTAAACATACACTTCATCACTATCATAACCCTAGACATTCAACGTAGTCATCACAATATTCCAGAATAATTCTGACTGAGGTATAAATGTGGTAGCAAAGTAAGGTCATCTGTAATACACCACCCTTATTAGATACAGATACCTTCACAGCTGATCTCAGTCAGTACACTAAGTCCCCTATAAATATTTATAACATCCCACTTTACCACAGTCAGTAATGAAAGCACCATGATGATAACAACGATTACAAATATAAAAGTAATGAAAGCACCATAATGATGATGATTACAACGATAACAAATATGACAGTAATGAAAGCACCATGATGATAACGACGATAACAAATAGGACATTAATAAAAGCACCATGATGATAACGACGATTACAAATATGACAGTAATGAAAGCACCATGATGATAACAACGATAACAAATATGACATTAATGAAAGCACCATGATGATAACGACGATTACAAATATGACATTAATGAAAGCACCATGATGATAACGACGATAACAAATATGACAGTAATGAAAGCACCATGATGATGATGATAACAACGATTATAAATATGACAATAATGAACGCACCATGATGATCATGATAACAACGATTACACATATGACAGTAATGAAAGCATAATAGTGATAACGACGATAACAAATATGACAGTAATGAAAGCACCATGATGATAACGACGATAACAAATATGACAGTAATGAAAGCACCATGATGATAACGACGATAACAAATATGACAGTAATGAAAGCACCATGATGATAACGACGATAACAAATATGACATTAATGAAAGCACCATGATGATAACAACGATTACAAATATGACAGTAATGAAAGCACCATGATGATAACAACGATTACAAATATGACAGTAATGAAAGCACCATGATGATAACGACGATAAAAAATATGACAGTAATGAAAGCACCATGATGATAACGACGATAAGAAATATGACAGTAATGAAAGCACCATAATGATAACGACGATAACAATTATGACAGTAATGAAAGCACCATAATGATAACGACGATAAGAAATATGACATTAATGAAAGCACCATGATGATAATGACGATAACAATTATGACAGTAATGAAAGCACCATAATGATAACGACGATAACAAATATGACAGTAATGAAAGCACCATAATGATAACGACGATAAGAAATATGACATTAATGAAAGCACCATGATGATAATGACGATAACAATTATGACAGTAATGAAAGCACCATGATGATAACGACGATAACAAATATGACAGTAATGAAAGCACCATAATGATAACGACGATAACAAATATGACAGTAATGAAAACACCATGATGATAACGACGATAACAAATATGATAGTAATGAAAGCACCATGGTGATAACGACGATAACAAATATGACAGTAATGAAAGCACCATGATGATAACAACGATAATAAATATGACAGTAATGAAAGCACCATGTGATTCCCGGGATCTCTGGAGAGACAACAAATAAAAGAGTAGGACTACTGTACCCTCGGGCATGTCGTACCAGGCTGTACATGCGGGCTGGCAAGCTCAGCATATAAAACACTGCCACATACAGCACCGGTACAAGAGCTCGTGAATGTTTGGTGCAGGCTTCCTGCAAGGGGACTAACTGTAGTAGTGGTGCCATGCTCTATAAGGTGAGTAAAGGAAAATTATCATGATGATGATGATGATGTTGATAGTAATGAAAGTTGTCTGACGACAGAACAGTGCCTATAAGGGTAACTGATTTTCTTCACTTTCTTATCAATGACGAAAAGCGTCTGATTGGCAGAGTGCTTAGAAATCTTGCCTCTCACCGGGGGTTCAAAACTTTGTAGTCACCTCCAGTATTACCAGCTGTAAATGGGTACCTATCGCTGCTTATTTATAACATAATTTCATAAAAGTAAGGTACAACAACAAAGACACAAAATGTAATAAAATTGCATACATATATTATATTATAGCATTACATTTTTTAAATATGTTGGATTGTCCTCCCGATACAGAAATTATCCGCCTCTTGTTATAAAGTCCACTGTTTTTGCGGCTCTGGAGCGGTTGATATGAAATAAAGGTTTTCAAAGTCCAAAATGAGGGGCGATCGCCCCGTCGCCACCCCCT
Source organism: Oreohelix idahoensis (assembly GCA_024509875.1). NCBI lineage: Eukaryota > Metazoa > Mollusca > Gastropoda > Stylommatophora > Oreohelicidae > Oreohelix > Oreohelix idahoensis. The sequence goes on from JAMPIV010013475.1 coordinate 115,028, forward strand.
TGGACCCGCCAATGCCCCTACGGCAGTATGCACTTATGAACTCACTTTATTCATGACGAAGGCAATTTTAAAAAAGTTTTAAGGTGAAGGTCACTATTTTTAGTGCTCGCTGTTACAGCAGAAACGCTACTACAGTCCCTGTTATTTTGACTTAGATAAACGAACACACGTGAGAATTGATGAACACTTGGGGCATGAAGTTGTGTATAGACAACTATTCATTCATTGTGTATAGACAACTATTCATTCATTGTGTATAGACAACTATTCATTCATTGTGTATAGACAACTATTCATTCATTGTATATAGCCAACTATTCATTCATTGTGTATAGACAACTATTCATTCATTGTGTAGACAACTATTCATTCATTGTGTATGGACAACTATTCATTCATTGTGTATAGACAACTATTCATTCATTGTGTATAGACAACTATTCATTCATTGTGTATAGACAACTATTCATTCATTGTGTATGGACAACTACTCATTTATTGTGTATGGACAACTATTCATTTATTGTGTATAGACAACTATTCATTCATTGTGTATAGACAACTATTCATTCATTGTGTATAGACAACTATTCATTCATTGTGTATAGACAACTATTCATTCATTGTGTATAGACAACTATTGATTCATTGTGTATGGACAACTATTGTTTCATTGTGTATGGACAACTATTCATTCATTGTGTATAGACAACTATTCATTCATTGTGTATAGACAACTATTCATTCATTGTGTATAGACAACTATTCATTCATTGTGTATAGACAACTATTCATTCATTGTGTATGGACAACTATTCATTTATTGTGTATAGACAACTATTCATTTATTGTGTATAGACAACTATTCATTCATTGTGTATAGACAACTATTCATTCATTGTGTATAGACAACTATTCATTCATTGTGTATAGACAACTATTGATTCATTGTGTATAGACAACTATTGATTCATTGTGTATGGACAACTATTGTTTCATTGTGTATGGACAACTATTCATTGTGTATAGACAACTATTCATTCATTGTGTATAGACAACTATTCATTCATTGTGTATAGACAACTATTCATTCATTGTGTATAGACAACTATTCATTCATTGTGTATAGACAACTATTCATTCATTGTGTATAGACAACTATTCATTCATTGTGTATAGACAACTATTCATTCATTGTGTATAGACAACTATTCATTCATTGTGTATAGACAACTATTCATTCATTGTGTGTAGACAACTATTCTTTCATTGTGTATAGACAACTATTCATTCATTGTGTGTAGACAACTATTCATGCATTGTGTATAGACAACTATTCATTCATTGTGTATAGACACCTATTCATTCATTGTGTGTAGACAACTATTCATTCATTGTGTATAGACACCTATTCATTCATTGTGTATAGACAACTATTCATTCATTGTGTATAGACAACTATTCATTCATTGTGTATAGACAACTATTCATTCATTGTGTATAGACAACTATTCATTCATTGTGTATAGACAACTATTCATTCATTGTGTATAGACAACTATTCATTCATTGTGTATAGACAACTATTCATTCATTGTGTATAGACAACTATTCATTCATTCATCGCCTTTCAACTCCCGAAGGAGCATAGGCCTTCAACAAACTTATGCTTAGTCTTCCTGTCTCGTGCCATTAGCTCAAGGTCATTTCTATGTCTTCTTCACCCCTTTCACGTCTGTTTGACACAGTAAGATATAAATATGGGCCCAAGGGGACCAAATACTGAAATAGTAAAATATAAAAATGGACACAGGTCTGTGCACATGGTGGGATTAATTAGCTTTTTTTAAATTTCTGTTAACTCATTATAATGTTTCTCTTATCATTTCTTTCTTAGGCCTTTTCTGCCACCATGATATGAATTCGAAGATGAAATATGAAAGCATTTCACAAAATGATTTATAAAATAAAGATCAATGTACGATGCTACTGTATGAAGTGTCATAGATCTTTTTTGCAGGAACTGTCATAAACGTTATTCTTATGAAATGCAATAACTGTTATTTTTATGAAGTGCAACAATTATTATTTGCAGGAAATGTCTTAAGGCCAGGAGGAAGACAGCCGATAGAATAGTCTGGCGCACTCTCTTCCAAACCTCTACACCTCACGGTAGAAGGGGAACGACTAAGTAAGTAAGTAAGGAAATGTCATCAATATTATCTTGTGAAGTGTTGCAAATGCATTTTTCTGAAGTGTCTTAAATGATATTTTTTAATTAAGTGTTGTAAAGGTAATTTTTCATGTTAAAGCGTTTCACTTCACAAACTATGTCAGCAATTCAAAACAGCTGTGATAAAGTGGATTCCATCTCGCTGCATCATCCCCGGGAATAAAGAGGCTGACAGATTCAGAAATGAAAAGGCTGACAGATTCAGAAATGAAAAGGCTGACAGATTGGCAAAGGAAGGTGGAAAGCTAGCTCAATTTGCCACAAGCATAACTTTTGAAGAGGCCTAGAGTTTTATCAAGCGTTGTTACAGGAGCATGTGGGAAGCACAGCATTCAGGCCACCAAAAAAAATGATGCATATTACCAGAAGTGAACATGTGGTAATCTTCAGACCGCAAATTTGGATACTATCTATTCAAAGATAGAAACTATTGATGAGATGTTTAATCATTTTCTTCTTCTTCTTTGACCCATAGCCGCCAACCACCAAAGCAGTCAGTGGCCATCACGCCTGCTGGTGTCTTGTAGGGCAGCAACAAACTGACTCCACTTTGTTTGATCGGCGGCCATCCTTCATACAGTGCCCCAACTCTGGTTCATTCTTTGCATCTTGGCCTCCACAGTTCTTCGCTAAGTTATTTTTGGTCTGCCTCTCTTTCGCTTTCCTTTGAGTGTCCATAGCATTGCTGTTCTTGTAATGGTATCAGGATCCCTTCTGAGGATGTGGTCAACCCAACTCCAGCATCTGCCAGCTATGATGGTGTGCATGTCCTCCTGGTTACTCCGAATAAGTAATTCTTGGTTGCTGATGGTATTCGACCAAAAGATTCGGAGAATTTTCCTTAGGCAGATTGTGTGAAGGAGGACAGTTTCAACATTTCCTTCTTTGTTACTCTCCAGCATTCTGCACCATAGAGAAGCACAGAAAGTACACAGCTCTCATACAGTCTTAATTTGGTGTTTGTGCTGTACTGGGAAGACTTCCAAATGTTGTTGAGACTAGCAAAGGCTGTTCTCGCTTTATTCATTCTGTTGTTAATGTCCTTGCTTGTTCCGCCATCAGGTGTTACTATGCATCCTGGGTAAGTAAATGTGTCTGTTCTAACTTCTGGTTCCTTATTGTTATTGGCTTAGGATTGCCCACATTGAGTGTCATGACCTGTCTTCTTCAGATTGATGTTCAGACCAACCTGCTGGCTATACTTATTCAGTCTATCGGTTTTTTCTTGGATGTGTTGATGTTAGTGTGCGAGAAGTGCAATGTCATCTGCACATTCCAGGTCTTCCAGTGTAGAAAACGTTGTCCATCTAATTCCTCTTAGACTGCCCTCTGTTGTCTGACGCATCACCCAATCTATGGCTGTCAAAAATAAAGTTGTTGATAAGGGGCATCCCTGTCATACTCCTAGTCATTTTAATCTACTTCAAAGGTGCCCAACATATGAGGAACAGAGAATGCGCATATGGCCATCACCAGTACCATTCCTGGAGAAAATCTACGGAGATATCAACAGCCTCAGGCTGACCACCGCTTTCTTTGAACTTATTCAAGTCGACGTCAGAAAGTGAACAAAGAAGAAGATTTGCTGCAATGAGTCACTGCATTCTGGCTTTATTAAACAAAACTTCCTACATTTTTTAATAGTAGGCAATAGTAAGGGCTTTACAGAAGTCTATATTATGCTAACATTTGATGGCTTACTAGCAAAAAAACAATGAACACAAAATCAATGAATGTAAATTTTTATTTCTTAGTGCACAAGAAGGAACAATATGCCTTTAACGAGAATTTCAACAACCTCAACAACTATTTAATTCTTGGTCTCTGCAGCTTTTCATGTTGCAATTCTTTTTGCCAGAAATTAACTCATTTTGTTAAATATACTAATGTGCTGCACTAAACTGACAAAATCATGCGTGTATAAAATTAGTGCTGCTACAATAATAATATTAATTATATTAACAACAATAATTACTGGATGGCTCGATAAAACAGAGACCCCAATATTAAAGATTTAAGAAACTGACATGATAATACTGCACAAAAGAAATTAAAAACTTGTATAATATTGAACTTGATAAGAATGACAGCTAAATGGTAGGAATAATGTTAAAAATTTAGTCTCATTTTTAAAAAAAATACCAAGATGAATCACTGAGTATATAATTCTTTGATACAATATTTGTTTAAAGAACCACAACCCACAAAACAAAAGATTTTGGGTGTGCACTTTTAACAACTGTATTATATAACTGTGCAAATAAAATTATAACAATAATAATAACATATATACAAGAATTTATTTATGAAGTTTAGACTCTGAAGTGCTTTAGTGCAGAAAAGTTGTCTTCTTAAAAATGCGCAGACATGTATCTTCCATCACAGTGCGTAAATATTTATTTGCTTCTCTAGTTCAGGTCTGGACCCCAATTTGCAAATATGTACACAGAATATTATTTATTTCTTAATGACCTACTTTTTTCTGATCACAGACCACTGCATTTCCAATGTACCCCAAGCCCCAATTAATACATGCACCTGAATGTTTAAGAAGCACCGGGGAAACAGTTTTTAAAGTAAATATTACAAAAAATGAACTGATGCAATACATACACTAATTATATGCAACTTTCATTAGCCCACAATGTACTACATTACTTTCCACAACTGTTTCATGCTATTTTTCTGAGGTATGTTTTCAGGCACTCGTAAGAAATAAAGAAGTAGAACACTGTGTTCTACTTCTTTATTTCTTACGAGTGCCTGAAAACATACCTTTATGTTTGTCTAATATTTATTTACTGTTTACAGGCCTCGGGTTTCCCTTCTTTATGTGTTATAAATGTTTATTTTTCTGAGGCCATGTTCTGTGAAGCGCTCCATGTAGTTTCCCGGGGGGGTCTCTCTTATGGGACAAAGAAAGAATAACACAACTGCTCCCTCATGCATGCCATATAAGGTGACTAATATGAGGTTGTGGATGGAGCTGGCAACATCATCATGTACAACAAACAGCAACAGCAACCATCCCTGCAAGAGCATGTGAATGCTTTGTTCCAGCTTCCTTCAAGGGGATCAGCTACAGTGGTGGATCCATGCTTCATAGGGAAATGATGATGACATTCTGGGAAATAATGGAATAATCAACTGTAAATTTTTTAATGAAAACTGTCAAATCATGAATAATCAAACTGTCATCAGTGTTTGAGCATGAATAAGCTGCACAGTGAGTCGTCAAATCTTCAATCCCATTTTTCTATAGTGAACATATTTAAGAAAATACAACACAAGCTTGCTTTCAATATTTTGACTTTGAAAACAGACATACAGTTTCGTGTCTGTGTGTGGTTTTTTTTTTTAAGGTGGGGGGAGGAGGAGTTGGGGATATGGAGATGTTCATACATTAATTTGTTTCTGATACTCGATACTCTTGTTGTGATTCACTTTCAAAATGCTATAAATGTTCCTCGTTTCCTTCACAACTTAAAAATTCCAAAAATAGTTTTCTCAACAACCTGTAATTCACTGCACCTTACATCAAAATACTACTTTTATCAAACACCATTACCACATGGCACTCACATTCCTGCTTCTTTACTTCTCACTGTTATATTTGATTACGATCTGTTACACTCTTCACCCCATCTTATTTTTCAACACCATCAAATTTCCTTCCCCTCTATTGCCCTTGAGCGTTTGATTGGCACAGGGGTTAGAGCACTGGCCTATCGATGCAAAGGTAATGAGTTCAGAACACAGTTTGTTTCCTGCTCCAGTCTACCCTGCTGTACATGGGTACCTGACTCTGCTCCTGAGCTAGGGAAGGAAATAAACAAAGAGGAAGGGAACTAGTCACCTCACCTCTCAAAGCTGGACTTAATATAACGAAGTCTCTAGCAATTCACTCCCTTACGGCAGTACCTACTATGGATCTATCTTTACCTTTTTACCCATTGTCCTAAAACTGTTGTCTCTATAAAGTTTTGCTACTCTAATTAGTTAATCATCTCTCAGATTCTCAAAATATCTAATTAAAATACTGAAGTAATTAAAGTAGACTAAACATTTCTAAATAAAATAGAAGGCACACTCACTGTATACCTGCGACAAAGTCACACTCCTCTGATACACTGGATAAACTGAAACACTCTACTGGCACTTTGGGCAACATGCAACACAACTCTGTATACTTCAGCAAACTAAGCGTCATTAAAAAAGACTAGCATAGCTAAAATGTTGATAAATGAATACTAAGAAAGAGTTTTGAACAAATCCAAAATTAAAATAGGCCACTATGCCAACCATGCAAGTTCTTAAAAATAACCAATGTCCTAAAATAAAAACAGCAGAGATATTGGGACAAGTAAATGAATACAAACTAGCAGAGAAGTGAAGTTCAGAATGGCTAAAAATATGAGGTTTTGAACGAACATTAGACCATAAGTGGGCTATATCCTTACTAAATACATATACAGTACAAAGCAGATATATTATATTAATAAAAAGTCTTCTTCAGTAATGACAACAAAATAATATAAAAATAAAAGCATTAAAAACATGAAAATAACATATCTAGAAATTCAGTAGATAGTAATTATTCTGATTAATGTAACAGTAAAAGAAAACTCTGGTAAAATACATATGTCACTTTGAGCTAATGGGTTATTCATAGGTGGGTGTTGACTGTTGGGAAAGACTGGTAATGGGAGCTGTTGGGATATCCATGGGTGGGTGGTGACTGTGAGAAAGAGTGGTAAAGGGAGCTTTTGGGGTATTTATTGGTGGATGCCGACTGTGGGAGAGAGTAGTAAATGCAGCTGTTGGAATGTTCATGGGTGTGTGCTGACTGTGGGACAGAGTGGTAAAAAGAACTGTTGTGATATTCATGAGTGGGTGATGACTGTGGGAGAGACTGGTAAAGGGAGCTGTTGTGATATTCATGATTAAGTGTTGCCGTGGGATAGAGTGGTAAAGGGAGCTGTTGGAATATTCAAGGGTGGGTGCTGACTATGGGAGACAGTGGTAAAGGGAGCTGTTGTGATATTCATGAGTAAGTGCTGACTGTGGGAGAGAGTAGTAAATGCAGCTGTTGGAATATTCATGAGTGGGTACTGACTGTGGGACAGAGTGGTAAAGGGAGCTGTTGTGATATTCATTAATGAATGCTGACTGTAGGACAGAGTGGTAAAGGAAGCTGTTGTGATATTCAGCAATAAGTGCTGACTGTGGAACAGAGTGATAAAGGAAGTGATACTAAAGCAAATATCAAAAGTGTGTTATATCTTTACATCTTTATCCACAATACTTATTCTTACTGTTATTATTGACAAACCTGAATTTAAAAAGTGATACTATAAGAAATAACACCTTCATAAGGCATGAGGCACTTTCATTGCATTGGGAAATGTAAAAAAATTTCCAACACAAAATTAAGAAATATCAACTTAGACATCAATGCAGTCCTAGTGTATGGCTGAAATACATTGAACAACAAAAGCAATAAACTGTTATGTACGGGTGCCTGCACTAAACAGAAATATTAAAATGGTATGAGAAGATCACCAATAACCAATGCGGAACTGAAAGAACTAGATTAAAACGAGTGGAACAACAGGTAATTAAATGACATTGACTTAGGATAAGACACACACTGAGAAAACCAGCCAACAGCATTACAAGGTAGTCCTTGTTCTGGAGTCTCTAAGGTAAAAGAAATAATCAAACAAGTTATAGAAAAGAGAAATGAAAACAGACTTGAAAAAGGATTGAGAAAACATGAAAAGAACTTTAACAAATGACACAGGACAAGTGGGCTTGGCGTGAACTGACTGAAGGCCTATGCTCCAAATGGAGCTGAAGAGTTAATGAATGAGTGAATAAATCCTGAATTTACAGATGCTGATGCATGTAACTGTTGATACATTCCTCCTGAAATAACCCAGCAGAATTCAAGCACGTGTTTAATAAATCAGTAATTTTTTTCTTTCAAATCTTACAATTACCACAGGTAGTGTTGATTTTAAGTGGTACACTTTTAATTTTGGTCAAGGAAATATTATGATATGAAATGACTGGCAGAATATCATTTTGAAAGAATAATAATTAAAATTATTCTTTTAAACTGACTCAGTAAAAAAAAAAAAACCATATTTCTCGTAGATTAATGTCTGAGGACTAAAACTACAAGCAGATGGAAATAACTCAGCAGAAGTAAAATACTCCTCTGCTAAATTAACTTCTCTACATACTCCTTTCCTCTTCTCACAATTTTTTGGAATACCAGGCATGATTATTTTTTAAATTCTTATTTATTTTGTGTAAGCTAGCCCACAGCATCTCAGGTCATTTCCTTGTCTTTTTGCTCTCTCTCGCTGTATGGCTCTTCTAAATAATTCTTTAGCCTTTCTTCTCCTCTCTTGCTTGTAGGATTCCATCCTATGGCCATAAATAGGTTTCTAATTTTATATATTCTTGACCCCTTTATCGCTACACTGTTTTCTGAAAATTCTCTCCTAATGCTGCTAACTTCTCATATCTGGCCATCTTCACCCAATGCTCCAATACTCTCAACCTACTAACATGACTATTTGTATGTCTTATACATGTTCAAAGGCCTGAAACATCATTCAAATGAGCTATTTAAGAATGAGCAATACTACTCAGACAATTTAGGTGAATATGGGCAAAATGTGTAATAAGCGCCCACAGAGACCATGGACAAGTAAAACTCATCTGTAGCAGAATAGAAGCAACAACCTTTTATGAGCTGAACTACTCCACAACAGGTAAGAAGTTAATATGTGTCCTAACCATTTTTCTCGTTTGAAGTTCATATATAATGTTACAAATATATTTTTTTAAATGTATTTTGAAAAGTAAGAAATATCATAAAACACAAATATTAAAAAAAACCAAAAATCTTTGAATTATACCTGCTTGTGACCTCATCACGATACAACTTTGACTGGGGAAGACATTTTACCCAACATTATGCCGTAAATCTGAATATTTATTAAAAAGTAGAGTTAATTCTTACAGACGTGGATGTTTTCCCAGGTCTGAGGCAACCAATTTTCTGTCACTCTGAGCTTTCAGTAATAAAGTTTACGGGTCTGTTGTTTCCAAATTTTTAAGGCCACAGTAATGTTATACATAATTGTAAAGGAAATTGAATGAGGATTAATAAAGTATAACACGATGACAACACCTTAGTTCAAATTTCATCATCAACTGCCATCTCCATATCAAAGGTCAGCTACAATGGATCTCCAATGTCTTGTCTTGATAGTGTACTCTGATAGATTCTTTACTGTCCATCTTTTGATGTTACCTTCCTACTTATTCCACTGTCTTCCTTTAGTACGCTTGCCTTCAACTCTACATTCTACTATGGTCTTCAGTGTCCGGTGTTACCTTCTACTATGGTCTTCAGTGTCCGGTGTTACCTTCTACTATGGTCTTCAGTGTCCGGTGTTACCTTCTACTATGGTCTTCAGTGTCCGGTGTTACCTTCTACTATGGTCTTCAGTGTCCGGTGTTACCTTCTACTATGGTCTTCAGTGTCCGGTGTTACCTTCTACTATGGTCTTCAGTGTCCGGTGTTACCTTCTACTATGGTCTTCAGTGTCTGGTGTTACCTTCTACTATGGTCTTTAGTGTCCGGTGTTACCTTCTACTATGGTCTTCAGTGTCTGGTGTTACCTTCTACTATGGTCTTCAGTGTCTGGTGTTACCTTCTACTATGGTCTTCAGTGACCGGTGTTACCTTCTACTATGGTCTTCAGTGTCTGGTGTTACCTTCTACTATGGTCTTCAGTGTCCGGTGTTACCTTCTACTATGGTCTTCAGTGTCCGGTGTTTATGTCTTTTTACATGGTCAAAATATTTTAGCTAATTATGATCCCCTTCATTAATTCTCTTTTCATTCCTAGATTTTCTAGGATCTATTATTTGTTTTCATCCCTTGCCATGAGACGTGCCACATTCTTCTATATATCCACTTCTCAAGGACCTCAATTCTTTCCTCTAACTGCTTGTTCATTGTCCATGTTTCTAAGTTCAAATCTACTAGTCCTAAAAACTGGCCTTTTGCGAGGAGCACCTGGGAAAATCGACCCTGAAAACTGACCTCTAATCCTTTAAGAGTTAATACTGCTCTATACTGATGTTGACTTGATCCAACTTGTTCCATAACACTTGGCTATTGGAATACCAATGACAATAAGCACTTGACTAGTAGTCACCACATCAATCAATTGTTACTCTGGTAAGTTTTGTGACAGGTAGACTTTTAAAAAAAATGTTTTTAATACGTTTTTTGTTAATCTTCACTTCTTTCACATCTGAATTGAGTGCAATTCTCTATGAGTAGTACAATGTCTCTCTAGCACACAGAGTCACTTAGATCTTCCTCTGTCCTTTTCTTACAGCTGCATTTGCACATGACATGACTGAGACAGTAATTTGCTACAGCAAAAATCACTTCTCAAATGGACTGTTTTGAGGACAATACTTCAAAAAGCTTGTTAACAAAACAAAAAATGCAATTGTTAATATTATTTTATATAAACTGCAATATTAAGTTTTATGTGAAACTATATTTCGTTTACAATAAATAGGTTTGATAAACAAAATTTAAGTGAAGTACTAAAGTCTATTCTGGTTCTAAGTTTCATAAATCTCTAAGTTTCATAAATGCATCATTTTTATAAACTTACTTCACTGCAAAGAATGGCAACGCCCGCTCCCCCCCCCCACCCCCCCCCCACACCCCCCCCCCGCCACCCCCCCCCCTCCCCCCCCCCCCCCCCCCCCCCCCCCCCCCCCCCCCCCCCCCCCCCCCCCCCCCCCCCCCCCCCCCCCCCCCCCCCCCCCCCCGTCCCAAATTGTTGTTATTATCTTGTAATTTCTGTCGCAATTTGTTTTACATGATGTGGTTGCCAGCCCAAGTGTGAGACAATTCAAACCGCTAACAAACTATAATCACATTTCCTCCCCCTGCTCAAATGCCTGAACAATCCAAATAGCTAACAAACTATAATCACATTTCCTCCTCCTGCTCAAATGCCTGAACAATCCAAATGGCTAACAAACTATAATCACATTTCCTTCCCCTGCTCAAATGCCTAAACAATCCGAATTTATGTCCCTACTGACAAGAATATACATATAAATATTATACAACTATGAAACTGCTCATTTTGACCAGTAATCTTCTTGTACGACTAGAATTAATCAAGAAACAGCAACTCTCTTGTTCAGTTGGGACATATATATTTGCTGCCCAGATATTCAACCATAATACTATAGCATCAATTAAGTGAACAAATCATTTGGAAAATGTATGTAGTGTGTCAATTATCTTTCTTTAAAGTTATCAGCCAAGTAAATTATGAAAATGAAGGTCATATAAAAGAAACTGCTCAATGAGATATGAACAAAAGAAACAATTTAGGTAACCTGCATATTTATGATATTGGGTATGATTTTTATTTTTTTTTAAAAACAGGAGAAATGGATTAATTCTTACATGCAGGGAGCAGATATATTTAAAAATACAAAAGCAGAAATAGCATTTTAGCTACAAAAAATTGTTGGACATGAGTAAATTCCAAATAAATTTTGAATGAGACTAAAGCTAAGAACAATGGTTGGAAGGGGCCATAGGACAAAATATTTAGGCATGCCTTAAGAATAAAGTAGTATCTGGATAGGACAAAAATATAATATTTAGGCAAGACTGAAAATTAAAAAAAAAAATCTTTGGTCAATAATGACAAACAACTGTTTGGACAAACATTAACACCAAATAATACGAAAGGGTAAAAAGATGTCTGAGAATTCATATTCGTGCTGGTTAATCTCCACAGAGGACCACACATAACAATAATTATGATGATGAACTTGTCCATAATGATATGAAATATTCTTTATTACACTTTCAGTTCGATTTTCCAAATGTTTGTTCTAATGTCCTTTCTCATGACCATTGTGTTTTTCCTTGTGGTGCACGTTAGGATGGACCAGTACTGGGATGTGGCTGTGGTGGACAATGTAGCCTGACACACTGCCCAGTATTGTCCTTCGCAGCACTCCATGACCTCGGCTGCCAATAACAATAAGTGCCACATCCTCCTTCTCTGCCTCTTTCACAATGGCATGTCCAATATTATGACTGCTCAGCATCTGAACACGTCCCAGAACCTTGAGAGAGAAAGATGAAGCAACCACAGGTCAAAAACAGATGAGAGTACTGGTACAGTACTTCAAGAAGAAACATGAGATATAGTTAAAGAGCAACTTTAAGTGCAAGAGAGATTAAGCACAATTTTCACAACGTGTGATATAGTGTAGTCTCTTGTCTCACAGCGCTTCCATCTTCATCGAAACATCGTAATCTACTTTGGTATTTTATAAAAGACCAATATTCAGTATGGTACACAGATGGTACAAATATCAACAATCATTTATATAAAGTAGCCACAATATTTGTGTTTATGGTCACAGATAAAACAGCTGAAAGCTGTTACACATATAAAACACAAGAAGTTAATTTTTAAAATGTAATATTATACCCCCACGGAATAAAAATGTTCATTAGTTCATAATAAGTCTTTACAAACATAGTTTGCTTTAGCTTAATTTAGCTTTCCTTTAAATATATCTTTTCTTACTCATGTTGCAATTTCTATTCTTATGTGAGCAGACCCTATGAAAGGAGGGACCAGCAGGGCCATTTGACCAGGGCTTCAACTCACACTGGGCCTCATCTCAAGTCAAGGATGAACATTCCTCTATGTCTTTCTTTACATTAAAATATTTTTTAACCCTCTTCCTAAACTATGAGGGGGCACATCACAATGTGAAATAGCCCTGGCCTCATATGACATCTCTAAGGGCCTATATGTGAGATATGCTGCCTTAGCCAGAAACAGGCAATTTTTATTCAGTATTTTAATTACAGTAATTTTGTCTGTCCATTTTCCTATCAGGAATTCCTCGTTTGTGAAGCCAAATCTGCTGTTAAAGATATGTGGTGGTAGCCGACTAAAATGCCTTCTACTCAAGTAACCAACCCATTATACTCGTTGGTCTTTTTGTAAAGATGGCACACGGTGCTGTTTCCACCTACTGCCCAACTTCCATATTTCTCAATCTCTTCTGAGTGAAATTCTCAGCTTTTTAAAGTATTGTTATCACAGCTTTTTAAAGTATTGTTATCATGCATGCTGCAGTCTTCCATTCATTTGTTCCAAATAGTCAGCTATCAGTGTTCAACAACTCTCAATCAACAACAGACTTCCACACTAATGACTCTAATAAAGGCAGTAGTCAGCTCAAGGTTCCTGAAATTTCAAATTTTGTTAAATATTTATCAGAAATCTTACACTTTAACAAAAAAACTAACCCCTGATTGTCTCAGCCTCTCTTCCAGCAATTCCTTGACATCCTTAGCTTCTTCATGGGCAGCAGAGACGGCATCACTAACGGCTGACACGTTTGAGGGCAACAGGAAGTCCACTAGATGTTTGGAGGGGAAAAAAAGATTATATTTATGAATGCCTGTTTACAGACATGTTCTTTGAGACAGAGGCATTAACTCTTTAAGAATTCAGGTGGTCTTCTCATGTCTGATGCAAGGTATTATCTGCCATTGTGAGTTTTCCTATAGTGTGAAAATTAGAGGGTAGTTATTTGCAAGTTTTTTTAAAATATGGCAATTTTATACATAGTTCATGAAAATCACTTAGGATTAATAAAATACAACATTACGATAACAAGAAACAAAAACTTTGTTGAACATAGCAGTCACGAAAACTGGTCTTCCTGGGAAAATCTACCTTTAACTGGCCTCTGGTCCATTAAGAGTTAATGTTTTTTTTAATTTAATTAGTGTAGACTGTCAAAACGCGACCCTGATAAGCAAGTTGTAGAATGTTAAAAGCGAAAGAGCCTGTGGTAGAAGCAGTCAACAGTTCAGGCAACATCAGGTAATCAAGAGAAAGAGAAGTTAATATATTTAGAGTGTAAAGGAGATTAAAGGGCTGAAACACTTGATTGACGGGGGGACCACTTCTGATGATCAGATTGCCTCCAGTTGTATCGCTCTGTATAGAGTTTCCTATTATCATACACAATGAGAGATATCAGCAGACTGTCCACTAGTGTGCCCATCTGGCACTGACAATGGAAAAAATTCAATGAGAGCTAGGCAAATGAACACATGATAAAGAAAGAACGAACTTTATTTTTAAAGGGTTGAGAATTGGGCATCAGGACAGAAATAAAAGGTGTAGGTGCCATGATAAGTATTAAAGGTAAAAGTAGTTCCATATTAGATACTGACATATGGGAGTGAAGTGTTAGAGGCTTCATCATACTAGGTCCAGCTTTATGATGAGGGGTGACCATTTCCCTTCCTCTCTGCATTTGTCTTCCCTAACTCAAAAGCAGAATTAGGGACCCATTTACAGCTGGGTAGACACAACCAAGATAAATATTAATAAAACACGTTTTTCTTATAATGTTCACCCAAGAAATGAAAATTCATGACTGTCTCTACACAATCCCAGCCCCCCCCCCCCCCCCCCCCCCCCCCCCCCCCTATATATATATATATATATATTGGCAGACTGTCAGTGTAGGAGTGACTGCATAAATGAGATAAAAATCTAAACAAAACATCAATGGAGTCTGACAGATCCCAGTGCTTTAAAATGGAAGAAAACATTAGCAGGACAAACTGACACTGTAAAAATACCATATAGGTGGATAATTTAATTAAGCTGTTTACACAGCCTTCTGCTTGCATCACGCAATCTTATTTGTTTAGCCCCTTCCTACCCATAGCTAATATTTGAATATGGAACTAGTGGGGGAAGGGGGAGTTTTAGGGGCCACTTTATTTGTTATTACTAAATGCACTCAAAAGCAGAAAATAAACTGTTTACAAGTATAAATTATGTTCCAAAGAATAAAAATGAATGGCCAGTTATCATTAATCAGTATTTTGTCATATCATTTATAAAATAATACAAATTTGTGAATGATGTGAATATTTACCGATGGGTCATTTACTGATGTTGGGCCTACTTAATTAATGCAACTCAAGTATAATCAAGAATGTCCTATATGTCCTTAAAAATAACTTAGAAGAAAATAAATAACAGAATAATAAATAAATAATAGAATAAATTCATTCTGTGACAGATAATTAGGTCCAGGACTTCTGCACTGAAACAGGAGACAACGTACAATTAACCATGCAACAAAAATGCAGCCACGGGATAGATGTAATATAAGTGCCAAAAGAGAAGTGGCTGTATACCCAATTTTTTTTTTTTTAGCAACAAACGATAACCTGTGACAAGGGTGCTGGCAGACGCCGATTTTCATCATCATCATCAGTTGCCATCTCCACAACGGAGGTTGGCTGTAATGGATCTCCAACGTCTTCTGTCTCTTGTCTTGGTGGTACACTCTGATAGACTCTTTCCCGTCCATCTCTTGATGTTATCTTCCCACTTATAGCGCTGTCTTCCCCTTGCACGTTTACCTTCAACTCTCCCTTCTGTTATGGTCTTCTGCAAGGTGTTATGCCTTTTTATGTGGCCAAAGTATTTTACGATTTTAGTAACCACCATAAACAAGGTGGGCACAACAGGCTGTTATGTTTGCCAAGCCGAGGGTAGGCACGTCCGCACATTAATACACGACAGCAAGAGATTGTAAACAAGCGTTATTGAACCTGTCACAGCAGACCGGGGGAAAACGAGGTCATCAACAAATACAGTACGGTACAGTGTATGGTATATGTATTTGAGTGATCTAGTTATTTGGACATTTAAAATATACTTCATAACATTGTTTAAAATTAGATTAGAAAAAAATAGATCTACTTCAAAATGTAAAATTTTTAATTATGCGTTTAAATTTTTTTTATTCGAGGAGTCAGTCTTCCCCAGACAATCAAAGGGGCCCGTAGCCTTCACAAGATAATCAAAGCTGTCCGTAGCATTCACCGGACAATCAAAGGGGTCCATGGAACAAATAAAAAAAGAGAAATCCTGCGCTAGACAAATACCAGTGGAATAAGAGTGTGGGGGCGTTAGTGTTAAAAAAAACAAACAAAAAAACTAGTTGATGGCATTAAACGATACAAACAAATCTTTATCAGAGCTAGATTACTTTTTAAATACACGCACAAACACAGTTACCTTCCGCATTATGCTCATACCCATATAGCATTCCGTTATAATTATTCCAAATCAACACAAGACGAGGAAGTCATAATTTACTAGTGTTTCAGTTAGATATTTTGAAATTGCTTCTGCTGCCTTATTTGGCGTATTCTGCACCTTAATTTATTTGAATGATAAACCACCAACGTCTTAGTCAAAAGACTGAATAATTATTTGAAACATTTTACACAAGCCTCATGGGATCCTCGCCGGTGATACGGAGTTCGTGCACTGGGATGAGATCCCCCTTTGTGTGATTTATAAAACATAAAGAAGGGAAACCCGAGGCCTGTAAACAGTAAATAAATATTAGACAAACATAAAGGTATGTTTTCAGGCACTCGTAAGAAATAAAGAAGTAGAACACTAGACAACAGAAAAACAACAGACGTGAGTGGCTTACCCAGGACCTTCCGTGCGACAACCCCGCCTAGCTATGCAAGCGAATCACACTATCCTCCCTGCCATCTAGGCATCACCAAAAAATGATGCTTCGATGATGGGTCATTAGTGCGACCCGCAACACATAAAACCGGAAATTTACCATGGGCAGTCCAGCCTATTAATGACGCAATCACTTCTGTTGTTCCCCTACAATACAGTATAGGTCAGACTACACAAGACAAAGACCTTAATACTGTGTCTAGTAAATGATAGTAGACTAAGAACAGTAAGGAGGAGAACGGAGTACCGATGGAATTGTCCGTGTGCAATGAAGATGGTTATTAAAACAAAACAAAACAAAACCAAATCTGAGCCTCATAGTAGGACAATTCCTCAAGTGCTAATGTATGCGCCGAGCAACAAGGACACATTTACATATTATGACAGGTAATGTTAAGGCAATTTTTTTTTTTTTTTGTAACAGAAATGTCTCAACCTTTTTCTTGCATGCCTGTACACGACTCTGTTAAAGGTTCAGTTTTATTTAGACTGGGCATATTGAGTCCTAGTATCCATAATCGAGGGTGTCTGCGTAGAATTGCGATAACGTATTCGCCTAGCAACAAGGACAAATTTAGGTGTAATGAAAGTTAATGTTAAATAGGAAAATCTCAACCCTTTCTTACATGCCTGTACACGACTCTGTTCAAGGTCCAATGTTATTTTGACTGGGCATATCTGAGTCTTTGTATCCATAATCGAGGGTGTCTGTGTAGAAGTACACGTGGGCCAGAAGATACCAGCATTTAAATCTAGCCCAAACAGCCAACAGAAAGTGAAAACTGACAACCTTACTCTTAAGAGGAATCATGTAGGATGTAGCCAGGAAGATCTTGAGCAGAAACCAGAGAGGAAGCGGAGTGTAAGATAACTGAGGCATACATAGAGAAAATCAAAGGAAGGTAGTTGAGCGCGGTGAATATTTCATGGAAAGAAAGTGACAAGAAAACGTAGAGAAGTTTTGTCAACCACGATTAAACAGAACAAGTTATATAAGACATCGCAGTATACATATGCAATAATTTTAAAGCTCTGCTAAAAATTATAAATAGTCCAGGAAATGTCGAAGGGTACAGTAAGTTCTTTACAAATAAAGTATCTTGATATTATACTATGACCCCTATACCCCAGAGTAGAAGAGGAAAACTAAGTAAGATATTATACGGTATACGGTAAATAATGGACTAGTGACATAAACTTTCTCATAGACAGCGGTTCTGCGGGTTGATGAAAAAAAAAGTAATAACAATGTTGAGTTCCTACGTAGAATATATATATATATATATATATATATATATATATATAGCATAGCGATTAAATTTTAAAAAAAACTAGAGAAATCCTAGCATGTTGTGCCCTGAACGGTTATTGCAAAGGAGATGTGCTTAATAACCAATGAAAGGAAACCTTAATCAAGTTATTTTAAAGAGAATTTTTGATTTGGCAAAAAAAAAAAGGGGGGGGGGGGGGGGGGGGGGTTACTTACCGTTAAAAATAGAACTCGAGATGTTGGGACTGTAAGCAACGATGACGTAATCATTAGGCCTGTGGGCGTTTTTCAAGTACCCTGCAAACAAATTAACGACATGCATGAGGTAGCAGATTCTCGGTACAAATAAAGCCTCTGAAGTAAACAATGCAGCCTAAAACATAAGTAACTAGGGACAAAGATCGTTCAGAAACGAACGGCAAAGGCTGGAGAATATAATGAGTCTGAAATAAATATTTCCTATAGAACAGTGCTTCTTTTTCAGGGGTGCATGCACCCACTTGTAGGTGCGATACTCACCTTCTAGAAGTGCGAGACTCACCTTCTAGAAGTGCGAGACTCACCTTTTAGAAGTGTGAGACATGCCAGATATTTTAAAACGTGAATCATCATAAACAATATATAATAGCCTACACAGAACTCAAAATATATTTGCGTATAACTGAACAGTGACAACAGGAATTAGGTACCGAACCTCAGCCACATTATGTAAATAACATTTTCTCAAAATAAACTTTGATCTCTTTTCATCTGTTAGCATCAATATGCATTACAAGAGCCTCATTAGACCCTCACTAACCCTTATATGTCAATTCTTATTCTTGTTACATACTGTTTTATTATAGTGTGTAATTCTCTTATAAGTCTGTCTCCTGGCATCACCTGTTCCACAGGTAAGGGAAGGTTGCATGCCTGTAAATGATCTTATATGGGCATTCTCTGATGTTCACACGTCCTATATTTTACATGGAAATGCTCTATATTATTTTCTTGTAGACATTCTGCACAGTAAGGTTCTACTATAAAATAGCAGATTCCTGGTTGTAGTCCAAGTAGTTTCTTATTGCTAGGAATTTTTAATTCTCTAGACATTTGTTATGTTCTAGTTGAAGCCTTAACTTAAAACTTTACGTAAGTATTTCTGCCCTTCTGGCTTCCATCCAATGCTACTGTCCATTCGTTACTATTCTTGTAATTAGGATTTTGACCTCAGTTATACTCATCCCAACATTTATTTTGTTTCTATTAGATCTACTTTTCTTGGCTCCTGTATCTGCCTTTTCATTTCCTTCTATGCTAAAATGTGAAGGTACCCAAGCTATTAAAATGGAACATCCTCTTGAGTATAGGTAAGTATTTGCCAGACATATCTCTTCTGATGTATCTGGTCTACTGCATTCATGTAAGTTTGTTAGTGATTGAATTGAATGGGAGTCTAAATCTGTCAATGTATGAGGTGGATTGTTAGAGTACATTTCTAGTGCTTTCAGAACTGCATCCACTTCTGTTGTGATAATAGAAGTAATATCTGTGATACTATATTATTATACCATTTTTCACATGGGAATGTAAATTCCTATCCTCTATTTGTTATCTTTATCTTTAGATCCATCTGTGTACACTGCAAGACTGTCCTCTGATATTTGGTCAATATAATTCCTGGCTTTGTTTTTGAAAGTTCCCACATTAGTTGTTTTATTAATTATGCCTGCCAGGTGGTATTCCGTATCTGTCTGTCTAGTCTATCTGATTCTGCTCTTGAGTTAGGGAAGGCAAGACAGTGAGGAAGGAATCTGGTTAGCTACCTCATAAAGCTGAATCTTGAATAGTAAAGGCGTTAATATTGGGATTCAAAGCCGCTCAACTCTGGTAAAATTTTCCCTAAATGCTGATAACACGACGAGTCCCTAGTCATTCAACAGCAGACTGTTTGAATTTTTCACAAGTTATATATGCTACCCTAATTTGATTATGTTTCAACTCACTGTCTAATTTACTGTATGGATGGTTTGGATTTTGTTTGTTTGTCTTTTTTTCATTACTTTCTTTTACGTTTTTTTGTTTTATTTTTTAACCACACACCATACTTAAATTTGATTATGATTAGATATTATAAATATATGATATTATTTTACCCTTATAATGTTGCATGCCTAAATAATGCTCAAAGTGCATGTACGAATGAAAGGATACTGTATGCAAGATGACAGAGAGAGGAAGGGCAGAATGTTAGATGGGACTGCGTGCCCAATTCTTAACCCTTTGAAAATAAAGTTCATTCCTGAGCTCCCAAGGTGGTACCACCGGCTTGTATATACTACTATTATTAATTGATGCAGTTACAGCATCCACGTGTACTAGTTCATCCATGCATTTCCACTCTATTAGGTATCTACTGTTATTTATGCTGTTCTGAATTGTTACCTGATACCTGACAAATGCTGGACAAGCTGGGTGAGTCTTGTCCAGCATAATTTTGATCCTGTAATTTAGTCTTAGTTCCTTTCTCTGAGTTCCAAAGGAAGGACTCCTAAGTAGAGATGGGCAAATCGACACACTCAGCTGTTTCGAGACAGTCGGCTCAGTAATTTAAACTGTGTCGACACACTGTTTCGACACAACGGCACTATTGCCCGTATCGGGGAGAAAGAAGTCTCTAATAGACAGTATACATTACTATACATGAACCGTGTGAGACAATCTCCTTTTTTTTTTCTTGCACGCTACTGGCGTGTGTGAAAATCTACGGCATTTCGTGTGACCACAATTCATTATTTTTACACAAGTCTTCATTGTGATGAAATAAAACGGAGATATGATGATAGCTGCAGTATATGTGAAAATAATAAAAAACAACAATAATAACAGTAATAATAACACATGATATCAAACTAGAGTAAGCTAGTTTTGGTAGACAATGATTCAAATCCACACCGAGTACACAGATATCAGCAGAGCTAATAAAGTGTCCATTACATTTATACGAACACACGGACACTTTCAACTTTAACATAGTGCCTAACACACTGACAACTGCAGCACTGACACAATTTCCAGTGTCTATAACTTCTCAGCAAAAATAATGTCACTTGTAAAATCAAGTCATCATAACACATCCCTGAAAAATATGACATGTTTGATATTCCATACTAATGTTCCGAACGGTTTACTCAAATTTTACAAAGGCCCACGGAAGGTGAGACAGTGAGACAGTGTGTCTCTGCAAAACAGCGAGGCAGACAGGAACTGAAACTGTTTCGAAACAACAAGCAGGCTGTGAGTCGAATCTTTCGGACTCAATGCTGTTTCGAAGCACTGTTTCGACACACACACACACAGTAGCCATCTCTACTCCTAAGGCCACCTCCAGAGCACCCATTAATGTTGATCTGATTGTGCCTGTTATGGTACATAATGATTGGTGCTGAACTCTATCTAATTTAATCTTGGGATTATGGTGTGCAATGTTTCCATAATCAATTTTGCCTCAAATGAAAGTTTATAGAACATGATCATTGTCTTAATGTTTGCATCCCAGCCATGACCTTTTAAATATCTTAGCATGTTAGGTAGTTCTCTGCAAGACTGCCAGTTTATCTGTGTTTGTTCCAGTTCAGCTGGTGGTCTAGAGTCATTCCTAGGTATCCAGGGGTTTGGACTGTACTAATTTTGTGCCCCTATATGTTTATGTTAATTTTCTTATTTTTAACAACCCTACCTATATTGATTAGCTTAAAGTACTTGACACCCAGAGCAGAGCCTACTTTTGACATTCCCCCCTACGAAGAAAGACATCTGTAAGTAACCTACCAGTAAGCACTACCGTAATAGTGCCCGATGGCACCCTCTTCCTGGCTATCACTCGTGGTGGACCGCCTCCCTCGCACCCTCCTTAGTACATCACTGCTCTTACGATACAACTGAGAAAGCAGTAGATATATTCTATTTTTATCTCATCAGAAACCCCCAGAAACTGCATGGGGCGTTTGGTTACTGTAATATTAATATAGCTGCTATCATTATGAGGTCAGTGCTCGAATACAGTAGGCTACATGATCCCTAATTGTTAATGACCGCACATTGATAGCAGTTATATTCCTATTAAACAATAAATGGTTTACAAGAGAAACCGACATACACGCACTAAAAAAACAGATCGTCAAAAAGATATTTAGAAAAGAGGCAAAGATAAGATGAGAAGAAGTATACATATCCGTCAAAAAAGAATACCGCAAATTCCTTTTGAGGACATACATTTAAGATAAGAAACACTGCACTATCTTCCAGGAGTAAAAGCAAAGAATAGAAAGTAATTTGCAGTTTTATAGTAGATTTTTCTTAAAGCATTCAACCTCAATATAATGGACAACGGAAATTTGAATGGGAGTACAAACGATGATGTAAGAGGCAGTGTTAGAAATAATAATGTCTGTAGGCCTATAGGCCTACCATGTAGGCCTACACAAAAGCAGTGTTAGAAATAATAATGTCTGTAGGCCTACCATGTAGGCCTACACAAAAAGTAACTAGCCTAAGCAAACCGTTAACATTTTAATAATAAAATAATGCGCTATTAACCAGATATGCAGACAAAGAAGCAAAACAAAACATCTACAACATTTACTCACAGTCGAATGCATCATATGCGTTCTGACTACCATCCAATCCTACGAGAATACGACGGTAAACAGTAACGGCCTCGGCCATTGTAATACTGTTCTTGATATCACGTTGTCTGATAAATATTTCGTCTTAGTTCCGTATGATGTACGCCGATATTCTTCTCTGCAGCACTCGATATTTAAAACTTGTTATATATGCACGTACCAAGTCACTGTTCTATTTTTTTAAAATGTGGGCGCAATTTACAAATAAACAACATCTGCGCACCAGCCTACTTACAACGCGAATTACACATAGGACCTACATATTATCTATTTGTTTATGAACGACGGTTGGGTCATGTCGGGTCAAGGCAAGTCTGATAATAATATTCAGTACTGCGAGTTCAAGGTTATCTAAATTTGGACCGATAACAGTAGCAAAACAGCGGCCGTCCGTATTTAGGACAATTGAACGATGCACGCTGTTCATAACCCCATAATTTATTATTCTGTGCGGTAGCTGGTTGATTTTAATTTTCCTAGTTAAACATGTACAAGTTGAAACACTTTCATGATTTGCATATTAATGATCAGCCCGTTGGTACTAATGATATAGCAGAGGAGATATTTCTGGGTACTACATACTTATATTTCAGAATATGTTCAGTCTTAATTGCTTGGATATCTTCACATGTTGGCATAGAAGGAAATGAAAAGGCAGATAAAGAAGCCAAGAAAGGTAGATCTGATAAAAATCTAATAAATGTAGGGACGAGTAAATCAGAGATTAAGAGCTTAATTAAAGATTTAATAACAGATGAATGGAAAGCAGAGTGGGATAAAAATCTGAAAGGAAGACATGCATATAAGATGTTCAAGGCTCCAACAAGAAAATGTCAGATATCTAGGGAATTGAAAATTCCCAGTAATAAGAAACTTCTCAGACTACAGCTGGGAAAAGGCTATTTCAGAATAGAAGAACCTTACTGTGCAGGATGTCTTCAAGACAATAATATAGAACATTTCTTGTTAAAATGTAAGAGGTATGAACAAATGAGAATACCAATATTAGATTATTTGCAAGCATCAAACTTACCTACAAATATAGAAGAGGTGTTAAGAATAGACAGACCTAGGGAGCTGCATAATATAGTCAAACAATATTTAACAAGAACAAATGTTAACATATAGTGGCTGGGAATGTGAAGGTCTGATGCTGTTCTTACAATGCATATGACTTTTAACAGATGAAAGTCAACTAAATATCTGTTAAAGTTAGTTATATAACTGGAACCACCAGGCCTACTACATTCTCTTAAGTTTCTAAGTGCTTTAATTGTTGAAAGAGAGTCAGTTAAAACTTAATTTTTTGGGAGGGTTATTAGAGAATATTTCTAGTGCTTTTAGTATTGCCACCATCTCTGCAGTGAAAATGGGTGTATTTTCCGTGATGCTGTATTCTTTTGCCATTTTCCATATTGGAATATATATTCCTATCCCCAATTTGCCATCCTCTCCCTTGGATCCATCTGTGTACACAGTAATGTTGTCTTTTGAATTTTGTTGTAAATATTTATTGGCTGTGTTTTTAATATTTTCTAAATTATTTTTTTTCTTAAGTTTTTCTGCTAGGTGGTAGTCCGTGTCTGGTTTCTTGATCTCCCAGGGCGGAATCACTGGCTTGTATTCACAACTGTTATTAATTGATGTACCCAGATGGGCAATTTCCTCCATACACTTCCATCCTGTAGGGTATCTAGTGGTATTCATTGGATTGGCCTGAGTTGTTAGTTGGCATCTGGTAAAAGCTGTATATGCTGGGTGAGACTTATCTAACATAACTATGTTCATGTAATTTAGTCTTAACTCCTTTCTCCGTAATTCTAAGGGTAGAATTCATAAAGCCACCTCTATAGCTCCCATTGATGTTGATCTGATTGCACCTGCTATTGTACATAAAGCCTGATGCTGAATTCTGTCTAATTTAATCTTGTTACTGTGTACAGCAGAGTCATATCTGCTGCTTGGGCCATGCAATATCGGAAAAATGTGTATAAATCCTTAAAGCAATCAATGCGTTATGAGTGGATATAAGCGTGTTTTTGTATGCGTTTGTTTACGAATACTTCCACGTGAATCAGACGATGATTCGCTGAGTGGCAGATAAAAAAGCGATTAAGATGCGTTATCTTGATAGTCAATGTCAAGGGCTCACAAGACATTTATATTCGAACATATGGCCCAATATATCCGACAGGCCTGGTGTTTAGTTTAAACAAGACGTGTCTTTCAAACGAATGGCAACGCGCATATTGGTCACCCGAATGACCCAAGAACACTGTTGTATCTGTCTACTACACACTACACTGATGGGTCCGTCGTGCGAGAATAAAGGGCAGGGTCGTCGCTGAACAGAGTGGAGCCTACATCACAACATCCATCATGAAAATGGAGGTAGAGGTAGTAACTGTAGCACAGAGGTGGCTGTCTGAAACTCTGTCAACCATGGCAGTTATATTGTCAGACTCTCAAGCCATGCTTCGGGAAGTTCAGAACGGAAGGCTGCGGCAGGAATGGAAAACATCAATAGAATCCTCAAGTCTTCAAGAACTGGTGTGGATCTACTGTCCTGATCGTGCAGGGGTACGTGGCAAAGAGAGAGCTGGCTTCGAGAGCACCCATAGTGAGGTCGTTGGACAAGGGAGAGATACGAAGGGCAATTAATGTCGCCTGCTGGATAATGACACTGCAATGGATGAATCAACAAGGCTGAGAGTTTGGCATCAAACGTGGGACTAGCAGAAATGGACGTGAGAGAGGATGCATCCGTCGTATGCATAACCGGCGTGCTACAGGTACAATTAGCATTCATACTCTTCGACATTTGCTGAGGGAGACTGAGCACCAGTGGGTTTGCCCGGAGTGCAGTGAGGTCGATTCTAATTAACATTTACATTATCACTTCACACGACGGTAATATCAAACAAATATAAAACATATGCTGCTTGATATAATTATAAAGTCAAAAACTTTCCTAGAAGAAAGTTCACGCGGCAGCCTGGTCACGTTACTAAATATGAAAGAACTTTGTCCCATATTTCTACTGGATCCCGCTGTTTTGCACTTTTCAAACGTAGTTTGTAGTTTGAAAAATACAACAGTTACCAACTATAATTTATAACTAAACACGCAGTGAAGTAACCGTATTTACTGTGGAGCCATAGATATCTTTATCAATAATAATAATAACATTGTTATCGGTGAACATTACCCGCGTGATTTAGCATAATGTTACGTATTTAATACGTCTACCAGAGTTATCAAGTAACACACACAATTGTAAAATTCCATTTAGCGGTGACACAATAAAACACCTTTTTTTAAAATGCCAAGTAAACAAATATCTTTCCTGTGCACGGACTACAGGATCTAGGATTAAGAAACATCGTACAATCAATGTTTAAAAATAATACAAGAAACAAGTTACATAACGAATTACGGAATTCGGTAGAAAAGTGGCAGGATTAATGCTGGAATCATTCACTCTGGTAATGGTAAGTTCCACCTGCTGTTGCAAAGGCAATAGGGCAACATCTGGATAAAAATTTTACAACGAATTAAATAAACATTTTAAAAGAAAGAAAAGAAAAGCTTGGAAAGGAATGTAGTGAGGTGGAATGATATGCAGGTGTATCTTGATGATACAGATGATAGTGCCAGATGAGAATTCTGGACTAAAAGAAATACCCCAGTCTCAGAAATGAGCACTGGTGTATGGATGGCACAGGTTATAGTCAGAATGTTAAGATCTCTTGACCAGGTGGTAAGAATTTAGTACAAGAGTCTAAATTGTCTACTCGCTTATACTATCCTATGTTTTAATCTAGGGAAAATCAAAATTAACACGTAACTTTAACAATGATAAAGTTAAAGTCCTCGGGTACAATTATTAATCAATTTTCTTCTTCTTCTTCTTCGTTCGCCCTGAAAAGGACGGTGGTTGCGTTGTGTCTGTTTACGCCTAAGCTGTGATATCAGCACGGCATTTTTTTTAGGGACCGGGTTTGCCTTCCCATTGCGATCCGCACTCGCTCAGCCAGACTGCACTGCTGCAGACTGTTTCCAGGACCACCACGTGGAGGTGGAGTGCGGTCTTGACCAGCTCTGGTTCGCTGGTCCTGATGCAAGCAGTACACATATGGGTCGCTGATTGCATTCACTATTGCTGCATCTTGGGGTCCCATTAATCAATTTAATTATGTATAGTCCTAGCTGAGCCACAATTGGACGAGGTCCAGTGTGAATTCCGAGCAAACCGAAGTACTCAAGACCTAATCTTCACACTCAGACAGCTGAGTGAAAAGGCCCTTGAGTATAAAAGTGAGATCCATCTTTGTTTCATAGATCTGGAAAAGGCGTTTGACGGGGTCCCCTAGAGCAAACTTTGGGACTGTTTGGCAAGGAAGGACATTCCAGCACCTCTGATTCATGCTATACAGAGCTTCTACAAGTCTTGCAGAAATTATGTGAGGACAGCAAACCATGTCAGAAGAGTTCAGGACCACCGCTGGTGTAAGACAAGGTGATATCCTGTCACCTTATCTTTTCATACTCATCATGGACGAAGTCATCAAGGCATGTAAGGAGAGAACAAGAAAGATTCAGTGGGGTACTGGAAGATGAGACAGGTCTGTATTTCAGAGCTGGCATTTGCTAATGATGTTGCCCTGATTGCTAAATCAGAGGCACATCTCCAATTCAACCTGCAAGTCTGGAAGGAAGAGCTGGAGAAGAGAGGGATGGTCATAAGCAGCTCTAAAATAAAATCCATGGTGATATCACGAGAAGAAAGAAGACATCAGATTAAGCTGGGAGAACATGTCCTGGAGCAGGTCGACCACTTTAAATACTTTGGAGCTATTATAGACCGAAAGGGAGGCATCAAAGAAGAGTTAGCCACTCGAAAAGCAGCAGCTGGGAGACTTTTTCAGGCCATAAATCGAGGATTCCTCAGCAAGAGAGAGGTTGGTAAGAAAACGAAGATCGCTGTATACTGCTCCACCTATGTCCGAGCCTTGACATATGAATGCGAGTCATGGGCAATGACTACAACCCACAAAAGCCAGATTGTGACGTAAAATGGAAATAATGATACAGTAATCTGACAGCCTTTGCTTTACCATTTAGCCTCTACCATTGGCTAAGCCAAACCACGCAATTTTCTGTTTGTATGACTCACCTTTGAATCCACACCCTTTTTCTGGGAACATAACAACAGAGTTGTTTACCAACTTTTCGCAACCTGCCAGTATTTACAGGGGAGCGAATCACGTTTGTTTACCTGAGTTTCTCACGCGAGCTGATTTGCATTTTATCGATCATTAGACGGATGCGCGGGAAAATAACTGACTGTTTGAAGAGATACAGGGGCGATAATATTTTCCCGACCACTTTTGATGTTCGTACGTTTCAGGGGGAGGCAATGGTTGATCTGCGAAAAGGGGACGTAATCTAAGAGAGGTCCGTGCACGGCCAAGTCTTCTGATGTCGGTCAGCATCGCTGAGTAGAATGAACGAACAAACCTTTGATCCGGGAAACAGTTTCCTGATTTCTCTGCGATATAGAAGGTGCGAATTACAACATCTTCTAGTGATAATAACACCATCATCTGTGTCAGAACACACACAAGACTACTTGTGCTGTCGGATCAAACCATATTTGTACTGTGGATTTAACAGGTTAACACATGGCAAATCTATAGACGTAGGCTCACTATCTACAGGTATGACCTCAGCACATAATAGCTGACAATTAAGTAACTAATAACACCTGGAACAGGTCAGGACCCTTTAATAAATTGTGTACACAAACAAAAGCCGTACACGACTAGCAATACACCTGAAATAACAATGCAATGGAAATGCCAATCTACTTGCCATAATCAACAGCTCAATATAACAGTACATAATCACCGACATATTCTATCCAGTGAATCAACATGACTTTCGCTCACTGGCTAAGCCCTGTACTGTAGTAAAGCAATACTCAAACGTAAGATACTTAACGTAAATGATCTACAGGAAAAAAAACCACTAGAAATTACACCAATGTTCTAGCGATTTACAAAATAATCCTGATCACAAGAATACCGGCAAGAAATGTGAACCACAATGGCATTCAAATAATCCCAGCAAAAAACCGCTGACAACGGGAACACGAGCTCTCAGGACGGCAGACATCACGTCTAATCATTTGCGCCAAAAAATTGTATATCCTCTTCCGTTCTGTCTCAACTGACCAAACCGGTTTTTTATTCTAACAGCGTTTCCACTCTCCAACGTGACCAACTTAATATTTCGGCGAATGTCTATCCTGTGACATCCACCCCCGCCCTTTTTTTACGAAAGAAAACGAAGTTTTCTTCCACCGGAGGAGTCACGCCCAACCCCCTTCGGAGTATGGACGAACAGAATGCCGAGACGGCACCTCCTCATCTACGTAGAGAATGCCAAAGTTGTCAAACACCATAGTCGTTCATGCCTTCTCACTCAATGGACTAAATACGAAACAGACATGAACCAAACCCCCAGGTACAGGCAGTCGTGAAAAGTAACAACGACTATCCTACCCTTGTCTCTCACACACAATGCATCTTATGTTTCAGTAATACCACAGCAAACCTCAATAATAAGGCATCATGTCATCGTATAAACAATCCTTTTCCACACAATATGAACATAGGTATCTGGTAACATGATTCATACATAACTTAATACATATTGCCTTTATGGCATCCTGACATATAAATTATAAACCATAATACATCTTCATAAACATCAACTGTAATGATTATAATACATTTCTTACATCGACCATAATAAATACTCTCTTCAGATGTTCCTGTCCCCCACCAACCTCATAACCTGGACAGGACATCTGCTACAATGTTATGTACAACCTGAATTCGTAAAATAGTAAAGTTGAATTGCTGTAGCAATAATGCCCAGCGTGTCAATTTAGCACTGGTGAATTTAGCCGACTGCAAAAATAGCAGTGGTTTGTGATCTGTTTGGAGGAAAAAATGCGCCCCAACAGATATCGTGCCAACTTAGATACCGCCCAGACAATCGCAAGACACTCCCTTTCAATCGTGGAGTATCTGGTTTCTGCTGGTAACAACTTTCGATAGACATGTATTGTAAAGCATGACATATAAATTACAGAACAAGGCATAGTAAAGTATCAACATGACCCTTAAATATTACGAGACCATCATATTCCATAGGTCCCTGATAAATGCACGCCAGGCCTGCCTACAGTGCACTTTCCTACAGTGTACCTGCCTACAGTATGCCTGCCTACAGTGTGCTTGCCTACAGTATGCCTGCCTACAGGATGCTTGCCCATAGCGCACCTGCCTACAGCATGCCTGCCTACAGCGCACCTGCCTACAGCCTGCCTGCCCACAGCGCACCTGCCTACAGTAAGCCCGCCTACAGTGTACCTGCCCACAGCGTGCCTGTATGGCATCATGCCACATTAATACAAAGTACGACATAGCATAATACTGCATAACTATGCATTGTACAGCATTTCCTAACCTGTACAAGTCTACAAAATACACATATTCATATCAACATCGAAATGGGGCGTGGGTCAGACTCTAAGGTTCGGTTCGCATCAACCAAAACACCTTACCAAACACGACCCCGTACTCTAACTCTATCTATTTCTGGACTATTAGCAGATGGTTTTGAAGCAATGACAAATGCTTCTGCCTAACTGCATCACGCGCACCCCAACTGTTCGCAAAAGTCACTCATGCTATTTTGGTCTTGTCGCGCAACGACAGAACCTCCACAAATCTAACCAGCGCGACCTCATCAAACACCCTTCTGAGTGTGCGCCAACTCGCACTCAGGGGGACGTTACGCACCCAAACTGTGCGATCACTAGCTATCGGACCCTTGTATAAGTTCCTACTGCTTCTAATCATATCATTTGGTACTTGCCGCGAATCGCGTCTACGTTGTACCTTCTGGTCATCCCCCTTGGGAGTTTGGAGATGCTGAGCCTCTGCTTCAGCCACACCCACGGCACTATGCACTCCACGGACATTGCCGACGATTAAATCCTCAAGAACGAACGCGTTCACTCTACCCGAGAGGAACGGAGTGTCCACATTAATACTCGCCTGGGGGTAAGACTCCACTTCGCCCCCGAACGTGGTGCACTTTACAGTTTTGCCTGTAAGACAGGAGTCGTCGATACACGATCGACGCACCCCAATTGTGGTGTAACCAGTGTCCCGCAACACGCGGACTGGTCTATTCTCCACCTTGCCTTCGTGGAGGATCACCTTGCCAGTCTCATAGACTGCTGACAGACATGGTGCCGCATGCCCGCATTGAAGCACTACCCTCTCGTTCATGTGGAACAGAGGGCGACACCCCGTACAGTCCTCACTATTGATTGTGTCCAACACAAACGCAGAATTCGCGTGTTCTATTGGGGTGGAGCACTTGTTAACGCAATAATTCTTGCCACCACAATTGGAACACATACGCTCTTTTTTCTTCTCACCGCGTGTACTTTTGTTGGAGCTTTTCGATGACGAAGACCCCGCATCAGAGTCAGAAGATCGACTCTCTGAGGAACCACTCCTTTGCTTGTGATGTTTGGTTTTATACCAAAACCGGTCTTCGTCCCGAGAATCCTCAAAACGTACTTGTTTACCTGCAACAACTGGAGAGGAATTACCCTCCTCTCAGTTCCCAGCAAAATACTAGGCAGGATAATCATCCAGAGAATTTCAAAAGCAGTTGACCATAAACTGAGGAAAGAACAAGCGGGCTTCAGAAAGAACAGAAGATGTGCAGATCATATATTTGCCATCAGGAACATTATAGAGCAATGCTCAGAATGACAGAGACAGCTGTACATTAACTTTGTTGATTTTAAAAAGGCTTTCGACAGCATACACAGGGACAGCCTATGGAAAATTCTGAGGGCTTATGGAATTCCCAGCCGCATTGTTTCCATTATAAAAATCCTCTATTCTAAATTTACGTGCAGTGTTGGATCGAGTAATGTAACTTTCGAAGTGAAAACAGGAGTACGACAGGGATGCCCCTTATCAACAACATTATTTTTGACAGTCATAGATTGGGTGATGCGCCAGACAACAGAGGGCAGTCCAAGAGGAATTAGATGGACAACGTTTTCTACACTGGAAGATTTGGAATATGCAGATGACCTTGCACTACTCGCGCATTCACATCAACACATTCAAGACAAAACCGATAGACTGAATAAGTATGGCCAGCAGGTTGGCCTGAACATCAATTTGAAGAAGACAGAGGTCATGACACTAAATGTGGGCAATCCCGAGCCAATAACAGTAAGGAACCAGAAGTTAGAACAGACAGACACATTTACTTACCTAGGAAGCATAGTAACACCTGACGGCGGAACAAGCAAGGACATAAACAACAGAATGAATAAAGCGAGAACAGCCTTTGCTGTTCTCAACAACATTTGGAAGTCTTCCCAGTACAGCACAAACACCAAATTAAAACTGTATGAGAGCTGTGTACTTTCTGTGCTTCTCTATGGTGCGGAATGTTGGAGAGTAACAGAGAAGGAAATGTCGAAACTGTCCTCCTTCCACACAATCTGCCTAAGGAAAATTCTCCGAATCTTTTGGCCAAACACCATCAGCAACCAAGAACTACTTATTTGGAGTAACCAGGAGGACATGCACACCATCATAGCTGGCAGACGCTGGAGTTGGGTTGGCCACGTCCTCAGAAGGGACCCTGATACCATCACAAGAACAGCTATGCTATGGACCCCTGAGGGAAAGCGAAAGAGAGGCAGACCAAAAACAACTTGGCGGAGAACTGTGGAAGCTGAGATGCAAAGAATGAATCACAGTTGGGGCACTGTACGAAGGATGGCTGCCAACCGAGCAAAGTGGAATCAATTTGTTGCTGCCCTACAAGACGTCACCAGGCGTGATGGCCGCTGACTGCTTTGACGGTTGGTGGTTATTGATCAAAGAAGAAGGAGAAGTACTTGTTTACGCACTTGCGGTCCTCTCCGTCGCTATTACTTTTAAATTGTCGGTTCTGCCAACTCCGCCGACCGTTCCTATGAGAACGGAAATTTCCATAGCTACCTCTACGCGGCTGATAGGGACTGGAGGGTCTCTCATACTTCTGTTCTTGGCCTCTGTCTGACTGATTTCGCCAAGAATGGCGCTGAACTTTGCCGACACTGGCAACTAAGTTTTCTGACAGACCAGACTTCTGAATGGGTTTGCCCGGATGGGCGAGGACATAATGGTGCCCCAATTGGGCCATGGACTCGATGTCCTTCGGTTGGCGTTCCTGAAGAAACGCCACCAACTCACTATAGAACACGAGGACAACACCTTGTCTCGCAGCACCAAGTCTAGCAAGCCACAATAGTCCATCGTTATACCCTCCATTTCGATCTATCTATTCAGCAGAAGCTTGATCTTCGAGATAAAATCCTCGAAGTCCTGGTCTGCGCTTGGCATCGCGTTTTTAAAACGCGTCCGGTAGCCGTCAGCAGTCAGACGGAACTTCCGAAGCAACCTTTCCTTTACTTTTCGTAATCGGCCCTTTCCTCTAGCGGGAGGCTATAGAAAGTCTCCATCGCAGGCCCCACTAGCAGCGTCGATAACAGAGATGGCCACTAGTCTCTGTCAGCCTTATAGGCCACGCATTCGGCCTCGAATATTTCAAGGAAGACATCTAAACTATCAATTTTATCATTAACATTTGGCAGACGCAGCCTAAAAGGACGATGAGCCCCTCCAGGAGTGGAGTTTTGACCACTCGCATCCACTTCCAACTTCTTCCATTGTATTTCTTTATCAATTCTCATTCTCTCCTTCTCCAACTCTAACTCTCTATCTTCTCTCATCTTCTTTTCTTTCTACTCGAACTCTCTCTGTTTCCACTCGTTTTCTTCTTTCGTCTTCCTTTCTTGTAATTCTTTATCTTCTTTCATCTTCTTTTCTTGCAATTCTCTCTCTATCTTCTTTTCTTCCAATTTTCGCTCTATCTTCTTTTCTTGCAATTCAAATTCTTTCCTTTTTATCTCTAGCTGTTCAGCTCGAGCATCTCTTAAGGCATTCTGGTTCTCAACTGAATAAAATTCAGCTTTGGCATAGTCATTTAATTCTTTGCCAGAGTACCCACATTCTTTCCCAATCTGAATGAAAGCTTCCAGGTCCATGGTGTACCCTTAGAATGCTCACTATTATCTTTGGCTATAAATTTTGCTATAGAAGTACTCTTCTTCTTCTTCTTCGATCCATAACCGCCAACCGTCAAAGCAGTCAGCGGCCATCACGCCTGGTGGCGTCTTGTAGGGCAGCAGCAAATTGATTCCACTTTGCTCGGTCGGCGGTTATCCTTCGTACAGTGCCCCAACTGTGGTTCATTCTTTGCATCTCAGCTTCCACAGTTCTCCGCCAAGTTGTTTTTGGTCGGCCTCTCTTTCGCTTTCCCTCGGGGGTCCATAGCACAGCTGTTCTTGTGATGGTATCAGGGTCCCTTCTGAGGACATGGCCAACCCAACTCCAGCGTCTGCCAGCTATGATGGTGTGCATGTCCTCCTGGTTACTCCGAATAAGTAGTTCTTGGTTGCTGATGGTGTTTGGCCAAAAGATTCGGAGAATTTTCCTTAGGCAGATTGTGTGGAAGGAGGACAGTTTCGACATTTCCTTCTCTGTTACTCTCCAACATTCCGCACCATAGAGAAGCACAGAAAGTACACAGCTCTCATACAGTCTTAATTTGGTGTTTGTGCTGTACTGGGAAGACTTCCAAATGTTGTTGAGAACAGCAAAGGCTGTTCTCGCTTTATTCATTCTGTTGTTAATGTCCTTGCTTGTTCCGCCGTCAGGTGTTACTATGCTTCCTAGGTAATAGAAGTACTCAGTCGTATATATTTCACTTATATCACCAGATAACTCTCTGCTTGCAAAATATGCAGTAATAATAGTAAATATTGATATCAGTACTCCAATATACACATATATATTTATCTATGTAAGTATATAATAACTCCGCCTATGCCGGTCCCAAGCCCGGATGAAAAAGGAGGAGGGCGGCCTGCATGGAGGCCGTAAGGAGGCAGCCCCTCCAGCATGCAAAGGCACAACAGGCCAATCACCTGTTTGTCTTAAACTATGATTACAAGTAATATAAGAGATAAAACCGGACTGATTCTAAAGGCGACGAACTGGAACGGACTACGGACTACGACTTATGGAACTTGGAACACAAGAAGTATAAATGGGAAAGAAGAGGAGCTGATGGAAGAGATGAGGAAAGCAAAACTAGAAATCCTGGCTATGACCGAAACAAAGAAAAAGGGACAAGGAGTCATGGATCTCGATGGCAACACTCTGCTATACAGTGGTGTACCCACATCTGAAAGAGCTAAAGGGGGCGTGGGTTGCATTGTGGCCAAAAACCAGAAATATAGTATCAAGGGATGGAGCTTTGTCTCGGAGCGCATTATGGTTGTAAAACTAAAAGAAGGAGAAACCATAGTCAACCTGGTCATAGTGTATGGGCCAATTGAGGATGAGAGAGCAGAGGTCAAGGAAGAATTCTTCGAGCTGCTTCAAAGGACAGTGGATGACTGCCTAGATGAAATTATCATGCTCCAGAGTTGGAAATGACCATGCTAGATGGGGTGGAGTTATCGGAAGATATGGAGTAGATACTCTCAATGACAATGGAAAGCGACTCCTCAGATTCTGCAGTGAGCAGAATCTGATCATTACCAACACAAAGTTCCCCCATAAGCGCATACATGCATACACTAGGTGTGAACCAACAAAGAATGAGAAGTCAGTGATCGACTATGCCATTGTTAGGAGGAGCTTATTCAAATATGTCCGGGATGCTAGAGTCTGGAGGGGGCCAGAGATTGGAAGTGATCACTACCTGCTTACAATCAAAAGAACAACTGAAAGAGTTGCTCAGCCTAGGAACTGCCCAGCACCACGCAAGAAACCAAGTAAACGAACAGAAGAAATGAGCATTAAGACCTTCAAGCTGAAAGAGCCAGAAATTAAGACCAGATATCAGGGGCTTATTGCTACAGCGGTGAGAAACACAGAAGAACAACCTGATGACTTGGAAACCCTGTGGCTTAAATTCAAGGACATCATAAAGACAGCTGCTGCAGAAGCATGTGGTGAAGTCCGACTTGGGAACAAGAGAAAGAGGACACCTTGGTGGACAGAGGAAGTCAAAGAGAAAATAAGAGAGAAGAAAATGGCATGGAAACAATACTTAGGAGCTAAAAACACAGCAGGACAAATAGAGAAATATAGAGAATATGTGATACTCAGAACAGAAGCAAAGAACAAGGTGCTAGCAGCAAAACAGAAGTCCTGGGAAGAATTTGGAGAAAAGCTAGAAAAGGATGCGCAAGAAAACCAGAAATTGTTCTATAAGACCCTAAAGAACATGAGGAAGGAAAAACAATGCCCTCTTAAATTTATAAAGGACAAGCAAGGCAAATTGCTTACTGTCCCGAAGGAAGTAATGGAAAGATGGAAAGAATATTTCTCAGAACTCCTTGATGGTGAGCAAGGTCAAGCATCAGAAATGATAACCACTAGCACAGAAGAGAAAACCAATGGTGATGAAGATGACATAAAGATGGAAGAACTGAAGGCAGCACTGGAGAAAATCAAGATGGGCAAAGCAGCAGGGCATGAGGGTATAACACCAGAAATGGTTAAGCACATAGGAGCATCAGGCGACCTTTTACTCCTAAGGGTCCTACAGGCAGCGTGGTGCAACAAGGCCATACCAAAGGATTGGGAGATTGCCATCATAACACCGATTTTCAAAAAGGGTGACAATCGACAATGTGGAAACCACAGAGGCATATCCCTTCTCAGTGTCCTTGGTAAAATCTACTCTAGGTTCCTAGAGCAAAGACTCCGATGCCTAGCTGAGCCACAATTAGATGAAGCCCAGTGCGGATTTCGAGCAAACCGAAGTACTCAAGACCTAATCTTTACACTCAGGCAGCTGAGTGAAAAGGCCCTTGAGTACAAGAGTGAGATCCATCTTTGTTTCATAGATCTGGAAAAGGCGTTTGACAGGGTCCCCTGGAGCAAACTTTGGGACTGTTTGGCAAGGAAGAACATTCCAGCACCTCTGATTCATGCTATACAGAGCTTCTACAAGTCTTGCAGAAATTATGTGAGGACAGCAAACTATAAGTCAGAAGAGTTCAGGACCACCACTGGTGTAAGACAAGGCGATATCCTGTCGCCTTGTCTTTTCATACTCCTCATGGACGATGTCATCAAGGCATGTAAGGAGAGAACAAGAAAGTATTCAGATGGGTACTGGAAGATGAGACAGGTCTGTATTTCAGAGCTGGCATTTGCTAATGATGGTGTCCTGATTGCTAAATCAGAGACACATCTCCAATCCAACCTGCAAGTATGGAAGGAAGAGCTGGAGAAGAGAGGGATGGTCATAAGCAGCTCTAAAACAAAATCCATGGTGATATCACGAGAAGAAAGAAAACATCAGATTAAGTTGGGAGAAAAGGTCCTGGAGCAGGTCGACCACTTTAAATATCTCGGAGCTATTATAGACCGAAAGGGAGGCATCAAAGA
Organism: Oreohelix idahoensis; assembly: GCA_024509875.1. Taxonomy (NCBI): domain Eukaryota; kingdom Metazoa; phylum Mollusca; class Gastropoda; order Stylommatophora; family Oreohelicidae; genus Oreohelix; species Oreohelix idahoensis. Next base: position 152,512 of record JAMPIV010013475.1, read on the forward strand.
AGAGTTGGCCACTCGAAAAGCAGCGGCTGGGAGACTTTTTCAGGTCATAAATCGAGAATTCCTCAGCAAGAAAGAGGTTGGTAAGAAAACTAAGATGGCTGTATACCGCTCCACCTATGTCCCAGTCTTGATATATGGATGCGAGTCATGGGCAATGACTACAACCCACAAAAGCCAGATCCAAACCTCAGAAATGAGGTATCTGAGGAAGGTGGTTGAAGTAACAAGAAGAGACATGGTCCGCAACCAGACGATACGTCAAGGCCTAAAATCCCGCCCGCTGCAGACCCAAATAGAACAGTCCCAACTAAGATGGTTTGGCCATGTCTGCAGAATGGGAGAAGATCGGCTACCACGACAAGCATGGGAAACAAAGAGCCAGGGATCCAGACCTCCAGGACGACCCAGAGTCCGCTGGGACTACAACATTAGACACTCTTTGAAGGACCGAGGACTAGAATGGAACCAGGCCAGGAAGAAGACAGCTGATAGAATAGTCTGGCGCTCTCTCTTCCAAACCTCTACACCTCACGGTAGAAGGGGATCGACTAAGTAAGTAAGTAAGTATATAACACCTCACCTCTCACTGTATACACATCATCAACCTTTATCTCTTATAGTATATAGTTTTACTTTGCCACTTGGCTACTGTCTCATCACTGTGAAACTTTGGTCTAACTGACCACTTAATCTCTGAGATACACCCAAACAAACTTACAATAGTCGACAGTTGTTTAATAACAACTGATGAAACTTACTGGTACTATGACACCACTATACCAACTTGATACTCAATCAGCTTTTACCTCAAAGTCTGTTACTGGCACCCACACTTGTGCTATACTTAGATAATACTTCACTTACTACTAGTCTTAATAATCTAAGTTATGCAAGTACTACAATGGCAAAATGAGTACTACACAGATGAAATAAACACATACATCACATTACGAAAACAGAATCCAGTCACGAGGAACAAGATGATAGACCAAGAAGAGAAGAGGTAGATTAATATATACAATGCGTGACTGCGCACGAACGAAAACAGGGGATACCTGTAAACGTATTTACAAGATAGCAAGATGATGGAACAAGAGAATACACTACTTACACACCACAAAAGAATTACCGAATATACACGACAATGTAAATACAAACTACACAAATACGCCTAACACCAACAGGGCTTGGAATGTTAAGCAGGGCAGTCGCAGGAAATCCGTCTGCCTTACTCCACCACAAAACATACACAGCCACACCCTATAGAGAATCGGTCTAATCCAATCTTTTCCCACAAGTCGGCCAAGAATGGACTAAACTCACCACCCTTCCTCCCTTGAACACACCAATACAGTATAACACCAAAGACTCAACAAAAACTACAGTCAACAATGAGGTACTGGAAGCTGTCTCTTCCACTGAGCACTGATGAACCACTCCAGTGAAAATAAACTAAATAACTTATCAGCAAAATTAACTCTATAACACTATAAACTAAATCATCTAATCACTCCACGTACTAAAGAATACAGGGAAAGATCTACTCCAACTAACTATTCACGTACATATATACAACTAAGTCATACTCAAAAAATAGGGGAAAAGACACAACAAAAGAAAAGAAAACAATAACAAACCAAGAAGTAAATAAAGAATCAGCAGTATATTACTATACAGATTCGACTATATGATACCTAGTAACAGATAAAAAGACAGACAAGAAAATTTAGAGTTTCAGGAAAAACAAGAAAATATCAATATAATACATTATACAAAATCAAACAAACAATAACTTATCTGAAGGTCCAACGATGCTTGAGCAAGAAGTATCCTCAGCACTGACGATGATGATGAACACGGTACAAACCAGACTCCATACTAGAAAACGTACAATCCAAAAGAATCTAAGTCCAGGAAACAAGTTTCTCTGAAAGTCTGTGTGTCAGTAACTCGCAACAGAGTTCCTTGTCACGGTATGGTAACCTCCAATACGATGACTACATTGTTCTCTACGGTGCTCACACAGCACTGTCCACAATATAACAGAACTGTCTGACCTGTTACACGTCCAGCTGCACAGCTAATATCACCAGTATATACGTCGTATAAACACGTGTAAGTCCCTTGGCACTGTTATATGACTGTAACACGAAACGTTTATTTCACAGTTCGACACACCACGGATCACAGCAGTCTACAAGGTAACGTCAAATGGACCCCCGCAAGTCAGCAGGACACAGTGCACATAGGAATTCACCCCTGGTCGGGCACGTCTGCGTGGTAAGGAAACGTCACAGGCGCCGGCTTTCACCCCTGGTTGGGCACATCTAAGTAGTAATGACCAGACCAGAAGTTTTATCAACCTCCTAACAACTACAATTTCCTAACACCAATCTCCTTCCACCCTATACCGAGGTTGACCAAGCTATCTCCCATATGACACTACATTTGCCGTCTGGGCCAATCTAACTAGATGGTACCAACACCCCAAGCTCCGCTGCTCCACCTGGATCACTGTCACCAACCACCAATAAGACTGAGAGATACACCAAACTGACCTGCCTGACGCACGCTGCAACCCTAGCCTATCACTTCAATACACTCATACCTAGAACTGGAAACATATCAATGCAAACACCTTGAAACAAATGTACAATACTTTAACGACGACAGACTGAAAAATATTTATTCACTGAAAAATAGCCATCACTACTGAGACGCTGTAAGTAGGTTAGCTATCGTAATCGAGGTCAGGTCAAACAACCGTAAACAGTACACTACACTGACTGACAAACACACTGACTCTTTACTGGACGAATGAAAATAACTCACTCCCGTGACCTGGCAGTGAAAATGAAGGAGCCAACACGGCTGCAAACTTATAATACTCTGTGTGCACAATTCTTACTGGCCTGTCTATAGCGAACACAGACTCCACGGCCTTGCTATTAATAATATTACATCTAGAAGCCAGCTAGCTGGGAATTAAATATCCCAAAACACAGGCCCCACGACCAAAAGAACGGACGAGCCCGCAGCTGTCAGAACACACACAAGACTACTTGTGCTGTCGGATCAAACCCTATTTGTACTGTGGATTTAACAGGTTAACACATGGCAAATCTATAGACGTAGGCTCACTATCTACAGGTATGACCTCAGCACATAATAGCTGACAATTAAGTAACTATTAACACCTGGAACAGGTCAGGACCCTTTAATAAATTTTGTACACACACAAAAGCCGTACACGGCTAGCAATACACCTGAAATAACAATGCAATGGAAATGCCAATCTACTTACCATAATCAACAGCTCAATATAACAGTACATAATCACCGACATATTCTATCCAGTGAATCAAACATGACTTTCGCTCACTGGCTAAGCCCTGTACTGTAGTAAAGCAATACTCAAACGTAAGATACTTAACGTAAATGATCTACAGCAGTGTTTCTCAACCCTGATAGTAGCAACTCCCCCTTTTGACAACTAATATTTTAAAAAGCCCCCACCACCCTTTTAGCACCCCCTTGCTCTTTATCGTGTATACACAAACACACACACACATAAACATATATTCCACCATACTTTTAACAAAGAAATGCAGTTAATGAGTTATATTTTCTTATAATATAAAGAAAGAGAGAAAGCACATTTATAAAAGTGTAGTTATATTAAATATGTGTTTAAGTACGGAATTATATACACCACCTCAAGACGCAGCAATAGAGACCGCAGTCAGCGACTCATACCTTGACTGCCTGCGTCAGGACCAGCGAACCAGAGCTGGTCAAGACCGGACTCCATCTCCACGTGGTGGTCCTGGAAACAGTCTGCAGCTGTGCAGGCTGGCTGAGCGAGTGTGGATCGAAATGGGAAGGCAAACCCGGTCCTAAAAAATGCCGTGCAGAAGTCGGATGTGTCGACCGAAAGGTGCAGATATCACAGCTACGTTGTAAACAGACACAACGCAACCACCGTCCTTTTCAGGGCGAACGAAGAAGAAGAAGAAGAAGAAGATATACACCACAAGTTCATTATCCTTGAATTACAAATTGGCGGAGCAAATGAAATAAAATTAGTTCTTACAACTCTATTACTATCATAATCATATCATTTTAATAGTGCCTAAATGACTGTATATATCTTCAGATCTGAATATTTAAGCCTCTCCTTATGTAACCACTTTAAACATGAAAAAATTGGAAAAATTATTAGTTGATAATAATGATATAATTATGTAGGATAAAGAGAGAGGGATAGTACCTCACGGTGAGAGACAGCCATGTCCTTTTTAGGATAGTCAGGATCCTATTTGGTTCTCCTCTCTTTGTCTAGCTCATGTATGGCTCCTAGAATACCGCTTGTGTACGGCGGTGGCCACATCCCGGGCAACAGTCTTGGCTGACTGGCTAAACTACATGGGTGGAGTAGGAGCAATCTTACTCAAGGGAATGTCCATCCCTAGTACACAAAGACTGAGACGGTGAGTGAGGCGGAGGAATCTGAGAAGATCAACGGCTCGCAAAGCGAAACAGCAAAGTGTGTGGCGCACTAGAGGCATGTCGGACATAGAAAAAGACAATGGCTAGCCACCGTGGAAGAGATTGGGGCCTTACCACGTACTTCCTACAGTAAGTAATGGAATCACAACAACAAGATAAGAACCGATATGTAGAGAACTCTCTGTCCCCTGGGGAAGAATCTACTGTACAAATTAACAGGGAAGAGGCAACTCCTCTAATGAGTAAGGAAGTACATAATGACGAGTGTTCCTTAAATTCTGTTGAAAGGGAGCATTCTGAGAAAGACCACCTAAAAACTAGTAGGAGAAGCCTAAAAATAGGAACATGGAATGTTAGAACTTTAAACGGAGAAGGAAAGCTGGACAATCTTATATTAGAGGCAACCGACATGAAACTCGATATACTGGGAGTTGCAGAGGCAAGACTTTTGGATACAGGCTACATAACAAGAGACCAGTACACGCTTATACACTCAGGAGGAGAAAAACACGAAAGAGGGGTAGGAATGTTGATAAAGAAGGAGTTAGAAAAATACGTATGTGGATACTGGACACACAATGACAGAATGATGTTACTAAAGATGAGAGCAAAGCCATTCGACATATCAATCTTACAAACTTATGCACCAACTAAAGATTACAGCGAGGAAGAAATAGAAGAATACTATGAAGAGCTACAACACACACTTAAACCAGTCAAATCTACAGATGTGTTGATAGTAATGGGTGATATGAATGCAAAAGTAGGAAAAGGAAAATACAAGAAAATAGTAGGACAGTATGGATTAGGGACAAGAAATGATAGAGGAGACAGACTTATCCAGTTCTGTGAAGAAAACCAGCTGGTCATATGTAACACCTTTTTTGAACATCACCCAAGGAAATTATACACATGGAAAAGCCCAGGAGATGTAACACGTAATCAAATCGACTATATCATGATAAAACATAGATTTAAGAACAGTGTCACAAGTGCAAAGACACATCCTGGCGCCGACATAAATTCAGATCACAATCCAGTTGTCATCAAAGTAAATATAAAGCTGAAAAGAGCAGGAAACAGAAGACAGGAGGAACCCCAGATAGAAATATCAGCGCTGAAACAACCAGATATAAAACAGAAATATTTAATCGAAGTCAAAAATAAATACCAACAGTTATTGACAGAAAGCATGGAGCAGTATAGAAGAGAAAACCCAGAAGAAAAAGCAACCGCAAAATGGGAATGCTTAAAAACAAGCATACAATCAGCAAATGCAAATTTACCTAAAAAAGGAGTCTAAGAAAAATCAAATTTGGATGACAGATGACATCTTGAATAAAATGGCAGAAAGAAAGAAAGCAAAAAATACTCCAGAATATAAAACAATAGACAATGACATACGTACTATGTGTAGAGAAGAAAAAGAACGGTGGATAGAAACAAAATGTAAGGAAATAGAAGACTTGGAAGCGAAGCACATGACAAGAGATATGCATGAAGAAATAAAGAAATTATCAAATCGGTCGCGGTTTGCACAAGGAGGAAGCTGTATCAAGAACAAAAATGGTGTAATATTACTTGATGAGAAAGACATATCAAACAGATGGGCAGAATACGTAAAAGAACTATTCGAGGACAACAGAGGTAAAAAACCATCACCAGATTCTAATGAAGGCCCACACATTCTCAGATCAGAAGTAGAGAATGCCATTCATATGATACAAAAAGGAAGATCAGCAGGCATGGATAACATAAACATTGAAATGATAGAAGCTCTGGAGAGCTTTGGTATAGATACAATCACAGAAATATGCAATGATATATACAATACAGGATATTTACCACACGACATGAAGACATCAGTTTTTATAACATTACCCAAAAAACCAAATGCAACAGAATGTTCAGACTTCAGAACAATCAGCCTGATGAGTCATGCAATTAAGATACTGCTCAAAATCATACAGGAAAGAATAAAAAGTAAAGTAGACAGCGAAATCCAAGAAGAACAGTTTGGTTTTAGACGGAACAGTGGAACAAGAGAGGCAATATTTTGCCTAAGAAGATTAGCAGAAAAATATACAGAGGTCCAAAAAAGTATGTATATGTGCTTCATTGACTATAAGAAGGCTTTTGACAGAATCCATCATGAGAAAATAATTGAATGCCTCAAAGACATAGGTATTGATGGAAAAGATATAAGAATACTCAGTAACCTTTATTGGGAGCAAACTGCCACAGTAAGATCGGGAAGGAATTATTCACCATACATAGACATAAAAAAGAGGTGTCAGACAAGGTTGTGTGCTGTCCCCCTGCCTATTTAATTTATACACCGAAAAAATTTTCAAACAGATACAGGAAATACCAGGACTGAACATCAGAGGAAGATCAATAAACAACCTTAGATATGCAGATGATACCGTGTTGTTAGCTGAAAGCGAACAGGAGTTACAAGAACTAGTGAAGCAAGTGAACAGTATAAGTCATGAATATGGACTCGACATTAATATTGAGAAAACTAAAACTATGATAATTAGCAAAACAGACGATAAACCCACATTAAAGATAAGCGTAAATGGGAAAATCCTGGAACAAGTCAAGAGCTACGTATATCTTGGTCATATAATAACAGAAGATGGCAGATGTGAAACAGAAATCAAGAAGAGAATAGGAATGGCCAAAGCTACATTCAACAACATGAAACATATACTGACATCCAAACAGTTATCTCATAAATTAAAACTGAGAATCATAAAGTGTTATATATATTCTGCATTTCTGTATGGTGCAGAAACATGGACGATGAATAAGCATTTGGAAGAAAGAATTGAGGCTCTTGAAATGTGGATATATAGAAGAATGGGGCGTATCTCATGGAAAGAGATGAAAACAAATAAGGAGGTCCTAGAAAATCTAGATATGAAAAGAGAACTAATGAGAGAGGTCAAAGTTCGGCAGCTAAAATACTTTGGCCACATAAAAAGGCATAACACCTTGCAGAAGACCATAACAGAAGGGAGAGTTGAAGGTAAACGTGCAAGGGGAAGACAGCGCTATAAGTGGGAAGATAACATCAAGAGATGGACGGGAAAGAGTCTATCAGAGTGTACCACCAAGACAAGAGACAGAAGACGTTGGAGATCCATTACAGCCAACCTCCGTTGTGGAGATGGCAACTGATGATGATGATGATGAATTCACTTACTAATGAAGCTTAATGAGATCCTTGCTCTTGGTGTGACTCAGCCAGTTTTGAAATATTTGGTTCTAAATTTGTTAAAAGAAGTCTCAAATCTCCTCTGTTACAAATCTGCAGTCGGTTTCGTTGCTTTTGTAGTAGCAACACTACTGCACTGAACCCCTTCTCTACCAAATACGACGTTAGGAATGCTGTAATTAGCAATTTAGTTTCACACCAAAGAACGGGATACGCAGGCCTCTGCTGGATCCAGAATTTTTCGTAATGTGTGTGACTGAATCGTGCTTTTGCCTCGAAGTCATTTTATAGCTCAATTAATTCTTCTTGTAAATGTTGACTAACTTGTTCCATGTCTGATTCAAACGGATTAATCACCCAATCCGGTATTATTAGTTCTTGCAAGTCTTTAAATCTTATGCTCATATCATTTTTAATAGCGTCCAAATGACTGCAATAAACCTCTAAATCTGAATCTTTAAGCATGTCCCCACCTAACTGCAGTAAACATAGAAAATGAGAAAGTTCTCGGCGACTAAGATTATTTGTGTATAATGTCAATTTGTTGATGAACCCCATGATAATTCCTTTCACTTTAATCAGACTGATCTCATTTCCTTGTAGCTTAAGAAGAACCTCATTTAACTTTTCAAATATATATGAAACATAGGCCACATCGTTTCGCAATACTTCTCTTTCGATGCTAAATTCTTCTTTGATTCAATCCAAAAACTCTACTGTCTCCTGACATCCCAAGTACTAAAATTTTGCATTTGGAATCCTTGAAACACTCCATGGGACGCAGGGCAAATAAAAACTATCGTGTTACAAGCTATGTGTAAAGTGCAATCTTTACTATCTTGCAATATAATACATTTATATACTTATTATGTTCGCAAATATTTTGTAAACAAAGTATTTCCTTTTTTAAGTGCTTAAGGAGAAGTCATTTTTGAGTTACTTCCCTTGAAAAGGGTTCCGTCATCTTCGATCGGATTCCGCGGACGAATTTAGGCCTACTGCGATTTATTCTTTGGCTGGGTAGGAATAGATTGTTCTTGCTTCAGTATATCTATGGCCTGAATTTATACGTAGTGTTTGTATGAGTAGGACGAGTCTGTCTTATATATGGATATCTTTACATTTCTAAGTCGAACTATGTTGGTTGTCGCTAGAAAAGGTCAAAGGCTATGCAGCGGAAGTATCGCTAGCAAGGGGGTGTGATTCATGGCTGTCATCCTGTCGGGATGTCGAATTTTGTTGTAGCCGGCCTATCGCCGAAAAAGTGATCTATAAGTAGATGGGGAAAAGTGATAGTCATTTAGACATGTTGTATGTACTTTACCCCAGTGTTTATCCTCTTTTGCCAAGGAATGGCAAAGTTATATTTCGCATAGAAAGGTAAAACCACAATTTATTATGAACTTGGGCTTCGCCATCGTTGTCGATAAGCAGATGCACAGTGGTACTTCTGAAAAGAATATTTATTCAAAGGAAGATGACATTCCTATGTATCAGCACTAGATTATATGATATTATTCAATTACCTCTATGATAGAAGCTATGAAGAAATGAGGACATTTAACGAATGACCAATTTTGGTCTGTATCCAATAGTGAGTGGAGCTCACGAGAGAAGCACAGCCATGTTGAAATCCATATACTTTGTATTTATCGAGTGAGAAAAAGGGATGCCTGTACTATCGCTCGATGAACCGAGAGATCACTGCTACATGTGAGAACCCATGTCTGGGATTCCTATATCTTTATGGAAAATATATATATTGAACTTTACGTGAAGGGATATTCGCTAGACGAGGTTAGGTCTAGGAGCCTTCCTATATATTGGTTATGGTCTGACGTGCCCAGTCAGTAAAGCCAGATGATTTACATGATGGAACTCTGAATGCTTATTTACGAATGCTCCATTATGATATTTGCCAAGCATGAATGCTAACTTAAGATGATATTCCTGTGATCAACATTATGCTGTCTATGTCGACATTTGTTCCTGTAACCATACACGTACTGTCCAAGTGTGCGTCTCATTAAATGTTATAAAAAGACCACCGTAGTTCCAGTACTTCTTGAATTCGAACAGTGTGAGTATGAGTGATGTACTACCAACCTGTCAACTCTATCGAATCATTCTACCATTCGCGTTCTGACATTCATATACACACTCATTGTCTACACTCACATTCTTGTCGGAGCCTCATCACGTTCCAGGACAAGATGACCTGTATGACCAAAACTGTGCTGGGTTTAATGAGTTGACAATCGTTACACTTTACTACACCAGTCCCAACATCTACATTTATCAACTGGTGGACATTCACGTCATTTAACAAATAAAGCGTGAGTTAACAACTACTGGCCAGTATGAGTTTAACAACTGGTGGCCAGCTTCCTGGGTCAACCGGCACAGTGACCATATTGAGAAGTAAACTACTGAGACCAGACGTTCCTTGGGGTCTGTTACGACACACAAATACATCAACAGTACAACTCTACAGTGATGTCAGCGTGACCTGTCCTGTCGAGAGTATGCGGTAACTAGGTCAGCGTTTGTTGACATTTGGTTCGTTGGACATTTGCCATACAACTGACAGTGTTACACAGCAAGCTTGGTTGAAACATAGAACATTACACATCAGGACTGGACAATATTTGACAGTGTTTGCGAAAGGAAATGTTATTGAACTGAGAAGTCCTACATCGATTGTTATCATTCACATCAACGATGGAGCTTCTATTTCTGTGTTGAATTTAAAATAATTAGACCAGAAGTATTTGTTTAATAAAGTACCACAGTACTGTACTATTAGGCAGTGTAACTGAGCCTTCTTTACAACACATTCTTTCTGCAACACTCTATTTACATCATATTGCCATACTATTTATGCATTCATGTATTTATGTTTAAATATTTATATGTGATATTTGTTTGTATCCAGCGGGTTGTTGTTTTGGTTGGGCGGTGTCACACAACAGAGTATCCCACGTAATAGAGGGTCTGATGTGTGCGTTTCTATAGGTGCAATTTTCTTGATTGAAAATTTGCTGCGACAGCTGTTGCTATTAGTGTTAGCTGTGAAGACTGTACTCATTGTTGTTTTTGTAATATTCCTCTGTTCTTTAGTTTGTTTTGATTTGTTTGTAATTTGTTGGTCTACCCTATTCTATCTTTCAGTTCTATTCTCAATTTATATTTATATACTGTGGCGTTATTTGTATTTGTTATCCTCTTGCGGTTTATCTTTTATTGTTTTTCCCATTTGATTTATTTCATTTCCGCAAATGTTTTCATGTTCTTCTGTATAACTGTTTTGTTTTGTGCCTGATCGACATACACTATTTTAAATATAGTTGATCATATAAATTGATGTACATGAATCAACTGATAGTTAATTGCTATTACTAAAGGTACACAGTTGATGATATAAAACACTATTTCTGGTGCACTGCACTTATATTATAAAGTGAACCAGCAACTTATAGCTGTGATTATATAAGGATTTATACAAGACCTTTGTAAGGCTTGTTTCCCACAGTGATTGAGATAGTTAAGTACTATTTTCCACAGGTTAAAAAGTTATCATACAAGGTCTTTGATTAAGACTAAGAAAGTGAATTTATTTACTTTTGCAAATTACTGATCTTATTAGACAAGATGTCTACATTAGATTATTTTATCACACAAGGCAAGGCTCTTGATAAGACTGGTCAGCAATTAGAAGAATGGGCAGTTGCTCAATATGACAAAGCATTAGCTGCTGAAGAAAGAAAAGCATTGATTGAGGAGAAAAGATTAGAAGCTGAGGAAAAAAAAATTACAAAGAGAGTATGAACAAAAGAAATTGCAGATACAGACTGATGAAAAAAGATTCCAGATGGAAATGGAAAAAGAGAAAAGAAAAGATGAGGCTGCTGCTGAAGAGAAAAAATTACAAGCTGCTGCAGAAGAGAGAAAATTACAAGCTGAAGCTCAAGAGAAAAAAGCAATAAGAGAACATGAACACCAAAAAGAACTTTTAGCATTTGAGTTAGAAAAGTTAAAGTTAACAAACATAAGTGATGGTAATCAAGCATCTGGTGGTAATGGTAAACCCTTTACTTACAAGGTCAAGGTACCAGCGTTCAACCCTTCCAGTGATGACATAACATTCTGGCTAAATAGATTTGAACGCTCGTGTCGAGCCCATAATGTGGACAAATCACAATATGCTAACCAGTTATCAGAAAATCTGAAAGGTGATTCTCTGACTAGTTTAAGTTTGGTTGAAGAGGCTGACAAAGATAACTATGATGTTATTAGGGCAGCCTTATTAAAGAAGTATCAGTTGTCTGAAGAGGGTTATCGGAAGTTGTTTAAGACAATGGTGCCTGAGGCAGGTGTAGAATTCTCAGAATTCATTGCAAGGACACGTCTTACATTTGATCGTTGGATTGAGCTATCCAAAACAGAAAAGACTTATGAAGCCCTTATGGACTTGATACTCAGAGACAAGATTATGTCAAGTATAAATAAACCTTTCCTCGAATTCTTACATGAGCGTAAACCTAAGTCTCTAAAAGAAATGGAACAGTATTGTACCCAATACGTCACTGCACATCCGGACGTAGCTATTAGCAACAGTAAGGTTAAAGAAGGTATGCCAGTTGCTTCTGCAACACCATACAACCCTAATCACTCTCACAAATTCCAAGGACCTCAAAATAAGTTTAATAAAAAAGGTAACTATTACAGTTATCAGAACCAAGGTAACCAATCATTTCAGGGTTCTTCTTCGAATACCTGGAGAAGAGCTGACAGCCCTCGATTCAGGGGTGGTCATAATTACAGGAACTTTCGCAAAGGAAGTCATTCTAGAAACTATCCAAGTTTTCCTTCATGGAGACAACAGGATCATAATTACCGAGATACTCATTATAATGAATATGATGATAGTAACCAAAGGAGCTATGATTCAAACCCGAGTAGGGGTTATAATAGTGGAAACAATGATAAGTACAGAGGCAATAATAACAGAGGTAGAGCACAATTCAAAAAAACATAAAGCTCATTACCAGGCGAACTCTGCACAGCAAGAGTCCCACGAAGCCTATAAACAAAGTAAAGATAATGATGACTCTAATAATATGGCATGTGCCGCTTTTGATTTTGGGAGAGCATCTCAGTGCCCCCAATGCAAAACATTATTTGAGCCAACCACAGTGTCTACTTTAAGCTGTGGCCATCCTCTTCCCGCTCTTCCTGCGTCAATCGCGCATGATGGGAGAGGTTCTCTTGTCTTACACAAAGGTTTAGTAAATGACAATCCAGTCTCAGTACTTTTTGATTCTGGATGCACAACTATTGGGGTTAGGCAGTCACTCATAGATCCTTCTCATTCTACAGGCAAAGTAGTCAAATGTGTAACATTTGGCGGCACCATAGAGAAATACTCTACCGCTATCATTAGGATTGCTACTCCTTTCTTCACAGGAGATGTACACGCATGTCTTTTGCCGAATTCGATCGCTGATCTTATCATTGGTCGCATTCACGGAGTCAAAGAATGCACTCCGGAGCAAATTTCCATTTGGGAAAATCAAAATATGCAATCTGCTAATACGGTAGTCACTAGAGCTCAAGCTCTCAATATGCCTGAAACTTCATCTGTTCTAGATAATGAAGTGCATAACCAAGATGATCCCTTGGTAATTTCTCGTGACTCGTTTATAAAACAACAAGAAGAAGATCCGACTCTTAAGAAATTCTTCACTCTTGTAACGAAAGGTGATCCGAATAAAGATTCAAATTGTAAATCTTGGATTACAATGAAGAATGGCGTACTTGTACGTATGGTGCAAGACTCCACTAAGTCAAGTCATTCTCAGATTCTTGTACCCAAGAATTTGAGAGTTAAGATCTTACAACATGCACACGACTCTCAGTGTGCTGGTCACATGGGTTTTTCTCGTACAAAGTCAAGAGTTCTTGCTGCTTTCTTTTGGCCTTTTGTGAACAAGGACATACGGATCTATTGTCGATCCTGTAAAGTATGTCAAGAAGTCAAATCCAAAGGTCCTCGTCATGCTGCGCCTATTCAGGCTGCAGATATTCCTATTCGTCCATTCCAGAAAATGGCGATAGACATCATTGGTCCATTCAAGATCAAATCTGCTAGAGGACATCAGTTTATCTTAACGTGTGTAGACATGTGCACACGTTGGCCAGAGGCTATCCCTCTAAAGAGCATTACTACCGCTGACATTGCAGATGCTCTTTGGCTTATATTTTCTCGGCTGGGATTCCCCGGAGAAATATTATCAGATCATGGCACCCAACTGATATCGGATACCATGTCTCAAGTAATGTCTACTCTACAGATAGAGAGATCTTTGAGTAGCATCTATCATCCTATGTCCAATGGGATGGTCGAGCGACTAAATAGAACACTTAAGAACTTATTAGGGAAGATAACTGAGGATCATCCTCAAGATTGGGATAGGGTTTTACCCGCGGCCCTCTTCGCGTACAGAGAGGTCCCCAATGAACATACAGGGTTTTCTCCCTTTGAACTTGTCTTTGGCGCGTGACCGCGCGGCCCAATGTCTTTGCTGCATGATCTTATAACAGCTGACAATATTGACGATGACACAAAATCTTCTTACGAGTATGTCATCGCGCTGAGACAGAAGATTATCGAAGCATGCAAATTGGCAACGTCCTCTTCTGAATTTGCTAAGCAGAAGGCAAGACAATTTGCTAATAAGAAGAGAACTTTATGACAACTTTGTCCTGGTGACAAAGCATTTGTTTTGCTACCTTGTCGTGAAAATAGACTCCTTATTAGTTGGAAAGGTCCGTACGATATAATATCGAAAATTTCAGATGTTGACTACATCGTCGATATCAACGGGAAGCATAAAACCTTCCACATCAATATGCTTACGGAGTTCCATGAACGTCCTGACTATCTACAGCCTATTTTCCAGGCAACGGACGATTCTCATGTCAAACATGGTCATTACTCATCACTGTCTGTAATACAGGATGAGGAAACAAGTTTTTCGGATGTTAATCTTCCGCTTCCAATGATCCCACTTCATTCTAGTGAATCATGGAAAGACGTTACTGTTTCTCCTGATTTGTCTCTAGGAGAACGGCGACAAGTTTCGTCTATGTTACAAACATTTCAGGATGTCCTCACTGACATCCCTGGACAAACTCATGTCATTGAGCATGACATTGTTCTAACTGAACATACTCCAATTAGGGTTAGACCTTATCCTATCCCTATACATTTCCAAACACAGGTTGAAAAGGAGTTGGATGAAATGATAGATTTACAAATAATCGAACCATCCACTTCTGCATATTCTTCGCCGATGGTTATTGTTCGAAAAAAAGACAATAACATACGTCTTTGCGTTGACTATCGCAAATTGAATCAAGTTACGAAGTTCGATGCTGAACCTATGCCTTTACTAGAAGAGCTACTTACTCGTCTTTCTAAATCGCATTTTTTCACTAAACTTGATTTGTCTAAAGGATATTGGCAAGTTCCATTATCCGAACGCGCCAAACCTCTTACCGCTTTCTCTACTCCCAGAGGCCTTTTCCAATGGAATTTTATGCCTTTCGGCCTTATGAACGCACCAGCTACATTTGTACGCATGATGCGTCGAATCCTATCGTATCGGTCAGATGTCATTGCTTATCTAGACGACATCTGTCTTTTCAGCGATACTTGGGAAGATCACTATTCAGGGTTAGTTGAATTATTATCAACTCTGCGTGAGTATAACCTGACAGCAAAACCATCCAAAGCTTGTATTGGCTTTAGCGAAATTGCTTTCTTAGGCCATCGAGTAGGTCACGGTTTCTTGAAGACAGAAGACCATAATATCACTAAGATACTTAACATCTCTTACCCTAGGACTAAAAAGCAAGTGCGAAGTCTTTTAGGTCTCATACAATTTTATGGACGTTTCATTCCAAATCTGTCCTCTATCATGGCACCTCTCTCTACACTATTAAAGAAAGGGTCGCCTAACATGGTTCACTGGTCTCATGAATGCCAATCTTCACTAGAGAAGATCAAAACTATGTTTTCATCACCACCTATTTTAGTGTTACCTACAACAGATAAGACATTTGTTCTTCGTAGTGACGCTTCATCCACTGGGATTGGAGCGGCACTAATGCAAGAGTACTCTGGAACTCTGCATCCTGTAATGTATATATCCAGAAAACTTAATGCTGCAGAAAGGAATTACTCGGTTTTGGACCGTGAATTATTGGCAATGGTTTGGTCAATTCTCAAACTCCAAAGATTCCTTCTGGGCGCGCATTTCGTAGTGGAAACTGACCAAAAAGCTCTTACGGCTATCCAAAGTAAGAACTTGAAGAGCTCGAGATCAACTCGATACGCAATCGCTCTTCAACCTTTTCATTTTTCGGTACGAGCTATCCGTGGTTCAGAAAATGTGATGGAACACATTTGTAATTTAATAATAGAATGATGGTATCTCTACTTAGCGGTTTATTGATGTTTATTCACCGCTGTTCTTTGATGATTGTTTCTTCATAAATCATAAATTTAAGATTATAGTGTGAATTTTTGGTATGCATTGTATAATTACCAGAATTGTATTATACGTAGATCACACCTTCCTGGAAACATTTATTCGTAGAGAAACAATTTCTCTCAGATTTTGAGATATATTCTCACCGGTCATATTAGGAATTATAGTTATTCCTGATATTTTCATCTGCGCAGTATTCTTGCGTTGTGAGCCTATTCTACGTTGCTCCTAGATGTATTTAAAAAAAATTTTTTTTTTCCCGGGAGGTGTGGTAAGACTGTAAAGTGCAATCTTTACTATCTTGCAATATAATACATTTATATACTTATTATGTTCGCAAATATTTTGTAAACAAAGTATTTCCTTTTTTAAGTGCTTAAGGAGAAGTCATTTTTGAGTTACTTCCCTTGAAAAGGGTTCCGTCATCTTCGATCGGATTCCGCGGACGAATTTAGGCCTACTGCGATTTATTCTTTGGCTGGGTAGGAATAGATTGTTCTTGCTTCAGTATATCTATGGCCTGAATTTATACGTAGTGTTTGTATGAGTAGGACGAGTCTGTCTTATATATGGATATCTTTACATTTCTAAGTCGAACTATGTTGGTTGTCGCTAGAAAAGGTCAAAGGCTATGCAGCGGAAGTATCGCTAGCAAGGGGTGTGATTCATGGCTGTCATCCTGTCGGGATGTCGAATTTTGTTGTAGCCGGCCTATCGCCGAAAAAAAAGTGATCTATAAGTAGATGGGGAAAAGTGATAGTCATTTAGACATGTTGTATGTACTTTACCCCAGTGTTTATCCTCTTTTGCCAAGGAATGGCAAAGTTATATTTCGCATAGAAAGGTAAAACCACAATTTATTATGAACTTGGGCTTCGCCATCGTTGTCGATAAGCAGATGCACAGTGGTACTTCTGAAAAGAATATTTATTCAAAGGAAGATGACATTCCTATGTATCAGCACTAGATTATATGATATTATTCAATTACCTCTATGATAGAAGCTATGAAGAAATGAGGACATTTAACGAATGACCAATTTTGGTCTGTATCCAATAGTGAGTGGAGCTCACGAGAGAAGCACAGCCATGTTGAAATCCATATACTTTGTATTTATCGAGTGAGAAAAAGGGATGCCTGTACTATCGCTCGATGAACCGAGAGATCACTGCTACATGTGAGAACCCATGTCTGGGATTCCTATATCTTTATGGAAAATATATATATTGAACTTTACGTGAAGGGATATTCGCTAGACGAGGTTAGGTCTAGGAGCCTTCCTATATATTGGTTATGGTCTGACGTGCCCAGTCAGTAAAGCCAGATGATTTACATGATGGAACTCTGAATGCTTATTTACGAATGCTCCATTATGATATTTGCCAAGCATGAATGCTAACTTAAGATGATATTCCTGTGATCAACATTATGCTGTCTATGTCGACATTTGTTCCTGTAACCATACACGTACTGTCCAAGTGTGCGTCTCATTAAATGTTATAAAAAGACCACCGTAGTTCCAGTACTTCTTGAATTCGAACAGTGTGAGTATGAGTGATGTACTACCAACCTGTCAACTCTATCGAATCATTCTACCATTCGCGTTCTGACATTCATATACACACTCATTGTCTACACTCACATTCTTGTCGGAGCCTCATCACATTCCAGGACAAGATGACCTGTATGACCAAAACTGTGCTGGGTTTAATGAGTTGACAATCGTTACACTTTACTACACCAGTCCCAACATCTACATTTATCAACTGGTGGACATTCACGTCATTTAACAAATAAAGCGTGAGTTAACAACTACTGGCCAGTATGAGTTTAACACTATGCGAAGGGGAATATCTTTTGTAATTCTTTCATATTGATTCTTGTAAAAATGTACACAACACCCCCCTGAAAGGAAGTAGCGACCCCGAATCGTTGCGACCCATCAAAACGCCCCCAGACATCTTGAAAACGCCCCCCAGGGGGCGCTACCGCCCCCGTTGAGAAACACTGATCTACAGGAAAAAACCACTAGAAATTACACCACTGTTCTAGCGATATACAAAATAATCCTGATCACAAGAATACCGGCAAGAAATGTGATCCACAATGGCATTCAAATAATCCCAGCAAAAAACCGCTGACAACGGGAACACGTCCTCTCAGGACGGCAGGCATCACGTCTAATCATTTGCGCCAAAAAATTTTATATCCTCTTCCGTTCTGGCTCAACTGACCAAACCGGTTTTTTATTCTAACAGCGTTGCCACTCTCCAACGTGACCAACTTAATATTTCGGCAAATGTCTATCCTGTGACAATCTGTATATATACCTCGTTCTCTCAAATTCAGTTGTTAGAGTCGCTCCGAAATTCTTGGATAATCTAAACACGCCAGACTAGAACCATTCTTCGCTAAATGTGTTAAATTGTCTCGTGGGGATTTCATTTTCTGATTTGTGGTAATAGAAATTGTGATTAAGTGTTGAGATGTGTTAAGTTTACCATTTTAATTCACTGTAATTTCTTGGTTTTTCCCGACATTCCACAGCGGAAATCTTACGGGTGGATAGGATAGTAGCAGTTTTTCATAAATATTCTTTTCTTCCTAATATAGCACCTGATCAAAACCAGCGGCCTGCGATCTTACTTACCAGTACCATTATTATTATTTTGGGTCTTCGATTTTAGGACTAGTTCGGTCCTCTTTCTTCATTCAGTGATGGATTAATGGTGTCTTCTTCGTGGCTACAAGTCCCAAGTTCCTTCGTGAACCGGTTGGGCCCAAGAGACCAATAAACATTAAGATTAAATCGTAACTGGACTACATTACCCAGAATTATTTATTCAAATTTTTTCCAGACCACTGGGCATACGAAAGAACATATATTCCTGACGATTGACAGACGTAGCAACGGAGTGATCATGAAAACTACGCTGTTTCAAAATCGACACTCACCATAGAGCCAACCGATAAGATTTACCATCACCATCATTTTTACATATTGTAACATTTGCCTTAGCAACCAGATGCTTAGCAATACTGGAATTACTTTTCTCCTTTTGCAACTGTGAACGTCCAGAGCACGTCTTGCTTCGGTAACTATTCGCGGTGACACTTGATTCATCCAGAAAAATTAAACCACCACATTTGGCGTCCACCTTGTAATTATTATTCGATATATAGGCTGGACTGGGGCCATATTTGGGCAACCCACCTGACAGTATAGGCTAAGGAACTATTGTAATTTTTCAAGGGATACCAACACCACGAGTGGGTAAGCGATGTTATTTGTGGCCACATATGACAGAGTGAGAGATAGAGAGAGTTAATATTTTCCGTGGTTACAATCATTGTACTAACTTCTTATTTATTTCGCTAAACTGAGTACTTTACTGAGTAGTAATTTAGTGGGGAACTTGTTCTTCATAGTCTATTCTGTAACCTAGTGCTAATCTTTGACCTTTGGGTTATTAACTTCTTTTGGGATCCTTTCTCAACAAGAGGAGGGTACTTATTCGGTTTTTTTCATATATCTGTAAACATGATTTTATTGATTTCTCTATATGTTTGATGTTGTAAAATGTTTAATGATAATAAACAACAAAAAGAACTTAAAGTTGTGTGTTGATCAGACCCATACACAATTAACCATAGTTTTTCACGTTTTGTGTGTCTTGTTGTCACATAATTGTGTGTGGGTGTGTTTAGTTAAACTTATTTTTCAAGAGATAAGGGGTTGAAAGATTGTCTTACACTAAAATATAGTCGTATAGATAGGCTGGACTAGAGAAACTATACAGTCCAGAGACAGATCTTCTCCTTAACTGTTCACCCGTGAAATCTATTTCTTACACCTTTATTCTCACATATTTACCACTATCACCTATGCTCAGACGGGAACATAACTATCTTCTAACCTATCTAAAAATATACGACACAGATCCAAACCTCAGAAATGAGGTATCTGAGGAAGGTGGTTGAAGTAACAAGAAGAGACATGGTCCGCAACCAGACGATACGTCAAGGCCTAAAATCCCACCCCCTGCAGACCCAAGTAGAACAGTCCCAACTAAGATGGTTTGGCCATGTCTGCAGAATGGGAGAAGATCGGCTACCACGACAAGCATGGGAAACAAAGAGCCAGGGATCCAAACCCCCAGGACGACCCAGAGTCCGCTGGGAAGACAACATTAGACAATCTTTGAAGGACCAAGGATTATAATGGAACCAGGCCAGAAGGAAGACAGCCGATATGATAGTCTGGCGCTCTCTCTTCCAAACCTCTACACCTCACGGTAGAAGGGGAACGACTAAGTAAGTAAGTAAGTAATTATGTATAGTGATTTTGTCTTCTTTCTTTAGAATGGATAGAGTTTGAAAATTATATTATAGATTTTCACATAATTTTTCAAGATATTCACAAATGTTTACAATATGCACTTAGCATCACTTTGATAAACAATAAAGTCACTGTTTGTGATGGTATTGCCTGCCCTGCTTTGCTGCAGTGGTCCAACAGTGGCCAAAACTCAAGAGTATCTAAAGTGGGTCGTCAAAGGTGTCTACCTTCGCACAAGATTACTCTTGGCAGAGATGTAGATAAAAGGGTAATGACATTTCTATCCCAAGGGATTTTCCACAAGATATCAGATAAGCGAAAACAATGCTGCTTTGGCTGAACTCGTTAATTCTAGAATCTGCCGACATCTTTTGTGAAGAATTAAGCAATGATTAATATTAGCTCGTTAAGCCCCCACATCTGATTTACTCAGTAGAATTCTTATTATTCTGTTATAGCTCTGTTTAAAGTGTGTGTAGTAAATTGACCGAGACAAACATGCAGTACAATTAAAAGGATTAAATCGAAGTTACATTTGTAAAATTACAAATAACAAAATTTAATAATCACTTAAGTTTTAACAGTTTGAAAATAATTTGAATAGTTTAACGGAAACGATTCATCGTTGACTGATGATAGAATTCTTATGAAGAAAGTTCACTTTGGTTGCTTATATATTGAACTTTGCTGCCAATTGCGGTTCTGCTACTTCTAATGGGTTGGTTCTATTTACACTGCTCACGCTGGTCGCTGGTCAAAGTTGTCGGGTGTAGCTCGTTTCCCAGAAATGTCAGGGAGAGTCTACAAAGTTGGTCCCTTGTCTTAAAGCTTAGGCCACTGTTCCCTTCTTGCTCCAGAGATAGTAATTTCTGCTGGTACCACCAATAACTATGGTAAAAGAATAGAAACGAAACGCTCTTCTGAGTATTACGTTTCCCGACACATACTTATGTTTCCCCTTTCTTATTCCACCATCCCATTTACTCAGAATTTACCCTCGATGAGAATTAAATTTAATCCCTCGGGATAAAACTTTCTTTACATTTAAATTGAACAGCTTTTATAGTTACTGTGCATTTAAATGAAAACGTTAATAGTACAGATAGAATATGTTTACATTTACATCTTCAATGTTTGAAAAGTGTTCAGAATATCTGAAGCACAAATGCAGTCAACTGTGCAACATCCATTGGCAGGGGGTGATTTGTTGACAATCTTCGACCAACGACATCCCAGACGTGCTCAATCGGAGAAAGGTCAGCTGAATAAGCAGGCCACGCCATCCTGATGATCCCATGTTGCTGAATAAACTCATTCACCACATGAGCTCGATTTGGTCGAGCGTTTATCATCTTGGAGGATGGCATTACCACCTATGGCCTCCAGAGCAGGCTGAACAATTGGTCTCAAGATTTCGTTCTGATATCTTGGGCCGGTCAAGTTGCCTTGGATGATGTAGAGTGGGGTCCTGCCGTGTCTGTAGAAGCCTCCCCAGGCCATGACAGAACCCCTACCATAACGATCCACCTCTTGAATTGTGTCATCAGTAAATCGCTCTCCTGGTCGTCTCTAAACTCGAATCCTGCCATCATTGAATGACACAGTGAAGCGAGATTCATCAGTGAAGAGAACTTGACTCCATTGTTGCCTTGTCCATCGGATGTGCTCGCGACACCAAGCAACACGGGCTCTGCGATGAGCAGGAGTAAGAGGGATTCTGACTGCAGGACGTCGAGCAGCCAGTCCAAATTCATGTAAACATCTGCGAATGGTGCTTTGACTGACATTAACGTTTACAGTTTGTCTCAGCTGACATCTTAGAGTGGAACAAGTCACTGTTCGATGGTGCAGGGATGACAACAAGAGGTACCGGTCATCATGTCTATGGGTGCATCTAGGGCGACCTGGCCGGTGGCGATCCTCCACACTTCCTGTGGCCTGAAATCTCTCCAAACATTTTTGGATATGTAGTAATGTGTGAATGAGCACACCAAGCAACATAGGACAGTAACTAGCAACACTCCGATCTAATCCCCGTCCACGTTATAAACACACTTGGCGGAAGACGCTAAAGCATTCTGCACCGTGGTTGCCTTTTTGCAAGGTGAAATACTAGATTGCTGATTATAAAACAAATTAAGGAGCAATCCGAAAAGTCGTTTTTGCACGTGAGAAGGTCAATCAGCAGAATTATGGCCGCCACTGCGCCTGGTAGCCGGCGCCTGCGATTGAAATTCAAACAAATTTAAGCCCACATTGAATTGCGTCACTTCTCACGGGACAAAATCTTGATTCAAGTCAGCCAATGTCACTCCACGATTTTACTTCTACCGGCCTAGGCTTATGAGTTTTTCCTTTAAAACTCCTGATTATTGCCAATTCACACTGTGCTGACCAAACTTAATTGTATCCACAGCCAGGCTTGTCCCTGATTTACGAGTTAAATTAACATCAGAGGAGCACATATAGATAAAATGTTAATGTACTTTTAGTAAAATTATCCACACAACGACACAAAAGATCGCACATCTTTCTATTGTTGTGGCCTCGGTATCTGCTGCAATATATATCTCCAGGTTCTTGGGGTCAGGGGGTCATGCTACATACATAGTAGTATGTGAATTCGGTAGTGAATTCCAACTCTTAGATCCAATACAACATATTGGGTTGGTCTAGCGGTCAAGTTAGCCTCTGGTCTGAGGTCTATCAAACAGCATATTCAAAGAGTTAACGTGTTCCTCAAATGTTTCCAGTAGCGATGAGGATATCATCCATGAAATTCGAGATGCATAGATTTTTCAGGGGATCCAACAATGTTTGCATCATCCTAGAAAAACAACTCGGAGCGGTTTTTTCATTCAACCCAAACGGCAACATGTTGAACGCATCATGGCCTATCGCGGGACGTGCTAAAGGCTAAATAAGGTCGAACCTCAGTTCTTTAACTGGAATTTGACTTAATAGCCTTTGCTAAGATCCACCTTAGAAAAATATTTTGCCCTTTCAGCCTGGCAAATAGTTGATTTTACAGTATTTATCCAACCTGACGCTTCTGTAACAGCATTTTTTTTCATGAATCTATGCAAGTCTGATGTTCCCCAGATGGAATTTTTCCGCAAACAAACCACACTAAAATTATAAGGAGATTCGGTGACTGTGATTAAAATAATCCCTTCTTGGAAATTGGATGTGTGGTGGTGGTGACTTTT
Source organism: Oreohelix idahoensis (assembly GCA_024509875.1). Classification (NCBI taxonomy): domain Eukaryota; kingdom Metazoa; phylum Mollusca; class Gastropoda; order Stylommatophora; family Oreohelicidae; genus Oreohelix; species Oreohelix idahoensis. Next base: position 176,347 of record JAMPIV010013475.1, read on the forward strand.
TCTTCCTTTTGTCATCACATAAGAACCTTCCACTACCAATTCTTTTCCTGGGGTTGTCTCCCCTCAGGTTCAACTTCAAATTGAGAGAACTTCGCTCTCTTTTATCTTCCTCCAGGTCACATAATTCCGACCGAGGGATCGTCGGCTTATTCTGGGGTAGAATCACTCTTTGTACTCGGCGCGTAGTGGCCATTCTAAGTCATACAATTGAAGACTGTGTGTGAAAAGGGGGTTCCCATTCCACTGTGTCTACTTTATTATAATTATTTTTATTTCCATTGTCAGGCCTAAGTTTGCCCCGTGGCGTTTCTAGGTCCTGATTATTTTCCCCACTGGTGGGTGTTCCCTCATGAAATATGCCGCAGGCTTCTACAAAATTTTCAATAACTATCTTTACATCTGGATAATAATATTTTTGAGCAACCTTTTGGCAGATGGTACCTACTTTCTCGTGGTCCCCATCTTTTCCAACATGTAAACTCCTTATTACGTCTGCCCTAAACATCTTGGGAAGTACCAGTTGTCCGTGACCATTTGAACGAGTTCCGGTCTTCCTATATAAGAGTTTATTCTTCATATAACATTCTCTTTTGCGTGGAAGTGTGTGACAGTTTGGCAACTTTTAAAAACATGGCTTGAGTGACCTGTCCTCAGCCTGTGCCTTCCTCATCTCCTCTGAATGAGTATTTATAGGTTCATCTTCTTCCTTCTTCGACTGTGACCTGGTCTGCACTGTGGCCATAATCACAGGTCTCTTGGGATTCCCCAAGAAGACATAACGACACCCCAATATCAGAGGTTAGATGGGTTCGTTAATCACTGCTGCTTTGATTACTCCTTCCACATAGCGAGTTTTCACAGTTATCCTTGCGATGGGAAGTGTCATGGATGCTACATCATTAGTAGCCCCTTGTATCTCCACTGTTTCTGTGGTATATTGATCTGGGTTCATAAGGTGAGAAGTCACGACTGAATCAAAATCTAAACCTGTATCATACAGGCACCTAATGGTGACACCATTACATACAACATCCTCACAAACTGGGGGGTGATAAGGTTCCTGCTGTCCAGCGGGTTTGTCCTTTAATCCCTTGTTCCCCGTTTTCATAGCAACGAAGTTAGAAGGTTTCCTTTTACAAACAGTGATGTCATGAGTGTTCTTCTTACACCACTTACACCATATCTTTCCTTGATTGAAAGGTTTTCTTTCATCATATTTTCGGTCATTGAACTGTGGGTTTTTTCACGATAATCGACTCTTGGCCTATCAAATTTGGGTTTACCTTTGTTAACTTGATCTCTATGGTCAAACTTATTTTGGTTATGAGGGGCCTTATTTTGTTCTATAGGTTTCTTTCTAGCGCCAACAACCTCTGCCTGGGGCGCCTGATACCTCTCAGCAACATTAAGTACCTCTCCCAATTTCTCTGCACCTTGTTCCATGAGAAACTTTCTCAGGTCAGGAGCCATGGACTCTCTTAATTGCTCTATCATGATCATCTCTTTCAGATCTTGGGTCTTCCCCAGAGCAGTCCATTTCTCCAAATAGGTTTCCAATCTGGCAGAGAATTGGTGGTATGTCTCCCCAGACAAAAGTTTGGCATGTCTAAACTTCTTACGATAAAATGCACCATTCTTCTCGTATCTTAACAAAAGAGCCTGCTTTAACATGTCATAATTGTCTTGGTCATCCCTGCTCATTTTTGAAAAAAACTTCATAAGCTGTTCCCCTAAGACCTTGGGATAACTTCAGACTCCATCTTTCTTTTTCTAGCCCATAAGTTGTAGCTAATACCTCATACCTGCTTAAATATGATTCAATATCATCATCTCTCTCAACAAAATAATCTAAATGGAACCCCATGGCTGAGTTGGAGGCCCCCTGACTAGCAGTAGCATCAGAGGTAGAGGGGCTGTGACCATTTTCAGGAGCATGGCCTTGAATTTCCAACTCCCGTAGTCGTAACTCGTGCTCCCTCTGTAATCTTTTATCTTCTGCTTCCCTTTCTAATCTTTTATCTTCTGCTTCCCTCTGCATTCGTTTTTCTTCAGCCTCAGCCTCCAATTTCTTTTCTTCAAATTGGAGCCGTTTAATCTCAGCCTCTCTATCAGCCTCTAAGGCCCTAGCCTCCTTGTCAGCCTCAATTTGCAACCTTTTTATTTCTTTCTCTGATTCTAATTTTCTTTCTGCAGCTAACTTCCTATCTTCCCTATCAATAAATTTGTCACACTCTGAGGTTACATACTGGACCAGTTCTGGCCCATCCAAACCCATCTCTCTGGCAGTCTGCACAGCAGCAGATCTGAACTTTGCCAAGTCAGCCATATTATATCAAGCAACGTTAACAATATACTAAGGTAACTTATCAACTCTGACTAAACAACAACTATAAGCACCGACAGTTCATCCACCATTTAATTTCCACAAAAGAATTTACTTTTAATTTTATTATATGAGATTCCTATCTATGTATTAGTAGAAGTTTAAAATCCCGGGAGCGAGCTACCCAATATAAATGGTACTAGGAGAAGTTCAAATCCCGGACAAGCCCCCAATATATGTGGTGGATTTGGTGTTATAGATGTTATTATTTAATATTATTTGTCTACCGTGGGTTGGGGTATTTTCATCATACCCTCTTTTTTCTATATCTCTTGTGGAATGTTTATTCAACAGTCTATTATTTTATTTATTATGTTTTAATACAAGTGGATGAACTCTTAGTGCCGACACTAGGGCACTTATCTTTCTGTTGGTATTAGTTATGATGCTGACAATCTCCTATATTTCATGGGTTGATTCGTGGTAGACAGCGTGTACCAGCAAAAATTTCAACCGAATGATCAATCTGACACAGTCCCTGGTGTAGTGTGGTAGACAGCGTGTACCAGCAAAAATTTCAATTTCTCTCACGAAGATAAATACACCAGGTTTCTGGCACTAGCTTAGTACCAGAACAAAAACCCTGAAACAAGGTTATGATTCTTTATAACACAGCTACAATATCATTCCACAAGTAATACATGGTATAACTCAATAAAAAGAAAAGGGTCAGATCCCTCTGACCAACCCATTTCAACCATTTTCATCTGAGATAACAACTCATACCAGTGCTCCTATTCTTCTCCCTAATAGCTACACCGCCTCTGACACTTCAACAATGATCCTCTCCCATAGGATAATGTGGGTTAGCCTTCCCACTGGTAACTGTGGAAATCCTTTTAAGTTATACAACTCATGTCAGTTCTACTGCGTGTGAGCAACCCCACAGGCCCTGCATAAGTCTGCTAGGGACCTATGTACTTAGCCGCAAATCATTCCCAATAAAGCAGTATCTCATACACCAAATTTTTGTAATAACAAGGTTAATAAATTCGTACTTACCACAATTCAATGGAAATATCACAAACATACGTTGACTGGCATTAGCATTAATATATAAGTTCAGCTTTGCCCTCGTCCAGACTGCCAAGGTTTTTTTATTTCACTCTTAGCACTGCTGTTCTCAACGCAGCTTGCATACTAACAATTATGTATCAAATGGCGAAGGGCCTTGGAAGCTTTTTGCCAATATCACTAGACTGGCCCAATCACAGCGAGGGTCTAGCTATTCAATTCAAATTTGAAAAAAACAAAACTCCAAACATACTAGGAGTGAGTCTGCAAAATATATTTAGCTTTTCGGCCAACCAATACCCTCCTTCCTATACTCCTATACTAACCAATCGGATTTGAATCACTCTAATGCCTCTTTTTTAAACTTGCGTCCCCAAATAATGTTATAAATAGAATGAGCAAAAACAACAGTCTTACTGTTCGTAGATATATAGTATTATTTGAATATCTTGGTTAATAATTGGGCTACTATGTATATTAAAACATATTATTGCTCAGGAGACTCTAAGCTATCCTTATATATGATTTTTATGGCTATATTTATTGTCGTTTGGATTTTCATATTCGTCACTGTTAGTCGCCAATTTTATACTTTTCCATAAGTCGGCCATCTTTCCCCCCTTCTCTATCATTTTTTTATTCAAAATAAAACAACTTGTTTGGGTTACGTCAGAAATACACTACTAGACAGGAAATGAGAGCTGACTGTGTGAGTGTATATACATTCTGGCGTGTCTAACAGCTTGGATATATGCATGGAACGGCGAGAATATAGTACGAGGCATGCATGTGGCTTTGCGTCTTGTTTTTCAAATCTGCTAAAGGCAATACTGTCGCGCTCCCATTACAATTTGGCGTTTCAAAACCCAAACGCGTGACAATGGTAGCATTTCTTCTGTCGCTCCTTCATCCACCTCCCTTCTTCTCTCTCTCTCGGTCTTGGAACAAAATACTCCTTGACCCTGCAAAACTGTTATTTTTAATTCTCAAGGACGACTAGGAAAACGTATAAGATTTGACGGCGAGATCATTTTCTAAGCATTACCACTGTACAAAATTCAGCGCTCTACTGGCGCAGAAGACGACGATAGGCAACCACACACGGGCGGGTTTATTTATTTTCATAGGAGTAAAATCTTACTGAATTTAGCGATTAACTCACAGATTTCGCTACAGTAACACATGTCTGTCAATACTTGCAGTCAGTACTGGCTTTCCCAAACATTAGGGATACCAGTAACTCTGTGTAGATCAGTTATTGTGCTCCTAGTCTATTTTGCAGGATTACACGTATGGATCTAACATCAGCTTTCTGACTGTCAGATTACAGAATAGAACCTGAAACAACATAAGGTCCTGGGATAGACTCCACCTTCGAGTTCCTCTAGACTATGTGTCTGTGTGCGTCTGTCATCAGAATGTTGTATGCGGGTGATATGCACACAATGGTATTGTTATAGTGTCAGTTTTACAGCTGTCTAGCTGCAGTGACATTATTAAAGTAACAACAATCTATACATATTTATTATATAGTTTTTATATTACAAATCAGTTTGCTTAGTCCATTCAACTTCCTCTTCTTATCGACATATAGAATGATCATTTCTGCTATCAGTGATAAGCCTTAGAGATATCCTGATTTAGTTTGCTTCCTTCCATTCATCATCTTAATTCTTAAACCGAATCCATTCCATTAAATCAATACTTATGTAGTTACAATATAGCACATATATGAATTATTCTAAAACAAATATGGCATTAAATACAAAGCTAATTCAGTAACATCACTCACCCTCTGTCGCAGAGAGATTTATGATTAATACATTTATATATCTTTTCTTTATTCTACCCGTGTCTTCTACTTTATTATCGCTCTTTTATCCTATTTTCGCATTCGTTTGATTGTGAAAATATATAACTCTCCCATTCATACCTTCGTCTGTCTCTTTTCTTATTTAACAACGCATTTTTATTGCTGTTAAGCATAGTCCTAGATGAGACCGAATAGTGTGAAATTCGTTCTCGACAGACATATGATGGCAGTCAATCGTCTAACATTTTCACCTGACACGGCGCTCTTGGTTAAGTTTCTTGGTGTTAGGTGTGAGAGGCGCCAACAGGCATCGCTCGGGTTATGACCATAGGTAGCGGCAAGTGTGAAACGCGTCTGGCAGTTTCATTGCCGTCGTCTGAGTTTTATGTAGGTGTTAAGACGGGAACTATTTAGGGTTTTCGAGAATTAGGAAATCATTTCTTTTCATAAGATATAAACCCCAGTAGTTTAGACTTAATTCATTCAATACTCCGCAGTCAAGACTAGAAACATCCAGCGTTCGATTCCTAAGATCTCTGTTGATAGAAGCATCATTTAGTTGGTCGAATTGGATATAGTTATTAGTGGTTCTGTGTTGAGGTATAATATAATATATCTAGTTATGTTGAGTAATTTAAGTGGTAAATCGCCTATTTTATTTTCACTAGTTAGATTTCTGTGCAGAGGGATTAAACTATAAGTCTGTTATATTCTCTAGTTGACGTGTTACGTGGAAAGCAGAATAAATTATTATTTCTAGCTTAAACTTATGCAGCTGTAAATAAAGTTTAATTAAATTGCTAGTAATCAGTCGATTATATGGGACCAAAAGATGCAGCAATAGAGAACGCAGTCAGCGACCCATAGCTTGACTGCTTGCATCAGGGTCAGCGAACCAGAGCTGACCAAGACAGTACTCCACCTCCACGTGGTGGTCCTGGAAACAGTCTGCAGCAGTGCAGTCTGGCTGAGCGAGTACGGATCGCAGAGGGAAGGCAAACCCGGTCCCAAAAATGCCGTGCTGAAGTCGGATGTGTCGACCGAAAGGTGCAGATATCACAGCTATGGCGTAAACAGACACAACGCAACCACCGACCTTTTCAGGGCGAACGAGGAAGAAGAAGAAGAAGTCGAGAATATTTTTAACTAACTTATAACTGCACTGAGTCATCATTGAGTATTGACGAAATACTTAGGTATTTCTAATTCATGATGATTGATTTTTTAACGATCATATATATTTCACGGGAGTTTTAACGTTAAGACAAGCTCTAAAGAACAACACCGGAGATTCTGTATGTATATGTCCTAAAAATTGTTTTTCCAGAAGTTGCTACCAAAACTGTAAGTACGAATGCAAGCGCGTGGCCACGGCTGACATGAATAGAGTGAATGCAAGACTGGGTGATTCCTTTATTGTTGTATTTTTGGCACGCATTTTGCGTCTTAAATTCCTTTATGCGGTTTTGTTCCTAATGATATTTTCCTTAGGATAGAGTATATTATCAGTTCTGTTCATACCTTTAAAGGGAACTCTTAGACTATAGCGTATGCATCCGTGACTCTTTGGGACTATCACATTTTCTTCTAACAGGACTGTGGGCTATACATTGAGGGAAAAGATTATACCTATGGGTCTATCATTCTTGTAGCAATTCATTACCTTATATGTATTTTATATGCTTGATATTAACAATTATGTGTTGTGGTCAATTTTCCTTATGTTAATAAACTTTACATAAACTTTATTCAAGCGTGTCGGTCAGCTCGTTCCAACATATCTATATTCATTGTTATCGTTTTCAAGTCTGTGCGTCTAACTGTCGTCACTTATGTGTGTGTATACGTGAGTGGTATATATATATATAATATATATATATATATATATATATATATATATATATATATATATATATATATATATATATATATATATATATATATATATATATATATATATATATATATATATATATATATGTAGTCAATAGACTGTCTGACTCCACTAGATCTGTTGTAGAAGATAGGCTGAAGGAGAGAAAATTCTCGATTTCAGGGACAGACTCTATTAATTTCTACCATCTCACTCGTGGAAATCTATTTCTATTATTATCTCTCACTGTGGCTATCACTTGTTCTAATCTATTCAGAAGGGACCAACCCAAGTCTTATTTCCCCTATCAAAAATCTACGACACCACTTGATCTCTTCTGTTGAGTTGGTAGTATGCAACATTTTGTAGTGTGAGAAGTTTATTATTTTTGGGAAGTTTCAATTCCCTAGATAGCTGACATTTTTTTGTTGGAGCCATGAACATCTTAAATGCATGTGTTCCTTTCAGATTTTTATCCCACTCTGCTTTCTATTCATCTGTTATTATTTATTTAAGCCTTTAATCTCTGATTTACTCATGCCTACGTTTATTAGATTTTTATCTGATCTACCTTTCTTGGCTTATTTATCTGCATTTTCATTTTCCTCTATGCCTACATCTGAAGGTATCACAGCTATTAAGACTGAGCATGCTCTGGAATATAAGTATGTAGTAGCCAGAAATATCTCCTCTGCTATTTCAGGTCTTCTACATTCTCGTAAGTTTCTAAGTGCTTGAATTGTTGAAAGAGAGTCAGTAAAAACTGTTAGTTTCTTGGGAGGGTTATTTTAGAGAATATGTCTAGTGCTTTTAATATTTCCACCATCTCTGCAGTGAAAATGGAAGTATATTCCGGGACACAACACTCTTGTGTCTTTTTCCATATCGGTATATATAGGGGAGCCTGCACCAAAACAATATAAAGACATCTTATGACATGTCTAAAACAAAAACTAGAAAAGCCACATTCAAGTCCAAATGGGACAGACAAAACACAGGTTACATAGAAAATAATGCCTATTGCCAGCTATCTGGGCGAGACCAGGTCATCATTTTCCGCTCAAACACTGGTCCCAATAGGTTGAGGTACCACCGATACTACAAGTAAAGGATTTGTCCAATAGATCTCTGCTCCTGTTGCACCAGTCCCATGACAGCTGAACGTCTGCTCCAGTCCTGTCACACTTACAACAGTGAACGGAGTGGCACATGGAAACTTCTCTCGACGAAAAAGCTGTTCGGAGATGTCAGGAACTTTGAGTTAACTGCTACCTTTATTAGAGGCATTAATGTAGAAGGCTGAGGGCTAACGAGGAAGAAGGAAAACAAGAACAAAAAAATGATGGAGCTGGAGGAGAAAACAGTGCGCACAATGTAGCACTATTGTATGCAGAACTAGACATGTGTTGTCACTTGTTGCTAGGGGACATTTTAGTCTTGTACTCATAGTCAGGCCGACGAACGGCCTTTCAACTTCTGCAGTTTCCTTTACAGCTGAAGAACAAATTCCCCTAATTTCAACACAACCCTTTTGCTGTGTCCGCTCCTGTGACTCATTGTGCCTGCAGTACAGTTTGTCGCAATCTACTCCATTACCCTTCCTCCTGAAACAAAACTCGACATATAAGTAGAAATGGCGTGTTGTATGGATGAAGCTGAGCCAGATTCTAACTTTCAGTCTGACCGTGTCTACAAGCTAGGCCGGGAGAATTTTAATGACTTCATTCAGAACAGGGACCCTGTGCTAGTGATGTTCTATAGACAACCCTATGAGCCAGCATTCAAGAAAATAAGCAGCACTTTTTCTCAGGTATGGGTGATACAGTTATTTTATGCAGGCTATTTAACATTTTCATAGCGATCCACTGTCTATTACAATTATTGCTATGTGTTTCCCCATGTATAATAGGTTATTTGTTATTTGTTTATCAGCATCGACCTCACTGCACTCAGGGCAAACCAATAAGTGCTCAGCCTCCCTCAGCAAAAGTCGAAGTGTATGAATGATAATTGTACCTGTAATTTTGTTCGTTTTTTATTTATTTAAAAAAAAATCAATTTTTGTTATTTTATTTATTTAACGTATAGCCCAGAGGTTTTCAAACTGTGCGTCGCGGCTCCAAGGGGCGTCGCGGCCCTCGGCTAAGGGCGTCGCGGTGGCTTGGGAAAAGTGTTGGGCTCGATATTATGAGCCAAGGTCCATCAATAAATATAGATCTTCGTAGTATAGAGAGGAGCCGCGGTGATTTATGCACAGGTCAAGGGAGCCGCGGACCAAAAAAGTTTGAAAACCTCTGGATACTATAGCCTATGCATAATTGTGACTGTTCCTGTTTACAATGATTTGACAAATGTGATGCCACTTTCTCATATCGGCAGTTGTTCATATTATTTGGAATTGAAAACAATATATATCCTAATTATAACCCGTCAGAGGTTGAACGGGATATCTTTCTTCATTAATTTAAAAAAAATACCTGTAGCACAAACGACGGATACATCCTCTCTCACGTCCCTCTCTGCTAGTCCAACGTTTGATGCCAAACTCCAGCAGTCTCAGCCTTGTTGATTCATCCATTGCAGTGTCATTATCTAGCAGGCAATCATTAACAGCCCTTAGTATCTCTCCATTATCCATATCCAGTGTGCCCACTATGGGTGCTCTCGAGGCCAGTCTGTCAGCTCTCTCATTGCTACTTAACGCTGCATGACCAGGACAGTAGATCCATACCATTTCTTGAAGATTTGAGGATTATATTGATGTTTTCCATTCCTGCAGCAGCAATCCGTTCTGAACTTTCTGAAGCGTGGCCTGAGAGTCTGACAATATAACTGCCCTGGTTGATGGAGTTTCAGACAGCCACCTCAATGTTGCGTTAACTGCCTCCACGTCCATTCTAATGCTGGAAGTTGCCATGTAGGCTGCACTCTGTTCAGCGACGACCCTGCCCTTTATTCTCGCAGAGAAGCCCCATCCTGATTTCTCACCACGCACTACAGACCGACCAGTGTACACAATGGCGTGATCATCCATAGCATGATCACTTATCAGCTGATTAATCTCCAGCTCTGCTTTTCCATTGCCCCAAGATTTGCACTCTCTGCCAAGATTAATGGTGACCTGCTGGTAGTTGATCCAGTTCTCCCCGACTTACTACACTCCCTTTAGATATATTTTCAACCTTGGTCACCTGACCAATTGTCGCCTCTGCCTGTGCCATGCATGACATCACCATCTTTATTATTGCTCCTTTGATGTCAGCTACTTTCATGTAGGGGTGGCTTTTGTCGGTGGTTACGCGCATATAAGGTTTTGCCTGAGCCATAGCATATTTGGATCTAATCGACAGTAATCCGACCATGTATCGTATTATCAAAACTGGAGTATCACGCGTACATCCCAAATATTTTATTAATAAATCATATAATTAAATAGGTTTACACAACACATCTTTTCTCGCTTATTTACGCTTGGATTTTGTTTGGCATATGAATGAATCATTACAAACAAATCGCACTCAAACAATGCGACAATATGCTCACAAGCAAAAAAGCTGCAAATGAATTTATAGAACACTTTACTAGTGCAAATCACATTGATGTCCCTGCTGACATGAAGAAAATCATCATAGATGAACAGTTGATTCATGACAGCACAGAGTACACTAGAAGAGCATAAGATGACGAATTTGACAATGGCAGAAATGGAAGAGGCAATAAAGTCACTAACGAAAAAGACGTCACATGGAAAAGATGAAATATCCAACGAACTGTTAATAGGTCTCGTCACAAGGGCAAAAAAGAAGCTTCTGGCAGTACTGAACTACAGCTGGAAAAGAGGAATTGTCCCGCAGGCATAAAACGAAGCTATACTGATACCTATACCAAAGAAAGACGGGGACCTGAAAAGAACCAAAAGGTTACAGACCAATCATCCTACTAAGAAGTGTAGGAAACCTCAAGGAGCGCATAATTAATACCAGACTGATGGGGCACATGGAAAACACACACCTATTTAACCCCTCAACAAGCAGGATTCAGACAACACAGATCCACTAAGATCAGATCACATATATAGCTCAGAAAATAGAAGATCAGCTTTCAAGTGGTTTGGGTAGATTTAGAAAAAAGCTTTTGATAAAGTGTGGAAAGAGGGATTGAAAGTAAACTGCACAGAAGCGGTGTGTGTGTGGATTGGTCACTGCCTTGAAGATAGAACAGCCAGCGTACAGCTACAAGGACTGACTAGTAACACGTTTATATTAGAGTAGCGGGTCCCACAAAAGAGGGTGGGGGGGGGAGAGTCCTGTCATCTACTCTGTTCCTTGAATTCATGCATGACAAAATTTTAAAAAAACACACAATGTCTGCTTTGCAGATGACTTAGCCTTGTGGATCTCTGAAGCGTAAATCACTAACGGATTTACTGCAAATATTCGGATGCAGCAAGCACTAACAAAACTGGGAGAGTCGGCCAAAATATGGCTCATGAAGATAAATGAAGGGACAACAACGTAAACATTATTTTGCCTCTGGCATAAACCACAGATGAAGTTTTTACGTAATAGGTTAGGGATAGCCAGACACGCAACATAAGAGTGCTTTTCAAAGCGCGAACACAAATCAAAGATCATGAAGACTCATGGGACATAGTGAGACATCTCTTCCACTGAGGCACTCATGTGTAACGTGTGATTAGTAAATACCTGCAGTCTATTTCTAAATGTCACTCTTTCGTTTGATCTAGTATCATGTAATAGTAAACTTATAACTTCTGGTCTGTCTCAACACATTTTCTTTTAAATTTTGATCTATCGTTCAGGATGCTGAACCTACTTAATCAATAAGTAACTGCCTATTTTTTCAGTCTTTAAGGAGCACTATGCACCTACTAAGTTTAACCCTTTTTAAAGAAGCTTACGCTTAAGTACTCAGAGCCCATACAGTACTGGTTTAAGTAACAATCTGTTTTGCACGATGACGTTGACTGTCTAGCACACACTTTGAGATAGTTTTCATTATTATTTGCTCAGTCAGTTATGTAATCAAACGATGCAGGAACGCAATCATTAGATCAGTAACACACACATATTAACGTACCAGACACTTATTTATAAACATGCATAGCCATTGTGAACACGCTTACTTTCATGCTCTCTGAGCCATGACCGTTGTCACACACCTAACAAACTGAACAGATAACTCAATCTTGTACCAAGATGTCATTTGGTGGCTGTGAACTTACAAATCACTCAATCAAAGACTGAGACACTCATATCTTCATCGGCATTCGATTACTATTTCAGCAAATCAAGCGCAGTGCAGACTAGCTAATAATAATTTTTCATTTCCCACTTTCTCCAGGCCGCTTGCAGCACAGAAAGAGAAGGTCATGCTTACGCTGCGGTTAACTGTGACTTCAATCCAGCCATCTGCAAGAGTAGTGGCATCTGTGAAGCCCCCGTGGTAAGGCTTTACTCACGGGGTTTCGCCTTGTCCAAGCCAGTGCCAGCTCAAACCACAACGACTGAAGATTTGCGTCGAATGGTAGAAAATGCACCAGGAGCACGGAGATGGTAAGAAGATTCATTCTATTCTTTGCAGGCTCATAAGCACAAAAGCTGGATAAATCACTTATAATCCACCGAAATTGACGTTATTTTGGAAACTTAGACATGTAATGACTCCCGACAGTCCACGCCGAGAAACCGCTATGGACATATACGACCTGCGAGAAGATCTCAACTTACAGATAACGCTGCTTTGACAGGAGCATTGGAAGCAAAACGAGACGTCACTCCAGCATATAAACTAGAGGCAACAACAAATGCAACTGATAAACTTTTAACAGTAGCTGCAGATTTTGTTAAACAAAAATATCAACTATTTTTGTCACCTTTTACCACAATATAAAACATAAAAAGTCTCAAGTGATTGATTTTTTTTTCAATGTCTTCGTTTTGTGTACTAGAATGTTGTTCCTATTGGTTTTTATTTGTATCATTCTATTAAACACACATTCACAGAAACACATATATACATACAGTTATTAAGACTGAGTCAGAAAGTTCATGTCTAATATACTGTTGAATGATGAATACAATTGTGTGTACATGTCACCAAGTACAAATGGTAAATAAATTAACCTCCTTTCTTAGGAACAGTCGAACAACAACTATTGAGACAAAGAAAGTTAGAGCTAATCTAAATGCATGCATTCCTCACCTAGCAGGTCCATACGGAGCATTGGCTTTCATTTATGGGAAGCTGTGTATTCTTGTGCCAATCGTCTTCTCATCTTTTTCTTGTTTAATCTCTTTTATCTGTCTCGAGCTGTCTTCTCCATCAGTTGTCAGTCCGTCTAGCTATATTGCACTGGGGATTCCATTACAGGACAGCCTTGAAATACTATCAATGTTCTTCATAAAGTGTACAGTAGCCATTGCCTGTTGCATGGCTTGTGTCATCTGTTTCGCTTTGGTGATCCCCTAACACCCCTTCAATCATTCTATTCTACGTCACACCATGTCGATCCTTCTATTCTACGTTGTATCATTTCAATTCTTCTATTTTACATCACACCATTTCAAGTCTTCTAGTCTACGTCATACCATCTTAATCTCACTATTCTACGTCACACCATTTCAATCCTTCTAGTCTACGTCATACTATTTTAATCTCACTATTCTACGTCACACCATTTCAATCCTTCTAGTCTACGTTGTATCATTTCAATCCTTCTAGTCTACGTCATACTATTTTAATCTCACTATTCTACGTCATACCATCTTAACCTTTCTATTCTACGTCAAACCATTTAAATCCTTCTATTCTGCGTCACACCATTTTAATCCTTCTATTGTACGTCACGCCATTTCAATTCTTTTATTCTACGTCATACCATTTCAATCCTTCTATTCAACTTCACATCATTTGAATCCTTCTATTCTACGCAAGAAGACGTCTATAACCTCGTGCGTGACTTGTATTGTGTTCCATGTTTCAGATTAATACACAATGGGCTAATCACCTGTTTGTCAGACATTTTGATTGCATGTTTTGCCCAGGAGCCTTGTGTTCTTTGGGTCACCTCAGCACCCTGTTTACGGGGTAGAAGAGGTTCCGATTAAGAAAGAAAGAAGAAAGTTTCAGATTAATGCTCTACTACTGACTTGACATTTGAGTCAAAAGGAATATCAAAATAATAATACAAACGGCAAATATTTTCGCAGCGTCTTTTAATTTATGTTGGAAAAAAAAACAATCAGCACATCTGAAAATCAGACTTGAGAATTTTTGCCTGTTGCATTCTTATTTGGATATCAATTAGCTCCTCTAATTATGTCTATACTGCTGCCGGTCTGTGTACAATTTTAGATCTTGTTGAAGTGATTTATCAGACGTAACCTCGGCATCTGCTACATTTAAAACAGCAAACTATTATATGTAAGGAAGACATGGGGATAATATTAGCCGCTGCACATTTTATAAACAAGCAGCAAATGGTGGTGAATATTTTGCTAAAACTGCTTCAGAGAAGATGTAAAGATGCATAATCGAGATAATTAATAACAACATTCCTCCCTCGGCTCAACCTGCTGACAGCTAAGATGGTAATCCTTCTCTTTCGTGTTTCCGCCACCCTTGTGTAGCTCATTCCTAAACACACTTATGCTTGTCCCACAATCTCATTCCACCTGGTTGATTGGGCGAAATGTGTTCTAGTTGCCTTTATTCTTGATTTTTGAAGTAATGAATGTATGTATACCCTTCCCTTGCTCATTTAATACATACACAGAAAACACAGAACCGGTGAGTCGAGTAAACAGCATACTTCGTCAACGTAAATTAGAAATTTACACTGAGGAAAATAAAATATGATAATTATCAAAACAGGCGATAAGACAACATTAAAGATAAGAATAAATGGGAAAATCCTGGAACAAGTCGAGACTTTCTCATGTCTGAGTTAAGGGATAACAGAAGAAGGCAGAAACAAAACATAAGTCAAGAAGAGAATAGTAAAGGCGAAAACTAAAATAAACAACATGAGATAAATGCAATCATCTAAACAATTGACTCAGAAATTAAAACTGTGGAGATGGCAGATGATAATGATGTATAAGGCTGTTACGGTCATGTAAGTATACAGAAATACAGGGGAGGGGATGGTTGGGGGGAGGAGCTGCTGTAAAACTGGTAAGGAAAGTCATTCGTCCATTAAAAACGGAAATGGTCTTAAATCAATTTTACAAATTAACGGTACACACGAGACGTTTCGGGGTTCACTCACGAAAGATCAAAATATGCGTAGCTCGCGCGATTATTAAAACAAAATGTATACAATTTAGTGCTAGCGGAAAAGATCCTACACAACTCAACAGCTTATAAATGATCAACCTCAAGAATGTCTATTGTCCTGCCTAGTCTCTAAGAAGACCATGACAACAAAACGGTACTGTTGCTTGCTCAGACAATTCATGGGAAGCGGCTAATTTTAGTTAGTGCATAAGGCTAGCAACCTCATTAGTTAAAATCTTCTTCTTCTTCCTCGTTCGCCCTGAAAAGGACGGTGGTTGCATTGTGTCTGTTTACGCCTAAGCTGTGACATCTGCACCTTTCGGTCGACACATCCGACTTCTGCACGGCATTTTTGGGACCGGGTTTGCCTTCCCACTGCGATCCCTACTCGCTCAGCCAGATTGCAGTGATGCAATCTGTTTCCAGGACCACCACGTGGAGGTGGAGTAGGGTCTTGACCAACTCTGGTTCGCTGATCCTGATGCAAGCAGTCAAGCTATTGGTCGCTGACTGCATTCTCTATTGCTGCATCTTTGGGTCCCATTTAGTTAAAATGACTTGTTACAGAAAATACCGCTGTAAAAGCACATACATGTTTGTGTGCAAGCTTCCTGAAACAGGACCACGTAGTTTGATGGTATTTCAAGCCTATTGAAGGAGTGAAAGGGGGAATAATGTTGATGATGATGATTATGATGATGATTGTGATGATGATTATGATGATTATTATGATGATGATTAATATGATGAATCAAGATGATGATTGTGATTTTAATGTCCTCAATACATTGTTCGTGAATGTAGTTGCGAGAAAAGTAATAACCTATATTTTAAAAAAAGCACACACCTTTACTGAAGCCACAGGTCAATGAAGCTAACTGTCACGAGTGGTTTTCAGAGTCTGAGAGAAGACAAAAGAGTCTGAGTGACGTCTGAGAAAAGACACAAGTCTGAGTGAGGATGGAGAAAATAGATGAGTAATAGTGTTGAATGTGGATGGAGTGAATTATAGCTATCAGGAGTGAAAGATCAGATAAGTAATTTCCCCTACTGCCACTCAATGATTATATTTCTAAGCTACTTTTACTCCGCCTCTCTCAGCTAGGAGTAAGGTACAGTACACCTTAGTGACACCACAAACAATCAAGTACAAGTACCAAAAAGTAAAGGGGTCAGATCGCCGATTAATTGACTAATTTATTAACAACACACACAAAAAACTATGGCAAAGCAAGAAAATATTAAATCACAAACATCAAATAAAAAAATGCATCTATCAACTTGAGAGATAAACAAGGCTTGTAATAATAGGAATCAAAAGATTAATCAACTTAGAGTCAAACTCCCACTACTATTGGGTAGCTGTATACTAATCCTTCTGCAGGGAACCTTGAAATAAAGAAGTTCCTACACACACAATAACCCACCAACTCCTCTGGTCAACCACACAGCTATTCAATTCAACGTACTGACCCTGTCACCCAGTTCATGTACGCTCCCCTCACTCTAAAATGTAACTGAGTGCACTCCCAAACAGTTCCTCTTCGTCGGCACACTTATGTTTATATTCCGCTTGGAATTACATCAGGTTGGCGGATCGCAGACAGGAGAGATGTTCACCCTATCCTCTCCCTTTGCTGCTGCAAATCCGTGGAAACAATCTCACTATAACTCACACACTAGAAAATAATTTTCAGGACAAATGTTAAGTCCTCTAGGTGCACAGATGTGCTTTAAATCCAGGATCTAAAGGGGTGGCGCTGAATGTTCTCAAGATGAAATCTGCGTTGGAGGAAATAAATCCAAAATTGGGGATGGCCTGCTTCACCTTTGGCGGCGCGTGATAATAACATGAGATAGCTGGCTACCGGCTTTTAGAACTGGCAATACAGGGTAGTTTTATGAAGTTGATGACAGTGAAGAATTGGCGCGCCACTTACTTGCAGGAGTGACGTAACATTCCCAGCGCGGGAGATCACAAATGTACCCGTCTTAGGGTGATCTTAATATGAACGACTGTAGTTTGTGTGAACACCCCAATGTAAATGGGTTGCTGATTTATCCTGCCTTTCCAGGAAGGCAAACCTGGCCGATGGATCCCAGTTCCCTTAACTCAGTCGGAGTTTACCGGGTTTTTCTGTAATGAAATCATATTCAAAAATCTATTATCATCTAGCCAACATAAACGTTACAACATAGAAAACAAATGAATTGAATAGTCAGGTACAGATTAACTTATTTACAACCCTTCATACCCCAAGCGGTGGTCAATGCTGACCTGGTCCCGCAGTTTATCTCTGTCTCCCCTTCTCTCTCACTGACTGTTAAATAGACAAACGAGCCGGTAGGTGCCTTGGGCAGGCCTACATGATTGCTCGCAACTTACATAATCAGGGTTACACACGGCTAGGGTAGGGCGGGTTTGGTATGTAAACATTCCTGCCTCATTTACCTGGCGCGGAACTGACCTTACATCGTATCAGCCAGTTCGTCTAACACACACGCGTCTAAACAAAATCGCTAAGCCCGTCTAAGGTTATCTCGTTAGGCTGCGGTACGCTTATTACTGTCATGCACTCCATAAGACAACATTATAAGGTTACTCTTGGTAAACCTCTAAATGACTTACAAATATCCATATAGTAAACAGTAATCAAATAAATAAGTTATATGTTGGGAAAAATGTTTACAACGATCCGCCACGTAGTGCAGAAAAAAGACAATCGCTTATGCTTACACTCTGTGTTAAAAATTGTTCTTTTAGTGAAACAAGTTAGATATATGTACACTTTGTGAATATGAAGGTTTTCTAGAAAGGTGATAGCGAAGCATTTAGTTACACAACCATTTGGCTTTAGAAAAGACAACCCTTATGTGGCTTACAATTACCAAAAAAACTAACGATAGTTTCTTAGTGCTTGTTGGGTAATGGCCGCGCCTTAAAAAAATGCTAGACCCCACTATAATGAACTTACTTAATAAACACACACAGCTCGGGCGTTGGCGTAGCTGGCGAGTCCTTTATAGGGCTTTATGATAATGTTAGTCCTTTTCAGGACTTAGTATCTATCAACGCTGATCGGGTTAGCAATCAAAAGAGTTGATTTTTAAAAAATGGTAAATGCGCTCTGATATAACCAAATCAGAAGAGACCCAGATGCCATCACAAGAACAGCTATGCTATGGACTCCTAGAGGAAAACGAAAGAGAGGCAGACCAAAAACAACTTGGCGGAGGACTGTGGAGGCTGAGATGCAAAGAATGAACGAGAGTTGGGGCACTGTACGAAGGATGGCCACCGACCGAGCAAAGTGGAATCAATTTGTTGTTGGCCTACAAGACGCCACCAGGCGTGATGGCCACTGACTGCTTTGACGGTCGGCGGCTAAGGATCAAAGAAGAGAAGATAACCAAATAGGTTGAAAGGAACGCGCCTCGCTAGAAGAAGGCAAAAACCGAACAAAATGAAGTAAAATGAACTTACTAATAAATCCAAAGAAACAAATTAACAACTACCATGTTACTTATTAAGGAGTCTTACCGAGATTGTAAAGAATTGCCTACACTAAAGTAGCTGGCAAACTGCACAGAGATCTCTACCTTCTCACGACAGGAGTTCCAGGGACTGAAAGCATTTAGAAACAGAAGAGAACCAAACATATAGTGGAACTCGGGCAGCAGGTATTCAACACCTGGACAGAAAACGCAGAAAAACAAATCGCAACTTTCCCCGGAGGATTCTCCTGGCGACGAACTACAAGAAGAACTTCCGTAACGGAGCGACTGCTCTTACGCTGCGAGGGTCCCAGACCTTTGCTGGAATAAAAAACACAGTGAAGTTTTTGCCACCCGGTGAGGAGCGTATGGGACGCGTCACAAAGACACTTTTACCAGTTTTAAAAGATCTTTCATCTCTGCTGTACACGTACATTGGAGGAACAGGGGAGTTAACTTGTCAGATAAAAGTGACATGCTAGCAGCGACAGAAACTTAGAAAAAAAGATGAAAAATAGGCGTGTCTAAAATCAAGAAAAAATTAGGAGGGATGGTAGCTCCACCCTAGGGCCACATTTTTGAACCCAGCGTCGCACTAACCTGAAGTAACGCTAGGTCTCTGAGTCGGCTGTTATTGCGTCAGACTCTCAGTCCATGCTTCAGAATATTCAAAATAGATGGCTACGGCTTGAATGGAAAACATTCATTGAAGCCTCGAATCTTCAAGAACTGGTGTGAATCAACTGTCCTGGTCTTGGAGGGGTTGGCAGTTATAAGAGAGCTGACAGATAAGCTTAGAGAGCACCCATAGTGTGAGCATTAGATATGGATAAGTGAGAAGTGCAGAACACAATTAATGATCGCCTAATAGAGAGCAAAACTGCAATAGATGAATAAACAAGGCTACGATTGCTAGATTTTGTGCATCTAACTTAAGACTAACAGAGATGCTTGAGAGGATGCTTCAGTTATATATACAACAGCGCTACAAGAACAGTTAGCATTCATACCCGATGACATTTTCTGGATGAGACGTAGCGCCAATGTGCAATGATCACGATTCTCTTCAACAATAATAACAATAATGCTCGGTCTTTTGAATTCCACGTATGTGAAGGTTTCCATGGTAAGCGAGATAAGATGCATACATGTCGCAGGCAGGTATACATTGCAATTAGATTATGTCTGAGTTCAGGCAGATTATGAATGTGAAATGTGATAGTAGATTAGAATAGAGTCACTAATGAAAATTATGGGAGGAAATATGACTTCTGAAGAGCATTGGGCTACGTCTTCAGCCTACTGCGACTGACTTTTACTATGTCAATCCCTCGCCCGTTCTCTCTGAACAAATTAGAATACTTCTAATGCAGTAAGAACGACAGCACGATATCGTGACAGTTATAAGAGAGAAATTCGGACCACATGATATTGGTATACTTTTATATTTATTAAAATTAAAAGCACAACAACAAGCAATCAAAATCTCTCCATTTGCTTGGTAAGACCAGTAAAGTTATCACATAAACAACTCACTAACAAATGACAACCGACTTCATCATCATCATCAGTTGCCATCTCCACATCGAAGGTTGGCTGTAATGGATCTCCAACGTCTTCTGTCTCTTGTCTTGGTGGTGCACACTGATAGACTCTTTCCTGTCCATCTCTTGATGTTATCTTCCCACTTATAGCGCTGTCTTCCCCTTGTACGTTTGCCTTCATCTCTCCCTTCTGTTATGGTCTTCTGCAAGATGTTATGCCTTTTTATGTGGCCAAAGTATTTTAGCTGCCGAACTTTGATCTCCCTCATTAGTTCTCTTTTCATTCCTAGATTTTCTAGGACCTCCTTATTTGTTTTCATCTCTTTCTATGAGATACACCCCATTCTTCTATATATCCACATTTCAAGAGCCTCAATTCTTTCTTCCAAATGCTTATTCATCGTCCATGTTTCCACACCATACCGACTTCACACACGCCAAAATCGCCTCACTCTACACCGCCAACCGTACACTTCCTGACACAAATAAAACTATAGTCTACTTAAAGGAGTGAGGCCCCCAGTTCTCGAACAATGAATGCGGCCAATCCTCTAAGGTCACTTAAGCTTGTCAGGTAATCTCCACTCCTCTGCAAAGAAGATTCACACTGTTCCTCCAAAGGTTTTGTATCCTCGAAATGTGGAGATAAACTCCCACTAGAACGAGTAATAATCCTAAGGAATAACACTTTTTTGTAGTTGGTGGCCACCTCAAATTATGTGAATATAATC
>JAMPIV010013475.1:202500-260000 GCA_024509875.1 Oreohelix idahoensis
CAAATTTTCAAAAGTTATTTGTACCAGAAATTAAATATACCATTTCTTATTGATTTTGACATGCTGATTTCAAATATCATAATGAAATTCACCAATTGGCTCTGGTTTAAAAAAAAATGATGAATTTACATTACAGTAATACAAATAATGTATGCTTGTTTAATTCTCTGGGGTGAACAGCTAGTCTTTCTACTTTAGCATTATAAAAATTGTGGTTACATACTCAATTAATTGATATTTCAACATAAAATGATAGAAAAAATAAAAACATTATTTAAAGTTCACATATCATGTTTTTAATTAAAAGGCACAATTGAACCCATTCCATCATTATTCAGTCGCTGTTTGAGCTCTCTTTGCTTGCTTCTTGTAGTCAATCGAAGGTGTCTCTTGTCACAGTCCAACAGTAATCAGCAAGCATTGAAGGGCTCCAATTGCCTTGATACCATGTCTCCATAGCAGCAATGTCCTGGTGAAATCGTTCACCATGCTCATCACTGACTGCTCCACAGTTTGACGTAAAGAAATCCAGATGAGAATCCAGAAAATAAATTTTCAAAGACATGTTGCAGCCAAGACTCTTATACTTCAGAAGGAAATTTTCTACAATTTCATTGTAATTATCAGATCTGTTGTTTCCAAGAAAATTGTCCACCACTGATTTAAATGCTAGCCATGCTGCTTTTTCCTTGCCATGCAACATGCAAAGAAACTCGTCATCATGAAGAAGTTTTCGAATTTGTGGACCAACAAATACTCCCTTATTTTAGCTTCACTCAGTCTTGGAAATTTTCTGATGAGGAATTTGAAAGCCTCATCTGTTTTCTCCATTGCTTTGACAAAGTTTTTCATGAGACCCAGCTTAATGTGCAAGGGTGGCAACAAAATCTTGCTGGTGTCGACAAGTGCTGGGTTCTCAATGTTCTTACTGCCAGGCTGCAATGACTGCCTGATTGGCCAATATCTTCTGATGTAATGGTCACTTCGTGCACAGCTATCCCACTCACAGAGAAAGCAACAGTACTTGGTGTATCCACCCTGTAGTCCAAGCAAAAGAGTGACCACTTTTAAGTCACCGCAAAGTGACCAATGATGATGATCGTAGTTTATACACTTCAAAAGCTGCTTAATGTTTTCGTAAGTTTCTTTCATATGAACTGCGTGACCAACTGGAATTGACGCTAACACATTACCATTATTCAACAAAACAGCTTTAAGACTCGTCTTGGATGAATCAATGAAAAGCCTCCACTATTCCGGTATGTAATTGATTTTGAGGGCTGCCATTAAACCAGAAATGTTGTGGCACGTAGAAAGGTCACCCTCTTTGAAAAAGAATGTAATAAGCGACTTCTGGCGGTTCCTATACACAGAAATTGTAACATCTTCTGCCAGGAGATTCCACTGTTGCAATCTGGAACCCAAAAGCTCCGCCTTGTTCAGTAAATTCAGATCTCTTACAAGATCATTCAGTTCACCTTGGGTTATTAAGTGTGGTTTAGTGGATGTAGTTTGCTCAAAATCTGGGTCGCTTGAGGTTGATGGTTCAGGACCACCAATGTCCTCTTCTTCATCAGTGGAAGCAGCTGAAAATGATTCTGGCACTTTGGGAACTGGTAGGTCATCGCCATGTGGTACCGGACGTATTGCAGAGAGGATGTTTGGATATTCCAGAGTCCATTTTTTCTTCTTTGATATGCCTTTCCCAATTGGAGGGACCATGCACTAACTAATGGCACAATTTTATCAGAGATACGATATTTATACACAAAGGTGATGTATCATAGGTAGGATTGCATCATCAACTTCTAATTACATTTTTATTGGTCATTAGAAAAAATTATGCAATCGCCCACAACAGTTGCGTCATATATATAAATTGACCGTTATGAGAAATAGAAAGAAAACACAGGCCAATCACACTGAAAGGCAGACAATTCCAAACAAAGCGTGACAATACAACAATGTGAACTTTGCCACTTTGATGTCATTGTTTAATGGAATGAGTGGAACCCATGGATGACAAGATCGTTAGCAACTGTCTTGACGGAGAGATCAGTTGTATTTTGCTTGGGAACATGGACGTCAGAGTCAATGAACTCATGTCCGGGACTATAGCAGGATTATCTTCTATTACCGCTGGTGTTTCAGATGTACACAACAAAAGTATTAACAGTTCACCAAACAGGGCTTGGAGAAGTATTCACTTTTAAAGATGACATACTCAATGTATCACTTTGTAAGACATGAAAATGCCAAAAGCATACATGAGACCCCGGGTGAACGGTGCGAACAATCCGTCTAAGAGGTAAATCCAAACCAGACGTGTGTGACGTGACGCTCTTTGAACAAGACCACAGTGAAGGCAGACCTCACACAAGTTATCTGCAATATTTCTGTGAGTGCAACATGTTTCACTCACGTTCTGCTGTTTTACAGAAGTTTTGCCTGATTAGTTATTAACATTTTCAACTTGCAGCGTCTGATGTTTTCATGTTCTGTATTTCGTTAAGTCTCCTGCAGACATTGTGTCCCAATCTTTTCAACACATGTAATAATACAAGAATGTTAGTGTGCATTAGCCCTGGTCTGTCTAGCTTTTCATCGTGTTCTGCCTGCAACAGTTTAAAAGGCATTTTATTTTATGTTTATTTTGAAGATAATTATCCTGTTCATCTTTTCCTTTCCTTTTTCTTCGTACACTCTTTGGATGGTTAACCTGATTATTTTGAAAAAAAAAGCAGTGGTGAGCTTGAATCTGTTTATATCTCCATATAATTTTTCAAGGAATGGTGCTAGTGGCGCGATATGGGCTTTCTCTGTTCCTCGTATGTTGTCACCAAAAAATGAAACACATTACCACCATAGCATATGAGAAAAAGTGGGCCTCTTCAGACTCCGTGCGGACCACAACAGACTGGAATAGCATCTATTCAACAAGCTGAAGATATGAACTACATATGAGTGTAGCTATGGCACCGTTAAAATGACTGCTGAACATCTGCTTCAACGATCATCTCGTTCAATTTATGTTGGATATATCGTGTCTCCATGTTCATATAATATGATAGCCGATTTGTGAACATGGCATCACATCTGTTGTTCAATTATTGTACATAGAGTAAATTAAAATTTCCGATTGTGTGTATGTGCGTGTGCCTCGTTAACCCATAAATGTAAGTCTCTTGAAACAATATTCATTCTATTACTACAATGTATCACAAATAAATGAGCGGGAAAAACAAAATAAAAACTTTTAGAGAATAAAAGTACAGGTAGTTGTTAACTTATCACCTCGTTCCGTTCTGACGACTGCGTCGTAAGTCGAAGTTGGCAGAAGATCAAATCATCCCTTAAGTAAGTTGACTTATTACATATTTCCAAGACTGTATTCCATCATATCATCATTTGTTAAAGTCATACACCATACAATAGGGTTTCTGGCTCGGGATTACTTACTTACTTACTTAGTCGTTCCCCTTCTACCGTGAGGTGTAGAGGTGAGACGGGATTACCCGGGATAAAATTCCCGGAAATTGTAAACAGAATTTGACCAATCGAGACCCAGGACAAAATGGTCGAGAACCGGGAAATTTTGAACATTATTGTTATTAATAAAAATTGTATAATTAAGTAGATTTACAAAACAAACATCGTTTCTCGCTTAGTTGCGTTTGGAATTTGATTGTAGCATGAATGAATCATGTTAAAAAACGAAACATTTCGCTGTTAATAGGCGCAGTTCAGGTCAGGTCAGGTATAGAAGTTGTACTCAATATTTTCCTATCTTTCTCTGTTTTCTAAATCTAATTGGAAAACAAAACATTATTTAAGTACTGATTAACAATGGGGGCGAAGAAATGTGTGAAGCACTTCTAACTAGGAAGAAAGAACTACCAGGCAAGACAATTATTACTCCGCTCAAATACCTCCAAAATCTAGATAGCACAAAAAGAGAATACAATTTTACCAACTGTTTAAAAAAAACAAAAACACTTTATGTTCCTTCGCAAAAAAATTTATGACAACATCTCGTCATCGACCCAGCCTCATGAATTGGGTACTAGAGCAAGTCTGGGAAGGTTAAGGCGGCCGGCGTGATGCTGACCACATCACCCCTTGTGTGCCGAGGGTCAAGAAATTATGGGCCTAACCATATTTTCCCAATATGAATCCATGGGCGTGTAACGGGATCCTTGTCAATGAAAACGACCAAAGAAGGCAAACTAAACCTGGAACTGAATAAAATGAATCAAAGTAATCAGAAAACAGCTTTTCTTGCATTAGCAATGTACGAAGGTCAAAAGAAATCAGGCCCAACGCAAAAATAATAATTTGTAATCGAAATTAAGAAAATTAAAATAATAAGATTTTGCCTCATTTTGGTGAGGCGCTCAACATTCAACCTAGAAATAATGCCCATCGGTTACATTAGGGCTTATGACAAACATAAAAGACCGCGTGGTTTGGGTTTCAACTCAAATGTCAAACAATTTCACTTGCATGACTGTTATCATAACAATTCATAACCATTATGTCGGTAGCTCAACAGGGCTCCTTTTCTGATAATTTTATACGGACTTACTTATTAATAAAGGAAGTGACGTCATGCCGATATGGTGTACGGGCAGACGCGAACTTTGAAGCAGAAGTGAGTTGATCGTCTGAAGGAGAGATGCGACCTGTGTTTGAATGTGAGCGGACGTATATGTATTGAGCTCCTGCAGTACACTGTGTTTTTCCTGCATCATTCCATCACCAGGACATCAATATACTTAGATGAGGTGCTCCTGGTTTATTAGATGCTAGAAATGCCTATTCATAAAGATGTCCAATGGACTATGAATAATAAAGTTTGTATGATTGCCATTGACCAGCGTTTGATAGTGAACGGACTGGACCACTACTAATTACTGCATTTGCCTTTTGGCGAGGAACTGATTTTATGGAGCTTTGTGTCAAGTAAAATAAAATGCATATTTGTGAATTGTGAAGAAGGTGTTTGTCAGCTCACTGCAGTTATGCTGATTCGTGTTGTGTGACTACCCATAGAGTCTACTTTGGCCACGGAGACCTTCTCCGGCATATTTATAATAAACGACACTCATCAATGACCCTCAAACATGGAGAACAAAATACAACAACAACCAAAAGGCTGCAGACTTTCATAAATGAACGCTTGCGAAGAATGTAAGAAGAATTGAAGTGTCTTGAGAAGATCACTCATGTGTAACTAATGACAAGAACTAGACAAACGCTAGTAGAACAACAAATGAGAAAAGGACTCTGGAGATGGATAGGACGCACATTGAGAAAACGTGCTGATAACATTACCCGACAATCCCAGTTCTGGAACCCCCGGGTAAGATAGACAGAGTGATCAAAGAATACATGGAAAAGAGAACTGGAGACAGACGTGAAAGGAATGAAGAAGACATGGAAATGTCATGAGCTGATGGCAAGGTACAGGAAGACTGGGCCTACGTTTGTTGAAAGATAATGCTCCTTAGAGAGTTAAAAGGTGAAAAAGAATCAGACAGCGCAAGTCAGTTACATAATAATTATGAAACATTTTCTTACGCCATGTCATGAGTGTGTAAGTTTTTTTGAAATATTTGTCGAGTTTGACAATTTGTGTGAAATCGACAAATGTGAGTGAGCTGTCAGAATTTTAGAGAAAACACAGATAATGTGTGTAAATAGGGTGAAAGTATGACAACATGGAAAAAATCAGCTGAAGCTATCTCTCTTTCCAAGTCAACACTCACGTATAAAGTCTTAAGAAACACCCGCTCTCTCTTCTTTCTCACAGACAGATTGAGAATATAGTAAGAGCTTAAATATGTATGGATGAATTTCTTGAACAGCGCGTTAACAAAAGGTTAACATTTATAAAAGGTTCTTGAAAGAGGACAACATATATAAATAAAAATATCAGCACAACCTGCATAAGTAATGCATCAAATCAAAACAAGTTAACAATTACATAAACTCGTCCATCAAAAGAAACAATCCCCCAAACCCTCCTGTAGAACACCGACAAAATAAATAAACAGAGTTAACAATCCTCCAGCTTCGTGTGAGAATTACCAAGTAACACAGTCAGTGTCTTTTATGTTAAATCCACTGGAGACGATATCTGCGCCGTCTTCACCACTGGAAACTCTATCCATGCGCCGTGCTCTCTCTCTCTCACACACACACACACACACACACACACACACACACACACACACACACGCACGCACGCACGCACGCACGCCCGCCCGCCCGCCCGCACGCACGCACGCACGCACGCACACACACAAAACAATCGCTAGGCTGTATATTAACCCTGTTTATATTCTGTCTACTATTACACGCAGGATCCGTACTGACCAGTTGTCGTAAAAAAAGGTCAACTGAGGACGACCGTCCGTTTCTTGCGCTTTTATCCGGCGCAGTAAAATACAATAGGCGTGCATTGTATACGAAACTCGGTGAGTAGATCCAGTTGGGTCGGAGTTGAGACCTGGAGGTTGGGGACTGCGCCTCAGTGTAAGGACCCAGTATGATAATTTCAATTCAGCTGGCGACGATGAGTAAGATGAGGCATTTGATGCCACTGAAGCTCTGACTTGTAATAAGTAGGTGAGTAGGAAAGCACTACTGCACAATACGATGTAAGATTGCTGTTGCTGGTTGTTCGCTGCTTGAGCTGAATTCCCATTAGCGGATTCGGTGATGAGGGTTGTAATTTCAAATATTTATGTGACAGACAACTTGTGGTGCGTGTTGGTTTTCTGGAACCGTGAGATCGAAGAGAATGTTTTATTTCTCGACTTGTATCCAGCTGTAGCTGTGTGGGAACCCTGGAACTGAGACCAAAACAAACAGCCTTTACATCAAGCAAAAAAATACAATCATAACAAAGTTAAAATAAACTGTTATGCCCAATTCTAGTATGTGTATTATTGCTAGGTAAATATCGGTGCTGTCTTTATCCACATGAGTGTCCTCCTGTTAATTCCACTCTAACAATTACACTGGACAACAAATTTTGACTTTTTGTGTGTATCTGAGATTACACCAAGTTACCTTTATGTTGTTTGGGCTGCTGAATATGAAAATGGCCGTTAAAACACCAGATTAGCTCTAGTTTTTTTAAATATCTGTAAAACAAGTTTTACACATTTGCATATACGTACCATATGATAATAATGCTCATAGCGGAAATGATTCACAGCGACGCCTGTTTGCCTGTCGCTTGTAGTGAGCTTCTAGAGCATCTCTCACAAGGTTCCAACAATAGTCTGCTAGCATTGCTGCATTTCATTTCCCTTGGTACCTTTTTTCGATGGCAGTAATGTCCTGGTAAAATCGTTCCCCATGCTCGTCACTGACAGCACCGCAGTTAGCAGGGAAGAAATCCAGATGAGAGTGTAAAAAGTGTAATTTCAAAGACATGTTGCACCCTAGTCTCTCGTAGCGCTGCAAGAGGGTTTCTACAAGCTCCTGGTAATTGTCAGCCTTATTGTTTCCTAGAAAGTTTGTGGCCACTTGCTGGAAAGCATTCCAAGCTAACTTTTCATCACCTGTGAGGATATCATCAAAACGCTGATCTCTGAAGAGCTGACGTATCTGTGAACCGACAAATACACCTTCCTTGATTTTGGCCTCACTAAGTCTGGGAAATTTATCAGAAGGTATAAAAATCCTGCCCCATTTCGATCCATGGCCTTTACAAAATTCGTCATTAGTCCAAGTTTGATGTGGAGAGGAGGGACCAAGATCTTGTGGTAAAATGTTATTTTACCACAAGATCTTGGTCCCTCCTCTCCACAGAAGTGATTGCGAGTTTAAATAGGCTAAAAACTGCCCATGGTAAACTTCCGGTTTTATGTATTGTGGTTCGCACTAATGACCTGTCATCGAGACATCATTTTTTGGTGATGCGTAGATTGCAGGGAGGATAGTGTGATTCGCTTGCATAGCTAGGCGGGGTTGTCGCACGGAAGGTCCAGGGTTCAAATCCTGGGTAAGCCACTCATGTCTGTTGTTTTTCTGTTATCTAGTGTTCTACTTCTTTATTTCCTACGAGTGTCTGATAACATACCTTTATGTTTGTCGCATATTAATTTACTGTTAACATGTTACCATTATGGAGCAGCACAGCTTTTAAGCTCAACTTGGACGAATCAATGAACAGCCTCCAATCGTCATCTATGTAGTTGATGTGCAGTGCTGCCATCAGACCCAGTATACCAACGCAAGCAATGAGGTTATCTGTTATTTTGAAATATGGAAGCAGACCTTCTTGCCGAGCACGAAACAGAGACAAAGACAGACACATGCACATTCTCTTCTAGAAGATTCCATTGCTGCAGTCTGGACCCCAACAGCTCTGCTTTATTTGTTGGCAATTCCAGATCTCTCACTAGATCATTCAATGCACTCTGGGTAATTGTATGTGGCTGTACACAACCAAAATAAAGGCTGTAAGCTTTCTTTAACGGCCCACCGCGCCCCCCCCCCACCCCCCCCCCCCCCCCCCCCCCCCCTCCCCCCCCCCCCCCCCCCCCCCCCCGGATCTTGAAAACTAGAGCTAATTCTTGATTTTTAAGTTCATATTCGTGATCAGCATGTCCAAATTAGTTAAAAAATAGCTACTTTTGTTTCGGATACATTTTGGCTGTTGTCCAGTGTTATCAGCCTAGTCTCGCATAGGTTAATACATCTTGTGCATACATGTGTGTCTCAGCATGTGCGCTGACAGAAACAATCTGCTAAAAGTCCTCTTCCAGGTCAACATATGGGTTGTCCAACTAAGTGGTTTCCGTTAAGAGGATGTACTATTAATAAAATCGTTAAGTGAATTTATAGAAGATGCAAGCTCGTGATACATTACATAATAAAATTGTATGCGCCCATTGGAGTAGATACACAAAGGGATGGTAATAATCTCCCAAAATGGAATACTTGAACATGCAATGTTTATGCTATTATAATACATGGTGACTGTACTTTTGGACAGAATTCGGTTACTGGCTGGTGGTTAAAATTTCTAGACTGCAGTGCAAGTTCTAAATGTCTAACTACACAATAGGCATGTTCTAATTCCACACTCAACCACGAGAAGTTTCTCTCAGAAAGTAATAAGTGACAACCTCGTATAATTCAGTCTAAATAGCGAATACACTTCACTAGTCAGGTTTATGTGAATAAGTTACACCACTGACAGTGGCGTAATATATATATATATATATATATATATATATATATATATATATATATATATATATATATATATATATATATATATATATATATATATATATATATATATATATATATATATATTAAAGCTAACATGTATTATATTACACAATGTCAACTCACCCGAGATGACAAGAATAAGGCAACACAAAGTCTAGTCTGTGTCCACAATCGCCTGTCTCATTTGGTCAACTACGGGCAGGAAAAATGTGTGTTGAAGGAGCAATATCGTCAAGATTTATAGTCTAAAAAGTGACGCAAACCCAGCCACCTGCAAGCGCTTGCTTCCGCAGGTGCTCGGGTCGCTCTGCTTACAAGCGTAATCTCGAGTAACATAAATGTTATTCCAGAGTCTACATCAGAAGGCAACAGGCACGAGAAAGTTTCCCGAATAAGACATAGCATTATCTCTCGCCAGCCGACACAAGAAAGCGACGGCTATCAAGGGTGGCTACCAAAGTCTCAGAACGAACGTGAATTTCCCTCCCCGGGATGGAGATCAAAAGGGGATACCCGGCTATCAAATGACCACTACAAAAGTCTCAGAACGAAAGTGAGTTTCTCTCCAATGAAAGGAGAAGTACAGAGTTCCCCAGATATCAAAGGGTTGTCGCGCTGCGCCTCTCAAGCTATCAACCTGAGTAAGACAGCGGCGCTCGTTTCAAAGAATCTATTTCTCGCTCGTGGTCAAAAGCACTGTTACGATAGAAGACCGTTCTCCTAGTTTGGCAGAATGCAGGTGCGGTCTTATCCACAAATCGCCGGTCGCTGACCACCTAGAATCGAGCGATGCATTTATAATGAGCAAGAACGAAAAGCAAAAACCCAGCCACGCTTCGGGGTGGGTGTCTGAGAGGGGAATAATAGGGTTACTGAGGCCATTAGAACAATGTAAAGAAATGAATACATAAAGCCTGAAGAGCCAGAAAAAAAATTTAGAAGAGAAAGGAGAAGTCGCGGATTAGAAAATACAAATTACACTAGTCAACAACCAAAATGTACCAGAAATGAAAATAGCTGATCGTAACTAATTTTGGTGTGCTGAAAACGAAAATGACATTAAAAAATGTTGATTGGCTCTAGTTTTCAAGATATATGCTACTAGTTTATTTAATTACGGTCAATTTATATATATGACGCAACTGTTGTGGGCGATTGCATAATTTTTTCTAATGACCAATAAAAATGTAACTAGAAGTTGATAATGCAATCCTACCTATGATTACATCACCTTTGTGTATAAATATCTTATCTCTGATAAAATTTTGCCATTAGTTAGTGCATTTGTCCTTATCAAAAGTATCGTAGTTAGAAATGCCTAGGACATGTGTGAACAGTGCTAATAATTTCTGTTATATATGTGGTGAGGTGACATTTGTATCACAAAAACGAAATATAACTGAAGTGATTAAGAAGGCGTACAGTTTGTATTTTGGCTGCAGAATAGGAGATCAAGATAAGAGCTGAGCGCCACACATATGCTGCAATACATGTGCAGCACATCTTAAACTGTGGTTGACTGGCAAAAGGCAAACTATGCCTTTTGCAGTCCCAATGATTTGGAGAGAGCCCACTGATCATCTCAACAACTGTTACTTTTGCATGGTCCCTCCAATTGGGAAAGGCATATCAAAGAAAAAAAAATGGACTCTGGAATATTCAAACATCCCCTCTGCAATACGTCCGGTACCACATGGCGATGACCTACCAGTTCCCAAAGTGCCAGAATCATTTTCAGCTGCTTCCACTGATGAAGAAGAGGACATTGGTGGTCCTGAACCATCAACCTCAAGCAACCCAGATTTTGAGCAAACTGCATCCACTAAACCACACTTAATAACCCAAGGTGAAATGAATTTTTTTTTTTTTTTTTTTGCGTTCGCCCGCTAATACTCAAGGCGAAATCTCAGGTTATTATTTTTATGTCTAACCTGACATTGATTTTACGTGAGTATCCCTTTATTTCTTGTACAGAGACAGGTGTCCCTCGCCATTCAGGCAAATACTCGCCGATTTCGGAGGTACCCATTGCAGCTGGGTCGGCTCAGGAACCGCCAGTCCCTTGTCGACGACACTCCTTCAAATGTCCTCGCCAGGTCTCGAGTTAATCCAGTCCAAATCCCGGTCGACGAAAAATCCTCAAATGCCGTCGCCCGGGGTTTGATCCTGTATCACCCGGTCGCCAGAGCGGTGTTGTAACCACTACGCTAGCGCGGCTCCCTGGTGAACTGAATGATCTTGTAAGAGATCTGAATTTACCGAAGAACAAGGCGGAGCTTTTGGGTTCCAGATTGCAACAGTGGAATCTCCTGGCAGAAGATGTTACAATTTCTGTGTTTAGGAACCGCCAGAAGCCGCTTATTACATTCTTTTTCAAAGAGGGTGACCTTTCTGTGTGCCACAACATTTCTGGTTTAATGGCAGCTCTCAAAATCAATTACATACCGGAAGAGTGGAGGCTTTTCATTGATTCATCCAAGACGAGTCTTAAAGCTGTTTTGTTGAATAATGGTAATGTGTTACCGTCAATTCCAGTTGGTCACGCAGTTCATATGAAAGAAACTTATGAAAAACATTAAGCAGCTTTTGAAGTGTATAAACTACGATCATCATCATTGGTCACTTTGCGGTGACTTAAAAGTGGTCGCTCTTTTGCTTGGACTACAGGGTGGATACACCAAGTACTGTTGCTTTCTCTGTGAGTGGGATAGCTGTGTACGAAGTGACCATTACATCAGAAGACATTGGCCAATCAGGCAGTCATTGCAGCCTGGCAGTAAGAACGTTGAGAACCCAGCACTTGTCGACACCAGCAAGATTTTGTTGCCACCCTTGCACATTAAGCTGGGTCTCATGAAAAACTTTGTCAGGGCAATGGAGAAAACAGATGAGGCTTTCAAATACATCATCAGAAAATTTCCAAGACTGAGTGAAGCTAAAATAAGAGAGGGAGTATTTGTTGGTCCGCAAATTCGAAAACTTCTTCATGATGACGAGTTTTTTTGCGTGTTGCATGACAAGGAAAAAGCAGCATGGTTAGCATTTAAGTCAGTGGTGGACAATTTTCTTGGAAACAACAGATCTGATAATTACAATGAAATTGTAGAAAATCTCCTTCTGAAGTATAAGAGTCTTGGCTGCAACATGTCTTTGAAAATTCATTTTCTGGATTCTCATCTGGATTTCTTTACGTCAAACTGTGGAGCGGTCAGTGATGAGCATGGTGAACGATTTCACCAGGAC
The DNA here is from genome assembly GCA_024509875.1 of Oreohelix idahoensis. Lineage (NCBI taxonomy): Eukaryota > Metazoa > Mollusca > Gastropoda > Stylommatophora > Oreohelicidae > Oreohelix > Oreohelix idahoensis. Next base: position 214,999 of record JAMPIV010013475.1, read on the forward strand.
ATAGCTGCTATGGAGACAAGGTATCAAGGCAATTGGAGCCCTTCAATGCTTGCTGATTACTGTTGGACTGTGACAAGAGACACCTCATCGATTGACTACAAGAAGCAAGCAAAGAGAGCTCGAACAGCGACTGAATAATGACGGAATGGGTTCAAATGTGCCTTTTTAAAACATGATATGTGAACTTTAAATAATGTTTTTATTTTTTCTATCATTTTATGTTGAAATATCAATTAATTGAGTATGTAACCACAATTTTTATAATGCTAAAGTAGAAAGACTAGCTGTTCACCCCAGAGAATTAAACAAGCATACATTATTTGTATTACTGTAATGTAAATTCATCATTTAAAAAAAAACCAGAGCCAATTGGTGAATTTCATTATGATATTTGAAATCAGCATGTCAAAATCAATAAGAAATGGTATATTTAATTTCTGGTACAAATAACTTTTGAAAATTTGTTGACTAGTGTTATCAGTCGTTTTGTCACAGTAAGCAACGACTAAAGAGGGCTGATGTTGGTAGCGGTTAGGCGTACCTGTACAAAATATAAGGCGTAAACAACTTCAACAACATAAACAAGTCCAACAGAAACGAAAAAAAAAAAAAAAATCCAATGTTAGCTCAGATTTCAAGTCAGTTCTATTGTATGGATCTGAAACATGGAAATCAACAAACACAATAACCAAAAAGCTACAGACTTTCATAAATGGGTGCATGCGTAGAATAAAAGAATTAAAATGGTGAGACATGATCACTAATGTGGAACTGATGACAAGAACTAGACAAGTGCCAGTGAAACAGGAGACAAGAAGAAGGCCACGTGATGGATATGACACACACTGAAGAGCACTGCTAGAATTACAATGAAGTATTTCTTCTAAAATATCCGGGGTAAAAAAAATCAGGGTTAGACTGAAAATTGCATGGAGAAGGAAAAATTGAGACGTAATTTAAAATTATGAGGAATACACGTAAGCACCTGGAACTATTGGCTTTGAACAGGAAGACATGGCATAAGTATGTTGAAGGACTTCTCTCCTTGGCGAGTCACAGGATAATGAATGAATGAATTAAAGACAACAGAGGCCTTAGCGAATGAAGAGACAAGATCACGGAAACTATTATGACTTGTGATCAGTGATCACCTGTACCTGTGTGTACTATTTAAGGGGGACCTCCCTTTGTCAATTTACTCAGGTAGTTCTGCCAGCCAGTTAAAGCCGTTGCCCGGGGGGTGGCGCTGCCGTACACAAGAAGACTTGAGGAGCCATACCTGAGCTCAACTGGAGTGGGGGAACCAAATAGGATCCATGATTTCCTCAAAAAGAGGAAGTGACTGCCTCTCACCGTGAGGTACAGTATTCTTTAAACACTCCACTCCTACCCGCATATATATATATATATATATATATATATATATATATATATATATATATAAATTCATATATATATATATATATATATATATATATATATATATATATATATATATATATATATATATATATATATATATATATATATATAATCTTATAAATATAGAAGAGGTGTTAAGAATAGACAGACCTAGGGAACTGCATAATATAGTCAAACAATATTTATCACGAACAAATATTAATATTAGTGTTTGGGAATGTGAAGGTCTGATGCTGTTCTTACAATGCATATGACTTTTAACAGATGAAAGTCTGTAGTGGTTTTTGATGGTATTGTATGGTTGTGATGTTACCTAGTGTAATGTATGAGGTCAGCTGTGAAGGCTCCTGAGATAAATGTTTATGGGAATTACAGAAGGCCCTTCTTACTACCACTTACGACCTCAAACATATCTTTTTTACTATTATGAATGTAGCTACGTTAAAAAGGTCTAGGGTACTGAAATGTAATGTGTTGTAGTAGAATACACAAACACACACAGATAATTAATAAGTCTAATAATATTAATAAAATTTATAACACACTGAACTAACTCAGACTGTTTTAGTTTAAATATTAAAATTTTTTTTAAATTTATTTGTTCTGAACCAATGTTTTAGTTGGTCAGAACTTATGAAATGTTATGGAGTTATAAATGGAATGCATAAATATATGACATAATAAAATGGAATGTGTGTACATAAGTATTTTATAAGACTGGTTAATATTAATTATATTTCTAATGTCTCTGGGAGAACTATTACTGGATGTGCTGTTGGGGTGGTGTCATCACACCCACTCTGTGACTAGAACAAGCTTTGTCCATTGTCTTATAAACTGTAATAAATGTTATCTTTCCCAAAATTCAGTATATTTGTGATGGGGAAATATTTATAAATCTCTAGGAGGAATATGGTGAATCCTCAGCAGGCCACTAATCATTCATCTTGTCTGCGAAGATCTGATGCTGGATTCAGGTGGCCCACTCCTCTCGGTAGCTAGAATACAATGGTAGACTGCACCGACACACTGTTTGGCTGCACACACATCTGCTTGTGCAATCTTGATTACTTATGTGGCACTACCCTAGTGCCACAACAGAAACTCACAATTCTGAAACAAAATTTGTGCGATGTGTCAGTGCTTTATTTACTGCACCACTCTTACACACAGCACAACACATCAACATTACACAGAATGGGTCAGATCTCTCTGACCACACAGCACATCTTACCCAGTTGTTTTCATATAGTACTAGTTCCCCAAGACTGCATTTGCATCTGAGATATGTTCAATAGTTTCCTTTTATTCAATAAGATAGGTGATATGTTCCCACTGATCTCAACAATAGATTCGCCTTCCATAGTTTTAGTTAGGCGTCCATATATTTTGTTTGTCTCTAGACCCTGAACTTGGGCTGGGGACCTAGAGCGAGCACTTACTTGTCGTAATCATTTTATATGATATGGCAGTATCAATCACTCGAAATATTAAAATGTACAAAATAAATACTTTCATTCTTACCAGAATTCAGAATTGAGAACACAGTTAATTGCTAGCAAAACTCAGCTGAGCTGCTGGCTATATGATGGCGTCCCACTAAATGTATGTACTATCTTCTGGGAACAACACCACAGGCAATAACCACTGTGTCCCTGGACAGAATTGTATCAAATGGCAAAAATGCGCATCTCTGTCCCGCTAATATGATTACATTTGTCCAATCACCGACTTCCCCCCTAACTTTTTCAAATCTACAACCAAAAGTCAAATTCAGTCAGATCTCAGTCAAGTATGTATTATTGTCTGTTGGTCCGTCTGTCTCTACTTGGTTTTTCACAAAACCACACCTGGTTCTACATGCAATACCCTACACAAATCTGCCTCCTAAGTTATTTTTAGCCACAATTCTCCACCTTCCCCCTCTCTTGCATTACAGCTTGATTTTTGCATTTGCGTGTCTCAAGGACGAAAATTTGAAACTTTAGTGAAAGTATGAACAGTACAGTCGCTAGTCTGATATGAACAACACAGTCTTTTGTCAATATCTTCCTTGTTATCTATCCATCTGTATAATTTAAAGTATATTAGTTCTCTGCTTAAGATGGGCTATCAAACTAGCTAGGTTTTATATTCATAACTCTATTATTAAGAAAAAACATATTTTTTCTCAAGTTTAGTTTTTTTGAAATTTGTTCGAGAACCTTCTCTACGGCGTTTGCCTCATCTCATCTCATAATCGTTTCCTCTTCTACCCCGTGAAACGAGGTGTAGAGGTCGGCGTTTGCCGCTGAATTCAAATAAAAGGACCAAGTATCGAAAAACGTCCAGGAAATGACTGTTTCGAATAAGAGCTAAGGTATTTTTTTGTCCATTTCCTTACATTGTGTCAACTAGTGACGTGAATTTTTTTTCTTTTTTATTACTTAAACTACAACTTGCGTCTTTTTGCCCATTAGGTTCAAACACGTGTTCAGTCATATTTTTCCTTTTTTTTTTATCTCCGTTTCCCTCCCGTCTACAAAGGGTAAACCGTTTCGTCTGCACGTCTAACTAGTTAGTTTGAATGGCGGTAGGAAATGCTGGCATGGGCGAGCATGTCTCCTAGTATCTTACGCATTATTTTTATCCCTACATTTTATCTTTATAATTGGAGATATTTTAACGTTGTATCACGGTAAATTCATCACACATCTCCCCACCTGAAAACATGCACTACGGCAAGTTCCAAAACCAGTGATACACATAGATAAAATTACTCCTCACGCCTACCACTACTCTAATTTTGATCACAGGGGTGCCGACTGAGGAAATCTGCACCGACATTCAATGACCCTGGGATATACTCAATACTAAACTGATAAGGTTGCAATAATAAAGACCATCTCAACAATCTAGCATTTTCATGCTTAGCCTGAGATAAGAACACCAGGGGCTGATGATCCGTCTGGACCACAAAAGTCCTACCATACAGATAGATTTGAAACTTTTTTATTGCCCAGATTAACGCTAAACATTCTTTTTCGCTTGTGGAATATCCTTGCTCCGCTTTATTCAATTTGCGGCTTGCATAAGCGACTGGGTTCAGTTCCCCATCGGGTGAAGATGACCTTTGCAACAGAGCCGCCCCGAGGCCTACATTACTTGCATCTGTTCTCACCACGAAGTCCTGTGTCAAATCAGGCAATTTGAGAATAGGCTTGCTAGTGAGTTTTTCCTTTAACTCTTGAAAAGTCAATTCACATTGCGCAGTCCAAACAATTTTATCTGGATGTCCCTTGCGAGTCAGATCAGTCAGAGGAGCACAAATAGAGTTAAAATTTTTGATATATTTTTGGTAAAATCCACATAACGACACGAATGATCGCACGTCCTTTTTTGTTTGTGGTCTAGGTGCTCTCTGCAGTTTTTCCAAGTTCTTGGGGTCAGAGGTCATGTTACCCTGATATACAGTGTGTCCCAAGAATTCCAACTCTTTGCATCTAATACAACATTTTGTTGGCCTAGCAGTTAGGCTCGCCTCCCTAAGCCTATCAAATAACATTTTTAGAGAGTTAATGTGTTCTTCAAATGTCTCTGTGGCGACGAGAATATCATCCATGAAATTCGTGATACATGGGTTATTCAGGGGATCCAACAATTTGCGCATCATCCTTGAAAATACACTCGGAGCATTTTTCAATCCGAATGGTAGCATGTTGAATTCATAATGTCCTTCCGAGGTGCTAAAAGCTAAATAAGGTCTCACTTCAGGCTTCACTGGAATCTGGTAATAGCCTTTACTAAGATCCACCTTTGAAAAGTATTTTGCCTTGTTTAATCTGGCAAATAACTGTTTTGTGTCTGGTAATAGATCCACTTGTCCTTCTGTGACAGCATTCAGTTTCCTGTAGTCTATGCACAGTCTATGTTCCCCAGACGGTTTCCTCAACAAAACTACACTGGAGCTAAAAGATGATTCACTGTGTGAAATAATCCCTCCTTCAACAAATAATCTATTTCTTCCTTCAATGCCTTCTCCTTCGCGAACGGAATAGAATAGGCTCTCATACAGATTGGGTTTGAGTCTACCAGTTTCATGTCATACTGTAGCAAATTTGTATGTCCTGGTTTATCTGTTAATACATCTGTATTTTCCTCCAGAACCTGTTGAACTCTCTCCCTCTGATTTTTAGTCAGGTGCTTACTGACTTTTACCTGTGCGGCTGTTTCACAAGGATGTAATGGGTATTCATGAGAGGTGAGTGGTTCCTTTTGCATTTGAGTTGCGATAGCCAAGGTCAGTAAGGGGGTGCTTTCCTGGAGTGGTCTGTCCAGATACTTCTTTAAAAGGTTTACATGATAAACTTTCTCCTTCCCCTTTTTGTCAATTTTATAGTTTGTTCTAGACACCTTCTCTAGAACCGTATATGAACCTTGCCATCCAATTTGTAATTTATTCTGGCTGCCAGGTAGTAGAAGAAGCACCTTCTCTCCCACAGCTAGTTCTCTGTCCTTTGCCTTCCTATTAAAATATGCTGCATGTTTCTTCCTGGCTTGTCTCAAATTATCATTTGCCAGTTTCCATCCAGCTTTCAGACGAGTGGTCAGTTCGTTCACATATTGATACGATGAGGTAACAGTCTCTTCTGCCTTCTCATCTGTCCAGGTCCTTAATAAAGCTACATCTGGACTTTTAATTTTTCATACTTATTTTTCATGGCACCCGTCGGGTCCCTTCCATTGGAAGCCTTATAATGAGGACTTTTCTTCCTAGAATCATCACTCACAAATCGACCACTACCAATTTTTTTTCTTGGGTTTGTCTTCCCACTTTAGATTGCTTATGAGAGATCTTCGCTCTCTTTTATTTTCCTCCAGTTGATATAAGGCTGACCGAGGGATTGTCAGCTTATTCTGGGGTAAATTTCCTCTTTGTACTCGTCGCATAGTGGCCATGTTAATCCATTCAAGTGAAGACTGGGTATGAAAAGGGGGCTCCCATTCCACTTTGTCTACCTGAGTATAATTATTTTTCCTTCCAGGCCTAAGTTTGCCCCGTGGCGTTTCTAGGTCCTGCACATATTTTCCCTTTGTGGGTGTTCCCTCATGAAATACGCCACATGCTTCTACAAAGTTTTCAATATCGACATTTACGTCGGGCCAATAGTATTTTCGAGCAACTTTTTGGCAGATGGTACCTACTTTCTCATGGTCACCATCTTTTCCAACATGTAAGCTCCTTATTAAATTTGCCCTATATACCTTGGGAAGAACCAACTGTCCGTGACCAGTGGATCTAGTTCCTGTCTTCCTGTATAACAATCTGTCCTTCATAAAGTACTCTCCCTTGCTTGGAGGTGTGTGGCATTTGGGCAATTTTTAAAAACATGGCTTGAGTGTCCTATCCTCAGCCTGCGCCTTCCTCATCTCCTCTGGATGAGCATTTATAGGTTCACCTTCTTCCTCCTTTTTCTGTGACCTGGTCTGCACTGTCGCCATGATCACAGGTCTCTCGGGATTCCCCAAGAAGACGTACCTACACCCCAATATCAGAGGGTAGATTGGTTCATCTATCACTGCTGCTCTGATTTCTCCTTCCACATAGCGAGTTTTCACCGTTATCCTTGCGATGGGAAGTGTCATGAGTGGTATGTCCTTAGTCGCCCCTTGTATTTCCACTGTTTCTGTGGTATACTGACTTGGGTCTACTAGGCTAGACTTCACAACTGAATCATAATCCAAACCTGTATCATAAAGGCACCTTATGGTGACCCCATTACAAATAACATCCTCACAAACTGGGGGGTGATAAGGTTCCTGCTGTCCATTAGGATTAACCTTTAATCTTTGAGTCCCCGACTTCATTGCAGCAATGTTTGAAGGTTTCCTTCTACAAAATTCGGTGTTATGGTTGTCTTTCTTACACCATTTGCACCATCTTTTTCCTTGGTTAAACGGTTTTCTTTCATTATATTTTTGGTCATTGAACTGTGAGTTTCTGTCACGATAGTCATTTCTTGGCCGTTCAAAGTTTGTCCTGCCTTTATTACCCTGTTCTCTATTATCAAATTTATTAAATGGCTGTGGAGCTTTAAAATTGTCTATGTGCTTCTTTTTAGTGCCACTTACCTCTGCCTGGGCTGCCTGATACCTCTCAGCGACATTTAAATCCTCCCCCAACCTCTCTGCACCTTGTTCCATGAGAAATTTTCTCAAGTCTGGAGCCATGGACTCTCTTAATTGCTCTATCATGATCATTTCTTTAAGATCTTGGGTTTTCCCCAGAGCAGTCCATTTCTCCAAATAGGTTTCCAGTCTGGCAGAGAATTGGTGGTATGTCTCCCCAGACAACAGCTTGGCATTTCTAAATTTCTTACGATAAAATTCACCATTTTTTCCGTATCTCAATAACAAAGCCTGCTTTAGCATGTCATAATTGTCTTGGTCTTCTCTATTCATTTTAGCAAAGACTTCATAAGAAGTACCTCTCAGTCCCTGTGATAACTTTAGACTCCACCTCTCTCTCTCTAACCCATATGTAGTAGCTAATAATTCAAATCTACTGAGGTACCCCTCGATGTCATCGTCTTTCTCAACAAAATGGTCTAAATGAAACCCCATAGCTGAGGTTGAGGCTCCCTGACTAGGCGTAGCATCTGAGGCAAAAGGGCTGGCACCATTTTCAGGAGCATGGCCTTGTAACTCCAGCTCCCTTAGTCGTAATTCGTGCTCCCTTTGTAACCTTCTATCTTCTGCTTCCCTTTCGGCCTTTTTATCTTCTGCCTCCCTTTCGGCAGTCAACCTTTTATCTTCTGCCTCCCTTTGCTGTCGTTTTTCTTCTGCCTCCAATGCTTTTGCCTCTTTGTCAGCCTCAATCTGCAACCTCTTAAGTTCTTTATCAACCTCAATTTGTAACCTCTTCTCTTCAGCTAACCTCCTATCTTCCCTTTCAATATACTTGTCACATTCAGCAGTTACATACTGAATTAAAACCTGACCCTCCATTCCCATTTCCTTCGCCGTTAGCGCAGCAGCCGATCTAAATTTTGCTAGGTCAGCCATCATACAAAATAACAATGACCAAGGTAAATCTAATTAATTAATGACTAAGGTAATTCTAATTAACTAATGACCAAGGTAATTCTAATTATTTAATTAATTAACTAATTACCACTGGCTGTGAAGATTCACCAACTTTTATTTTTCCCCTTTTATTTTAAGGGACACTTTTTAAATTTATACAATCTGTCCCCACTGGTTTAATTCTCCCACCAGGAGATTCTAATATTTATGATAAACTAATTTTCCCTGGACACGACCCCAATATTTGTAGTGGTTTTTGATGGTATTGTATGGTTGTGATGTTACCTAGTGTAATGTATGAGGTCAGCTGTGAAGGCTCCTGAGATAAATGTTTATGGGAATTACAGAAGGCCCTTCTTACTACCACTTACGACCTCAAACATATCTTTTTTACTATTATGAATGTAGCTACGTTAAAAAAGGTCTAGGGTACTGAAATGTAATGTGTTGTAGTAGAATACACAAACACACACAGATAATTAATAAGTCTAATAATATTAATAAAATTTATAACACACTGAACTAACTCAGACTGTTTTAGTTTAAATATTAAAAATTTTTTTAAATTTATTTGTTCTGAACCAATGTTTTAGTTGGTCAGAACTTATGAAATGTTATGGAGTTATAAATGGAATGCATAAATATATGACATAATAAAATGGAATGTGTGTACATAAGTATTTTATAAGACTGGCTAATATTAATTATATTTCTAATGTCTCTGGGAGAACTATTACTGGATGTGCTGTTGGGGTGGTGTCATCACACCCACTCTGTGACTAGAACAAGCTTTGTCCATTGTCTTATAAACTGTAATAAATGTTATCTTTCCCAAAATTCTGTACATTTGTGATGGGGAAATATTTATAAATCTCTAGGGGTATGGTGAATCCTCAGCAGGCCACTAATCACTCATCTTGTCTGAGAAGATCTGATGCTGGATTCAGGTGGCCCACTCCTCTTGGTAGCTAGAATACAATGGTAGACTGCACCGACACACTGTTTGGCTGCACACGTATCTGCTTGTGCAATCTTGATTACTTTTGTGACACTACCCTAGTGCCACAACAGAAACTCACAATTCTGAAACAAAATTTGTGCGATGTGTCAGTGCTTTATTTACTGCACCACTCTTACACACAGCACAACACATCAACATTACACAGAATGGGTCAGATCTCTCTTACCATACAGCACATCTTACCCAGTTGTTTTCATATAGTACTAGTTCCCCAAGACTGCATTTGCATCTGAGATATGTTCAATAGTTTCCTTTTATTCAATAAGATAGGTGATATGTTCCCACTGATCTCAACAATAGATCCGCCTTCCATAGTTTTAGTTAGGCGTCCATATATTTTGTTTGTCTCTAGACCCTGAACTTGGGCTGGGGACCTAGAGCGAGCACTTACTTGTCGTAATCATTTTATATGATATGGCAGTATCAATCACTCGAAATATTAAAATGTACAAAATAAATACTTTCATTCTTACCAGAATTCAGAATTGAGAACACAGTTAATTGCTAGCAAAACTCAGCTGAGCTGCTGGCTATATGATGGCGTCCCACTAAATGTATGTACTATCTTCTGGGAACAACACCACAGGCAATAACCACTGTGTCCCTGGACAGAATTGTATCAAATGGCAAAAATGCGCATCTCTGTCCCGCTAATATGATTACATTTGTCCAATCACCGACTTCCCCCCTAACTTTTTCAAATCTACAACCAAAAGTCAAATTCAGTCAGATCTCAGTCAAGTATGTATTATTGTCTGTTGGTCCGTCTGTCTCTACTTGGTTTTTCACAAAACCACACTTGGTTCTACATGCAATACCCTACACAAATCTGCCTCCTAAGTTATTTTTAGCCACAATTCTCCACCTTCCCCCTCTCTTGCATTACAGCTTGATTTTTGCATTTGCGTGTCTCAAGGACGAAAATTTGAAACTTTAGTGAAAGTATGAACAGTACAGTCGCTAGTCTGATATGAACAACACAGTCTTTTGTCAATATCTTCCTTGTTATCTATCCATCTGTATAATTTAAAGTATATTAGTTCTCTGCTTAAGATGTGCTATCAAACTAGCCAGGTTTTATATTCATAACTCTATTATTAAGAAAAAACATATTTTTTCTCAAGTTTAGTTTTTTTGAAATTTGTTCGAGAACCTTCTCTACGGCGTTTGCCGCTGAATTCAAATAAAAGGACCAAGTATCGAAAAACGTCCAAGAAATGACTGTTTCGAATAAGAGCTAAGGTATTTTTTTGTCCTTCTTCTTCTTGCGATCGCATCTTTGATGATTACACCGTCAGACGAGTTCTCATGATGAATTCGACTGTTGTTTGAAGTTCCTCTTTAACTCCATATAGCTTTGAGTTTAGTGTTGAGCCACCGGGCCAGTATATCCTTCTTAACTGGTCATACAGAGGACAGTCCTGTAGAACATGCTCAGCAGATGTGCTATCAAACTAGCCAGGTTTTATATTCATAACTCTATTATTAAGAAAAAACATATTTTTTCTCAAGTTTAGTTTTTTTGAAATTTGTTCGAGAACCTTCTCTACGGCGTTTGCCGCTGAATTCAAATAAAAGGACCAAGTATCGAAAAACGTCCAAGAAATGACTGTTTCGAATAAGAGCTAAGGTATTTTTTTGTCCATTTCCTTACATTGTGTCAACTAGTGACGTGAATTTTTTTCCTTTTTTATTACTTAAACTACAACTTGCGTCTTTTTGCCCATTAGGTTCAAACACGTGTTCAGTCATATTTTTCCTTTTTTTTTTATCTCCGTTTCCCTCCCGTCTACAAAGGGTAAACCGTTTCGTCTGCACGTCTAACTAGTTAGTTTGAATGGCGGTAGGAAATGCGGGCATGGGCGAGCAAGTCTCCTCGTATCTTACGCATTATTTTTATCCCTACATTTTATCTTTATAATTGGAGATATTTTAACGTTGTATCATGGTAAATTCATCACAAAGTCTATTAAATATCTGTTAAAGTCAGTTATATAACTGGAACCACCAGGCCTTTACACCCCTCCATTTTAATATAATTCTTGTTCAGAGTTTCTTCTTGATTTTGTTTGTTTTTTGTTTTGTTTATTTATTTAACGTATTAGCATAATTGTGATTGTCCCTATTTACAATGATTTGACAAATGTGATGCCACTTTCTCATCGGCAGTTGTTCATATTATTTGGAATTGAAAACATTATATATCCTAATTATAACCCATCAGAGGTTGAACGGGTTATTTTTCTTCATTAATTTGAAAAAAAAAAATCTTACTCGACGCTTATTCCCGCAACTAACCCTGGTATTGTCGACAAAAAATGGCGTCCACGTCGTTCAGCCTCGTTTTCGATTCTGACTTAGTTGACGTAACTCTTTATAGAAATCCAGGGCACTAGTCTGGACCGCTGTTGCGAAAAGGGTCTTCGTTCGTTCGTTATTTTGTCTGCTATGTTGCTGTTATACCCTGTTCAACCTGAAAGTTGGTTATAATTGGGGTATATTGTGCGTTCAAAAAGGTCTTCGCCGGCTCACCGCTCTCTTTATATATTCGCGACCTGGCCACATCACGCACGGCGTAGTGATTTACGCTCGCGCATAAACATAACTATTTACGTCGGGTGTTAAATTCGTAGATATGAAAATGAAGGCGTTGTTATGGCCCTCTTGAAGAAGCGAAAACACAAACATTTTCAGGCACTATTATGGCCCCATCACATATCTTCCTCCTGAAGATGTTGTGGTCCCAACAACCTACTCTCCGCCGTCGGCCCTGCTCCTGATTCTTTCTGAGCGGCGCGGCTTGGGGCTCAGATTCTGTAGGAGGTAGCAGCCTGGCTGGGGAACTTCTTGGTCGTCATGTTCCTCGTCAAACGTTGTCGGGCGGGCAGTTGCTGTAGGAAGACCGAATGATGGATCTCCTTGCCCATGCTCTGCGTCTCTCTCATTACTTCTCCATAGCTCGTGCGCCGCACCCTCATGTTCGGATCTTCGTTGTCTGCTGGTCGTATAACATAAGGACCATCGCTAGCGTCTGGAACTGCTGCTACAATAAATTCTCCGTTTGACCAAACGTCTTGTATCTTGGAACTGTCAGTGTAGTGCACTCTATTCAGCACTCTTTCGGTCACACGTAATGGTGCTGGTCTTGGAAGCTGATTACTTCTCTCTCTTCCCCCCCCCCCCCCCCAATCAGCCGCCATTTTCTGCGTTCTCTCTACAGCTTCTTGGTGTGCTGCTCGTAACCTCTCTAGGTGACCTTGGTTCTCTGCCGAAGAGGAGGTAGTATGGTAAGAAGCGTTGGGGGGGGGGTTGTGGAGTTGTAAACCATAACCACCTCAGCTAGGTGCTCAGAGCAACTTCGCTTCTGGTTGGCTGTCATGGGTCTCAGCAAATCATGCAAGGTCTTGTTGAAACGCTCGCACTGCCCATTACCTTTAGGATTGTATGCAGTTGTGCGGCTCTTGTCGACTCCATATATCCTGCACAGCTCTGCGAATATCGCTGATTCGAAGCTCCGGCCTGGATCATAATATTTCCTCTGAGGAGCTCCGAGATACTGGAACCACTTCTCCGCCAGGGCCTTGGTGACTGTAGTTGCTTTTTTGGTCTCAACAGGAGTGTGATACTTGGGAATCATGACCAAGCTGGGCCCGCTTCCTTAGGGTATCAAGGATGTAAAAGCCCCGAAACACGTGTCTCACTTCTGATGATCAGATGGCTCGTTGTAATGTTGTGTACAGGAATTCATAAACTAGGTTTGTTTTTATTTTTCAAACCTTTCAACGCCATTTAAAAGTTTTTAAGGTGCTACTTCATATTCAGTAAGATGGTAAAGGATCCGGTTACACGCCCATTGAGGCATATTGGGAATATGGTTGTTAAAGAGTTTATATTCATTGACGGTCAGATAGATGTTTAAAGCTCTTACATGTAGGCCTGGGATTTTCAGACGTGCATCTGAGCGCAGCATTGATATTTTTTTTAGATGTTAATTGTGAACGATCGGGCACCAGTATTAAACTAAGGATGGCGCGGAGAGATCGCACAGATGAGTTGCTATAGAATCAACGTCCAAGGAGGGGATCCAGAGATTCATCGTCCTGAGCAGACGTTATTTTTTCCGTGGTTTCATCCCAAGTCTAGGGGAGACACGGCCATGAAGTTGACAATGATCATCTAAGATATGATGATATTATTCTTGAGCGCGATATGCCAAGAATCTTTTCTCGCCAAATATTAGCCAGAACCGGCTCGTTGAAGTATCTAGCTTCAGATACGTATTTTCCACTACCGTTACTGCAGAGCTTCAGTTTGACCATTTATGTCGGCTGCTAGTGCGTTCAGTCAATGATAGGAGATATTCGAATCTTTGTTATAAATATATGCTCAATGCTATAAACATGGTCACTTTGTAAACCCATGCATTCTACCAATTCGTTGTCATAGAGCGTCCGCTAATCTCAATACGACAGCGGTTAGTGCGATCGGCCAACGTCCGTAGTGAATTTTTATCTACAATGTATATACTGCTATAACCATGCTGATGAATTGTTCGTGTCCATAATGTCAAAGTCTTACCGTAATAAAGATGTCTCGTCATTTATTTCTACAACGAGTCCAGTGTATTTTCGTTGACAGTTGGTCACACTGTTATGACCCAATCATGACCGTTACCTCGTCTCATTACCATTAGTCGTACCATTGTATACGACAAAGCGGCAGCCCACAGTAACCTTTGCGTTATCAAATCACCATTTAGAAGTTAAGTCGGCTACTCAAGTAGGCCCGACATACCAACGTAGTCAGCACTAGTGACGATACAGAGACGTAGCAGTAACAATGCTGTTAGGCCCATATTTTCTTGACCATCGGCACACTAGGGGTGATGTGGTGAGCATCACGCCGGCTACCTTAACCTTCTCAGAAGTTGCTCTGGTACCCAATTCACGAGGCTGGGTCGACCCTGAAGCCGTTTGCGGTCTAAAAAATTCCACCACAACTGGGGATCGAACCATGGATCACCGAACTTGGAAGCCAGTGCACTAACCATTGCGCTACTGCGGCTACTTCATATTCAGTACTTTAATTAATTTTTATTTGTGTATGCCTATCTCTGCAGACGTCTTTTCTGTCCATCTTTTGAATTTTTGCATGACAACGTTTGTCTGATACGACTATGTTTGTTGTTCCTAAGACTTCACCAAGAAGGATGGTCTTGAACAGTCTATTTTATCTCGCCACATTGGCCATTGTCACAGATTGCCTCCCCTGCTTTGCAGTACTGGTCCAACAATGGCCAAAACTCAAGAGTATCTAAACTGGGTCGCCAAAGGCGTTTACCTTCGCACAAGATTACTCTTGGCAGAGATGTAGATAGAAGTGTAATGGTGCTTCTATCCGAAGGGAGTATTCACAAGATAATTCAGAAGTCAAGAACCATGCGGCATAGGGCTGAGCAATGGTTAACTTATATCTGTCCGTCATCTTTTTTGAAGGATTTAAGCAATGGTTTTTAGCCCGTTCAAGCCCCGAACTGAGTTAATTCAGCGAATTTTCTCTTATAATTGTATAGCTCTTTTTAGAGGTAAATACCTTGTATATGTCTATATATATGTATATTAAATATTTTGGCTCATACGTTTGCTTTCATACATGTAATAACTGAATCGACTATGATTGTTTACTTTTAAAACAACATGTAACAAATTTAATAATGAATTAGTCTTTAACAGTTAAAATAAGGAAGGAATGATGAATTTTGCTGTAAATACAAGTTTTCGTCACGGAGACGTAGGTGAGGATTTATCAAAGTCCATTGCTTTCGCCTTTTTTACAAGAAAACTTAACTCTAGGTGAGTCCTGTCGCCGTGGTTTTCGTCACGTTTTGGTGATGAGTGTACTTCTCTCACACGAGTGGCGTAGTAGCTTCAGTACTTCGAACCGTCTGATAGCTTGTAACCACAAGTAGTCTTGTGCCACGAACTTTTTTAGACAGAATAGAAAACAAATGCGTCTGATAAGTACATTTATGGCCTGCCAATTAACAGGTGCATTCTCTCTGTCCACGCACCAATGTTAATCTCTCAGAAGAATTAAATTCCCGAGTACATAGTGTAGCTCAGGGAAGACGAATAAAATTCACCATATTCCTCTGGGTATTAACTGGGAAAATGTGTCTGGACAGCGCGAATAATGAGTTGTCTGAGTTACAATTAACAAAGTGCACATATCTCACAAAATATTATACACTTTAGGCACATGTGATGTAATCATCAGCCATCACTGCTCCATTCTGAGTCTGGGGTCGCCTTTGCTGTCAGTTTTTCACACTGTCGTAAATTTTATTTTGAGAGAAAGAGTCTTAGGAATAGTGGTCCGGTTTAGAGTGGAGAATGGTGGTGAAAAGCTCAGTGATAGAAAATGTAGAGAGTAAATAGTTGCTTCACAGAGTGCTGGGGAGAGTCAAGACAGACTTATTTACGACAGATCGTTTCTCTCAATCTTCTCTTCAGACTCTCCTGGTCAAACAATTATTTGCCAGTTTCCAGACACACATCTGCGCTCACACCGATTTGGTGCTTCAAACACACAGACGCACGTGAATACAAGCTATATTAAACAAATAGGGGAAATGTTGGGCTGTGGGTATTCCAACACAGTACTAAATAAGTTTATGATGTTTATTAACCTTAAAAATCAAATCACAAACAAATATCAAGTGTTACATAAAATTATCATAAGTACAGAAAATGCAAATAACAAGGTGGGGGGGGGGGGGGGGGGAAGAAGATTGGTATCGACTAAGCCCTTCCCGCTTGTATTAGACAAAGATAAACCCAGTCCAAAGATAGATAGTTATCAGGAACATAGGTAATGTAACCTAACAGTGAAGTTAATTACTCTGAAAGAGGGGTTACAATCTTAGGTATGGGTGGTAGAAAAAATCCTGTTATTCCCAATTGTTCTTCCCTTTACTAAGAAATTGAAAGGGGGGGGGGGGGTAAACAGAGTTAACAAAATATCCCACTTAAAGGAACAATGCAGAGTATACAGAAAATGTATTACCCGGTAGGCAAATTAACAAATGGTTTTTCAAACAAATAAAAATCTCCTGTCATTCATGCACGCGCGTGAGGATCCACACTCATATATTCACTCACACTTACCGATTGCAGCATCAGACAATCCACAGAATTATATAAACAGAAATTACACTCTAGACATGTGAAACTGTCTAGTACTTCGATGTCCCGCCCCATATGTAGCGAGGTTTGCTGATAGCAAATATTCCCACTTATCGCCGGACTTGAAGTTCTAAGAGTTCTTGTGTTTTATTATATAAAAAGGAGTCTATGGGATGGCACTGACACAGTTCGACACAGGGGTGAAAATGAAGTGGTGGTAAAATTCCTTCAATGCGTGATGATAGCAACTGACCGGTAAAGTTTTTAATCCAGTGAGGAAAAACTAGGCTCAGTCACAGTCAGGCAAATCGGTACTCTCTCACAGTAGAGCAGTAAATAAAATATCGCTACTGGCACTGTTCATCTTCCAGTTTATCTCACAGATTGAAATTTAAATTTGATGATTTTTTAAAAATGTTCTTGGGTAGGCTTTTTTTCATGTAATTATGATAGCTAGGTCGCATCGAACAGCCACAAGATTAAATTTTAAAAAATGTTTCATTAGTATGTCTGGAAGTTTAAGAACCGAGTCTGAAACTCTCTTTATGATTTCTTTATGCTGGGATTGCAAAGGTGATCATTCTATAGAAAAAGATAGAAAACCCATGACAACATAATCATACCTCAAAAATCAAATAATATTCTAACGCGCGATAAATTTACCGTTAAGGCTATTATATACACTCGCGTATTTCATTATGTATTTAAGAAAACACGTCACGAGTCTAATGGTTAAAATACACCTCTATATATATATAGGACTTAACTAATTTTATTAATTATAAATTCCTTCGCGACTTTAAAAGTTACTTTAACATTAAAGCATCTATTATTTTTGGAAATATTATAATAGATGTATCATTAAATTTACCACTGGAACTTTTGGGATGAGTTTAATTTAATAGATTTAAATAAACACAAAATCCAGTGAAATAAAATGAAAGCACTAGACCACTGATCACTTTAACAAATATATTATACCGTGCACAGAAACAGAAATCACTCCAATGTAGCCACCAATTCAGATGGAAATCTAGCAGAATTTCTACTATAGCTAGTGAATCTTAAATCTCTGGCGACCGAATGATAACATGGCTTTCTACGTGGTCTGTGTATATCTAACTGAAATGCAAGATTGGTAGGACATGAGAAAATTGACACCTTTTTAGATCTCAGGAGACTTTTGGGGATCTGACCGCCAGACTAAAGAGAGAAGCCACCCCTGGTCTGACGTATCTCCGCTCGCTGCTTGCGCGTCGGCTTTCCCGTTCGCTCCCACTGCGATCGGTTTCGTGTTTAACACCGAGATGCGAAATACCGGCAGGAAACTTGCGTCGCTCGTTTCAGGGACCACCACTGCCTTTGATAGCGCCGATAGTCTTTCCTGAGATTCCTCAGTCTGTTTGATCGTGTGCCGCTACTATCTGTTTGATTCTGGCACCGCCCCCACTGGGCCAAATTAATGAAAATACTGCATATGATTGCTCAAGAGATGTCCGTGGGCGTGATTTAATATCTCCTTAAATCAATGCGATGACCAGAATGAACGGTAGATAAACTGTCCACATATTAATCAGCAAACGTGTTGACCATCTGTGTGGATCGGTTGCATAGCTAATGAGTCCAGGTGAAAAGAAATCCCGTTTGACGAAAAGTTACCACAATATTTGGGGGCACTGATGCTATATGAAGGGGTCGTTACAAAGGGTCGTACCATATCATCCAACACTTCAGGGGTACCGATGTTATGAAAGGGTTCTTACCATCATTCTAACAATTTCAGGGACGGCTAAGTTGTCTGTCACACACACACGACTAGCTAGATGAAATCACCAGCGCTTGCTGTAGTGGTTTATGAATATACTAGTTTCATATATTGAGGTTGCCAGCCTCATAAATAATCATTTAGCAAGAAAACATGTCAAATTTACATTTCTAAAATAATTGTTGCGCATACCCCAAAGTTTTGAGAATACACAATCTCCTCGCGCAGGGTAGAATGGACACGAGCAATTTAGGTTATATACTCTCGAACCATTTGGTCTGGAAATTTTGAATCCCTTTTATGACGGGTGAATCTGCGAAACACTTGGTCTCGGAAAGTTTCTCCTATGACGGGTGATCCAATACCTAGGTTTCCAGTCTTCGTATTTTAAGTCGTGGTCCCTTAAGTTTTTCAGTCTCTGTGTTTATAAAGGCGGGCTTACTTTTTAAGGTTTTAAGTTTCCCAGTTACTTCGATCTGTCACTTATAACATACGAATTCTAAGTCCGATGTCTCACTGGCTCCTGGGAGTGGCTCATATGGCGTGCGCTGCAGTCTCTCTGTTCTGTGTCTCTGATTTCGCTAGATTATATTTCTCACTGCTCAGTTCACATCACAGATGGTGCTTTCGTCGGATGTTCCAATAGGATCCATAGTTTATTCCGGCTTCTTACTTTAATCCAATCGTAAGCTCTTTAGCACTGGGTTGGGGTGTCTAATTTCAAAATATACCGCACGAGTTTTAAAATATTAAATTTAATATTCCAACGCGTGACCTCTTTCAAATCATGCGGTAGTATTTCCGCCGGCATCATTATGCAACTCACACAAACAAATCTGTGCACTATCCTGGCTAATGCCTTCCGCCAAGATGACTACCCAGTAGATTATCTGTAACAATCACCAGGGATTGTCCCACAAAAACGATAAACGCATCTACCCTCTGTGTAATATGCCAGACAAACATACACCGACGTCGGCAACCCAGACAGACAATCTTGGATTCTTTTCATGTCGATCGGACGAGACCGTATTGTCACCAGCTTTTCACCTGGGGTAAAATATTGGACTGTTTGTGACTGTGGCTGACGAAGTGTGGGTCCTGAAACGGCACGTGTTTCCTGTATACGTTAATATGTAAAACTGGTTCCAAACCATATAATTTTTGAAATAAGATATTACTTACCACAAGATCCGCTATCTGCACTACTTGCTATATCAAAATTATCTGCAGTACGTGTCACAAAATGAATCGTGTTCTACCTGTCTCCTTCTCCATAGTGTACCTTCCTTTTACTACTTTCTAGCCTGTATTTTCTCTCATATTTGAATGCATTACTCAGGTTTCATGTTGTTATTTTGCATGACCTACCCTAGGTACAGCTAACGTAAACAACACAGCTGGCGGATGGGCACTCGTGTTTGTCAACATTCATGATAACAAATTAAACTGAAGGTTTGTTATGAATTACAGACATGATTCTTCTAAAAACTGATAGTGTGAATACCATATATGCAAGAATTTGAAATTGCTGGTTGTCATGAGAAGGAAGGGGGGAGAAGATATGTAGTAAAGTCAAATGTTTAAATTTGCTTGGTCTAGCCAACATATATTAAACTAGACGACGTTTGACTGGCGAATTTCACTGCGTAGAAAGCTTAAAGTGCGTGGGCGAAAGGCCCCATATCATGAGCACATTTGCAGACTCTAGCACTGTGTTCCATTGAGTCAAGACGACAGACTAGCCAGGACCGAAGAAAAGTAGGATTTCAAGAAAGAGGATTGGACCAAGTATTAAGGATCTTATGAAATTAAACAGCAAGAAAACTCGACTTTATAATACTGGAAACCACGGTTCTCGGAACCTATAACCAGGATAATAGTGGGATTGTAATTAAACTAATACTCAGATAGTCCTATTGTATGGCTCTGAGACGCAGAGAGCAACAAAAACAACAACCAAAACGCTACAGACTTTTATAAACGGGTGCTTGCGTAGAATAGAAGGACTGAAATGGTATGACAAAGTCACAAATGTGGAATTGATGATAAGATCCAGACAAGTGCCAGTAGAACAAGAGTTGAGAAGAAGACGCTGGCGATGGATAAGAAACACATTGAGGAGACCTGTTGATAGCATTACAAGGCAGTCCTTGTTCTGGAATCCACAGGGAAAGAGAGGCAGAAGTAGACCAAAAAACACAAAAGAACTGGATACAGAGGTGAAAATGATGAGGAAAACATGAAAAGAACTTGAGCGGATTGCACAGGACAGGAAGACTTAGCATGTGTTTGTTGAAGACCTATGCTCCTCGGGGAGCTAAAGTGTATTGATTGATTGATTGAATACTCAAATACCTGTAAGACGGCCTAATACCCTGTGGCCCGACATTATTCGGAAGTCTTCCTGTGCCAGACGTCTGTAAATTAACACAATTATACATGTTTAACTCGCTGATGGTTGTACAAGTTCATACGAGGCTGGCAACCTCAGCATATGAAAATGATAGAGTCATGAACTAAAACAACAATCGCTGGTGACTGCTTAATGCCGGTTCTCTCAAAGGGAACCAAAAGCAGAGATAGCCACAGGTTCCAAGTGGAGCAAGGAGTGGATGATGATGACATCATGGTGTACATATTTATTATATTAACATTTTAATAAATTTATCTATATATTTAAACATGTGTAAACCAGGAAAAAGTCGTTTCCGCCGTCCAGTCACATTTTGTCATCAAATTAACAGAGAGTAACGATGAGTTTTCATCCAGTCCACAGGGTTTATGATTTATTACCAATAACCCGTCAAAATTGACAGGTTTTTAATTGCAGCCATCTTATCATTTTGATCCATAATAATAAGTCTGCAATACTTTAAATTAAAATTTTATCTTGAAGAAACAATCAAAAACTTACATTTTAAGGTTATTTTTAAGAACATGATGAGTTAAATCCGTTTCCCGAATGAAACTGGACAGAAGAGTATCTTGATTGTCTGTTGATTTAATCTTCATCTCCGCACCTTCCTGTCTCCAGTTAATGTACTGTTTATCAATTGTGTTGTTGGCTTCTTTCCATAATCAAACTGTTCATGCACACCCTAATTGCGCACGAACATCCGGGATAAATCATCTGCAACTGAATTGTACTGCTCTTTCTGATTTCGTTCAATCGAGGTTAAACGAAGCCCACCTTCCTGAATTACCTTTACTGTCAGTCTCGGAGGTCTCTATTTTAATTAAATCATTACCTCAGAAGAAATCGTGCGGTGAAGATGGAATATCTTCGAGGATACTTCAGATTGCAGAGCCTGTTGTATGCAACTCACTCACTTACATTTACAATCTGTGCCTCACAAAGAAAGTGTTTCCTCAACGACTGAAAACAGGCTTAGTGGTACCAGTACCTAAAAAAGGTGATAGTAATGTCGTCACAAACTACCGGCCTATTTCCCTACTATCAGTCATAACTAAACCTCTTGAACGACACATGTATAAACATATTCTTTCTTCACTGAACAGCTACAATCTTATACATGAAAACCAATCTGGATTTCGACCCAAACACTCTTGTCAATCCTTGTTGACTAAGATTACCGAAATCTGGCATTCTAATATCAACTGCGAAAAAATAAATGGAGTGTTATTAATCGACCTTTACAAAGCATTTGACACAATTGACCACTCGTTGCTAATACAAAAGCTTGCGGTGTACAAATTTCATCCACAAGTGATCACATTAATAAAATCATTCCTTGAAAACAGAACACAACGAGTCTTATACAATAATGTGCTCTCTAAATCATACAACACTACAATGGGTGTCCCGCAGGGCTCGATACTAGGACCCTTACTCTTCAGCATCTTCATCAATGACCTGCCCTTGTCATTGCCACATGACGATTGTCTTATGTTTGCTGATGATACCACAGTAACAGTAGCTGGCACAGACATTAACACTGTTCAGTCGCTTTTACAGCATCACCTGGACATTGTACAAGATTGGTGCACTACTAATAGTATGTACATTAATAAAAACAAAACTCAATCTTTGATTATCTCAACCCGCCAAAAGATTCTGCACTGTCAACCAAATACGTTATCTTTATCTCTAGATGGAGAACGTATTAAGCAAGTTACGGACCACAGCCTGTTGGGTGTGGTCATCGACCAGTCTCTAAGCTGGAAGTCACATGTCTATTTCATCGCAAACAAGATCTCACAAAAATTGTTTCAACTCTCAAAAATCAAACATTTTTTATGTCCGCACTCTAGACTTATATTCTATTATGCACATATTCAAAGTCACCTTTCTTATTGCTCAAATATCTGGAGTCGCTGTGGCTTGTCATTTTTTGAAACGCCTAGAATCCCTACACAAAAGGGCGCTACGACTTGTTTGCCTGAATGATAACATTCCCAGTGCTCAGCTATTTTCACAGCTGAATGTTCTTCCTCTTAAAAAAATTCTTCTTTTTCCAAGATCTCCTATTTGTGCATCAAATATTACACGGCAGAACGCCTTCATACTTGCAAAAGTTCTTTCGATATAAATACTGCTCATATTTTTATACGTGGCGACCTACTTTTGGACCTTGCAAAACCTCGAACTGACCTCTTCCGAAGTTGTTTTAGTTATGCAGGTGGTTTAGCATGGAATTCTCTACCCAAGTCTGTTAAAACTGATAATTACACCACATTCAAAAGACATCTGCATTCACATGTCATGAAATCTTGTACACACATCTAACGACAATTCTGTTTCAGTTATTTCAACGTTTCCACGAGCATTTAACTATCATTGTAATATTTTTATTTTAAATTGAATTTATTTATATTAAGTAGCTCTATTGCTTGATCTCTCTCTCTCTCTCTCTCTCTCTCTCTCTCTCTCTCTCTCTCTCTCTCTCTCTCTCTCTCTCTCTCTCTCTCTCTATGTGCGTGAATGACTATGAGTAAATGTACTTGTCTGAGCTAAGTTTCTGATTGTGATGATATTATTAATTGATCCTGTCTGAAGTTGTTAATATTTTAATTTTTAACACACTGAAAATTGTATTGCAGGGCAGAAATGTAAAAAGGCAATTATGCCTATTTCTTTACCCTGATGAAATAAAGATTTCGTTCGTTCGTTCGTTCGTTCGTTCGTTCTATTTTCGGGAGAGTACATATAAGGGAAACAATACAATTATTGTCTAACTGTCAACCACAGTTGCTGTGGTTGAAAGTTAATGTACTCTCTCAAAAATAGAAAAGTGCGCAAATGATGATGTGCATTATGTGACCGACCGACGTACTTACTGCGGGAATTATGGTATTGTATGCTCAGGGAGGATAAATTACTGAGAAAAAGGGGGCGGTGAAAGTGACAGCGGGAAGACGCCTAACTAGTGTTAGGAAACCAATACTCAGTAGAGACATTTGTTTCTTTTAACGTTTGTGGTACAGGTTGGAGATTCCCGTTTGTGGTACAAGTTTGTGGTACCAGCTTGATACGAGTCTGTGAATCAAGAGCATGGGGTGTACGCTAGATGCCTGCCTTTGACGGATTTTGAAGATCCTTGCCTTGACGTTAGGAGCCGCTATCCCTGCAACTACGCCTGGGACGTGCCGTCACCACAGAAGTCTACAATTGACGGCGCAAGCAGCAAACCAATCCAACATCTGGCCAGATAGATCCCCAGTTGTGGTGGGATTTTTTAGACCGCAAACGGCTCCAGGGTCAAGCACCTCCAGAGTCATAATTGAATATTCCAGAGGCTGAAAATGATCTAGATATAAATACAGATACTCCACGTAGGGAAGAAATCACCACAGCTATCAAAGGTTGAAAAACGGCAAAGCTCCATAAATGGCAGAAATAAAACATAAGCATACATTGCAACCCATTATCTACGGTTATATGGACATCTAGGCTACCGTTTTAATCTCCTTATACAATATGACCTATTGATTATTAGCATTTTTTTGTATCTGGCATTATAGCCACGAAAGCGATCAGAGTCTGAAAATCTGCATCGGAGGGTGCGTAAATCATTTTTGGTTGTAATAACTAAGTGTGATCTAGATTGAAAGATGTCTCCTCTCTGTGTGCAACGAAATGTTTCTGTCATAACAGGTAGAACGGGACGCGCCTCGCCAAAAACTTTATTTAAAAAAAAAATAATAAAAAAAAGTTTCTGCCATTCACTGGATTTGTGCATTCAACATGACGTTTCCACACTACCATCGCAAAGCGGATTTTAATTGTCAGAAATACCTCACTAGTTTCACTATAGTGAATTGAGACTACAATCGTATAAAGATTGTTTTGCGTGGCAGCTACAGAATCTGAACCTGCTCGGGCTGCTCCCCTCTCATTGGGAAAAACCATCATCTACTAGGTGGCTCTTACGACAAAAGGGTATTTTTAATATTTTGGCGAAAAGGGGTGAACTGAAGAATTATTTCACTTCTGCTAAGCTCGGCTCTTGAAGGAAATTTTGTCAGACCACAAAAAGTACCCGTGCTTTGTGTTCGCTACGCCTGTTGCACAAGAATTTGAAAGATTGAATGTTCTTTTTCAGCAAAACAAAGCTAATCCACTCAGCCTGTACCAAGAACTAGTCTTGCACCAGCAAAGTCTTCAGATGACAATGTGTGATAACAGTGAGCAGAAAAAAAGCATTCATCAAGCTGATTTTGGTGTTAAGTTCTTAACAGAATGAGATAGGTTCCTACAGCAGAACATGGGCGTTGATGCCCATCAAGAAATAGAAAATGTCAAGGCAAGATGTTTGTCTACGCAAGAAGAATCTCTCGGTCAAGTTAGACATAAATTTCTTTCAGCTAGAGATACTCTTCACGGTCTGTCAAAACTGAGCACTATGATAATTTCGAACTAGGCTTCAAGGCCCCCACTTTCAGAGTTACCTTTTAGACACATTGCAGAGAACAACATCATCACATTAGAAGAGCAATACAGAAAAATTACTTTTGTTGATTGGAGAGAAGAACCACAATTTAAGAAAGAAGGAATCCCCACAGAAAGTGAGCTGTTTTTGATTGGTGTACTCCAACGTAATGCATTTAAAGAGCTCGCTGCATGTGCCTTAATGTGTCTAATAACCCCAGTGAGTAATGCTGTAGTTGAGAAGATATTCTCTCTTGTACCAAAAGTTAAGATAAAAGCAAGAAATTTCCAATAAATGTTGTTGTAGCGAGATTTGTTAACACTTGCTTGGTTGTAGCGCGACACACGCCCACGCGACACCCACACACACACACAGCGCAGTAATAACACTCGGCGGATCTTGCTTTGAAGTTTGTAGACAGCGGAAATGTGAATTACGTTTAGCTGGAACGGTATTGCAAGAATGAGGAAATAGCTATATAGGAATGTATGGCGGACTTTAAAAGTATGCATTTACTGAAAATTAAATTATTAACTACCGAAGAACGCCCGGTTGGAATAATATTAAATAAATATAACTCAACAAAGGAGATAGACTAGGAATTATATCCAAAAGGATATTATTCAAATATAAATAGTTTTAAAGATAATTAATATTTTTCACCTTCATCGCATCGGCTAAAAGTTAGCTAATAATCTTTAAAAATTTATTACACTAACAAGCCTCAACGGATTTGGATAAAACTTATATGGAATGAAAGCCTCATATGGGGAAGAGGGAATGATACATAGGAAGAACTGAAGAATATAAGTGTGTAGTGAACAGAAGAGAAAAACAAGTACAGGAAAAACACAGATTGCTTCAAATCGCCTCAAATCAGGAGATGAAACTAAAATCTTTTGGGGAATTTAGGAGGTGCTTTCTCGTACGGGCGAGAGACTGAAATATAAGGACAGAGGGGCGCGTTGAAAATCACACACACCAAATCCAGAAGCCAGAGTGAGAAACTGGAAGACAGCATCTGCAAGAAAAGTTCTATTTTCACGCTGCATGCAGGACAGATTAAATTAAGCCAATACAGTCTCACCGTGAGCTTATTAATCCTAAGAGGGTATGTAAGTTTATTAAAAATATATGTATTACTAATATCATTTTATTTCAGATTTTATTTCAGATTGATTGTAGCAGATATAATAAAAAAGGGAATGACGCTAACCAGAGATAACCTTCACCGGCATTGTCAGGAAGCATAACCATTAATTGGTTAACCACATATATCATGGCTAGTTCTTGCCTGGAAGCTTACGACATACCAGCAAGTACATAAGTGACTTGACATCCATAAGTGGAAGGCAAAGGTTATATTGTACCCATGTATCATAACATGTGATTTATTCATGTATATTGTTAATTCTGCACAGTATACATTATCTTATCATGCTATCTCTGTAACATACTCCCATGATTCATTCATTTATATACAAACACTGAAGACATGGTCGCATCATGAACACTGAAGACATGGTCGCATCATGAACAGCAGTATTCTGACAAAGTATGGCCCGTCATTGAATATCTGTGTCGTAAATTTTTGATAAAAAGATGGTACTCAGTGAGAGATAATGTAAAGGAAATAGATTTCACGAGTGAAATGGCGAAACGTAGAGTCTGTTCCTCGATTTTGAGAAGATTATTCCAGCCTATCGTTTACGACTGAAATTTGTTGATCAGACAGTTTCCTTCCTGTATATATTAATATATATATATATATATATATATATATATATATATATATATATATATATATATATATATATATATATATATATATATATATATATATATATCAACCACTCACTTACACGCACACACACAGATAAGTGACGACAATTAGACGCACAAACGTGAAACTATATTAATGGAGTAGGGATATTGGGCCGAGCTGACCGACACAGGTAAATTAAGTTTTATGTTAAGTTTATTTATCATAAAGAAAACTTCACAACATTAATATCAAATATAAAATATATTTTAAAAATCATAGGTTAAGAATTAATAAAGAAATAGACGAATAAGTGCAATTCCCTCTGTTGAGACAAGATCCCGTTAGAAGAAGTTATTAACCCCCAAAAGGTCAACAGATTAGCACTATTGTTTAGAATTTGACTATACTGTAAAGAACAGAGTTTCTGGTTAATCTATTCTGAAATGAACAGTATGAGCAAACATAAGAAGGAGAAAAAAAGAAAAAAAAAGTGGGTACATTAGTTATACAATATAAGAATTATTCATCCCTGCTTTCTCTCGCACTGATAAACATGTGATCACATTTCATTCTCGCTTACCAAATAAGTGTTGACAACAGCTTGAACATATCTCCATGCTCCAGGTAACGGATTCAGTGTCGGTTCTTTTGGCAAAGTAAACCCCAGTTCCTCAAATGTCTGATTTATCCTCTTATTTGGTGAACGCTTACTTTGTTATTTATTATTATTGGCTCTGTTCATGTCACAGAAAATTAGTCCAGGTATGAAACACAACTTCGAGATCAAATGTCACAGTGTACAGTAGCTTGAAATATTCGATTGTTGAATAGAATGTCATGTAGATAAATCTTTTCTGGATAAATCCTCGCCACAACCCAAGTGGTCGGTGGTCGGGAAATGTTAAATTTGATATTCTTCGCCACAGCGGGCTGAATGTAGATGAAAATGCAAAAGAAATCTGGCTAGCTAAATGTCCAGTTAAATGTTATTCTTATAGTGTAATATATTGATACGCTCTCTCTCTCTCTCTCTCTC
This sequence comes from Oreohelix idahoensis, assembly GCA_024509875.1. NCBI lineage: Eukaryota > Metazoa > Mollusca > Gastropoda > Stylommatophora > Oreohelicidae > Oreohelix > Oreohelix idahoensis. Next base: position 243,150 of record JAMPIV010013475.1, read on the forward strand.
TCTCTATCTCTCTCTCTCTCTCTCTCTAGGTGAAACAAGAGACCAACCCGGTCAACCTCGAAGACCCGATAATTACAATAAGAATGTCTTTTCTTGTATTTGTTGGACTAGACTTAGACCCTTTCTCAGATTAAGGCCGCTGGTAGATTTTGGGTTTGTGACCCGTACTAGATATAGGAAGAAAATGCGAACATTTAACCGCAATCTCAATTCAATCCTATCCCGCGTAAAGGTATAATTTACTATTATCGTTAAAAAAAAACGTCGTGAAATAAGCACTTGTCATTTATAACATTACTCATAATGAATTAGAAATAAATATATATTTCGTCAGTACTCATTATGAATAGTGCATTTACTAGTCGATTAAAATATCTCTTACTGGTTAATAGCAATTCATTAAATCAACGCTACAGCCGGAACAATTTAGCTATAAATTATTTTAATTCTGCTAGCTAATTAACACATTAAATCCTAGAGAAATATAAATGACGAACTTTTTAACAATTAAATCACTCAACACAGAAAATCTTAGTGAAATATAATGGCGGACATAACAATTAAATCACTCAAAATTCTAGTATAATATTTACCGCAACACAGAAATATGACTATCTCCGATCAGAAAACTAAGAAATTCCACTGGTATAATGGATCTAGAATTCGAAGCTAGACGTCTGAAAATTATGTGGGTACTAGATAAACTGAATTTGAAGGATGCGGTATACATATCAATTTGGTAGAAAATCGCTAACGTGTGCGAGATATCACGCCTTTGGGGAAATCTGTGGTCAAATTCTGAATGAAAGCTAAATTTGCCACTTTTGCCCGCTAGACGTTGGCTCACGAGCAAATCGTCTCTTTGATCTCGTCGTTCCGTAGCTTAATTACATTCCGAACAAACGGATGAGGGGGGGAGGTAACTTGTGATTATCTCCCCCTTGATTTCTCAGATTAATTCCCCTTGACCAATGTCTACCGAAAGTACGTCTTAACTTATCGCCCTTGATTTTCTTCATTAGCTTATCTCTCATTTTCTCTCGCTACGTGCATCATAGTCTGTATGTAAACATTCCTAGTGTCTATAAGACATAGAGAAACGAAAAAAAAAATAGGCTTGGCTACAATTATGAGTTTGACAAATATTGAAGTACGAAGGTTCTGCCTTAACAAAACGTGCATAACTAATAAGGAAGCAAGGTGGGAGCAAAACGTGTAATATATGTAATATATTTACATAGCTCTGTCACAATCTGGAGCTTCTTTATGATGTGAGTATGAATAATCTATATAGCCTAAATTGTTTGGCTTTTTTTTTTCTTTTTTTGGCTTTTAATAAAAAGTGTTTTGATTTTTTTTTTTTTAGCTTTTTGTAAAGGTGTTTGGCTTTTTTCCCCACAATTTTTATCTGGCAACCCTAACAGGGACAGCCTGTGGAAAATACTGAAGGTTTATGGAAAAAATAAGTTCATGGCTTCCATCATTAAAAGCTTGTATGCTAATTACACATGCAGTGTTGGTCAGAACAACCTAATGTTAGAGGTGAAAACAGGAGTGCGGCATAATACCCCTTATCAACAACTCAGTTTTTAACTGTCATAGACTGGGTGATGCGCCAGACAACAGCGGATGCCCCTAGAGTTTTAAGATGGACAGCATTCTCAACACTGAAGGATCTAGAATTCGCAGATGACACTGCACTATTTGCACACTTCACATCTCAAATCCAAGAAAAACAGACAGACTGAATAAACATAGCCAACAGGTGGGACTAAACATTAATCTCAATAAAACAGAAGTCATGACACTCAATGTAAGAAATCATGCACCTAAAAATAAGGGACTTAGAGCTGGAAAATACAAACAGATTTACATACTGAAAAGCATTGTAACACCAGATGACGGAACAAGCAAAGACAACAGTAGCCGAATGAATAAAGCCAGAATTGCCTTCGCCAACCTAAACAACCACTGGAGATCTCCCAGTACCGTACAAACACTAAATTAACAATAAATGAGAGCTGCGCAATTTATATACTGCGCAGCATGCTTGAGAGTAACAGAAAAGGAAATGTCCAAATTGTCCTCTGTCCACACAACCTGCCTAAGGACAATTCTTCGAATTTTCTGGCCGAACACCATTACCAACCAAGAACTGCTAACTCGGAGCCACCAAGAAGAGATGCGTACCACCATAGCGGGTAGACGCTGGAATTGGGTTGGCCACATCCTCAGAAGAGACCTTGCCATCATCACCAGAAGCGACCTTGACACCATCACCAGAAGCGACCTTGACACGATCACCAGAAGCGACCTTGACACCATCACCAGAACTGCCATGCTATGGACTTCAGAAAGAAAGCGAAAGCAAGGACGACCAAAAGCCACATGGCGGAGAACTGTGCAGGCAGAGATGCTAAACATGAACCAGAGCTGGGGCACCACGGGAAAGGGAAGGCTGCTGACCAAGCAAAGTGGAGAGTTTGTTGCTCCTCAACAAGACGCCACCAGGTGTGTTGGCCACTGATTGCTCTGTCAGTCAGCAGCCATGGACCAAAGAAGAAGCAGACATCATAAAGAGCGCAAAGGAAAATAACGATGAGCAAAAGAAAAGTTTAAAAAAAAGTATATCAGCAAACAAATTGGAGAGTAGGTTTGGAAAAAATGTCTGTATGGGTTGAAGAAAAGGAATGAAAAATGTAACAATGAGTGGAAACGAGACAGTACGACTGACAGTTATACCAGACGTTTGGCACAGATTGTGTCTGTATGTGCTGGTGAGAGAACGGCGAACGAACTTTATTTTCAAAGGGTTGAGGTTTGGGAACGCAGGCCCGTCTAACATTCTGCCTTTCCTTTCTCATATCTTTTATACTGAATCTATTTATTCTCACAAGTATTTTAAATAGTAATATCACATAATACAATACTGAACAGTAGCCTACATTAACAGTATTCACATTTAGAGTGAAAAGTAAGTGTAGTCCAAAACAGAAACTGCCTTAGAGGAGCGAGTTGTTAGATACTTCACCATACTAAATCCAGCTGTATGAGGTGGGGTGACCAGTTCCATTTCTTGCTGCCTCTGCCGTCCCTAACTAACGAGCAGAGTATGGCACCCATTTACAGCTTCGTAGAGACAATTATAGTGTACCTAATTACAGAGAAATAGAAAACGATAAGATAAGCAAAACAGTAGGGCACAACGACGATTTAAAGGGAAGTAACACTGAATCACACAACAAGTGAATACAAATTTCCTTATTTATTTCCCTTTTTGCATTAGCCAGAACAAATTTACGGACATATTTTTTATCCTTACTTTCTATGATATCAATAATAAATTGTATTTCAGTGCTCTACGTACATCATCATCATTTTAATTTTCGCTCCTTACAGAGCATAGAGCCACCACTACAGCTGGTCCCCTTCCAGGAAGCTTGCACAAGCAGTTGCATGACCTTGCAACAGTGGCATCTGCCGCCTTTTATTTTACATGATAATGTTAAGCTGCTTACACACACGCATAAAATATACGACAAACGTCAAATAAAGACGTTGAGAAACAATTATATACGTTATGTTTTAAACAAACAAGATTTAGAATCAAATACACAAAAGAAATCAACTTCGTAACACACTACAATGTATGCGGAAAAAAAAAACAAATACAACTTAACTGCCTAAACTATACAGTATATATATCTTCTTAAGTTAGAGCTCATGACAACGACAAATTCAAGCGTTGTAACATCGTAAACAAATGAATTCCTTTTGAAAGACGAACACTGCTTTAGCGCATGGAGTTTACTTACTTTACACCCATACGTGCAGTTAAGCGACGTGGGGAGAGGCACCGTTCGTTCTTCTGTGAGGTTTGTTCATAGGACTTGTAAAGCTTGGATTATTTTCTTTTAAGGTATATAGTAATTTTATGTTTTATACTTTACTGTTTCTTTTGTCGTTCTTGTGATGAGGAATATAAGCACTGAAACATTGTCATAGTTTAATGCTATGTCCACATAACAGTGGCTTAATAATATCTTGTCTTCTAGTTTTCATTCCTTCTTCTTCTTTGATCCTTAGTCGCCGACTGTCAAAGCAGTCAGTGGCCATCACGCCTGGTGGCGTCTTGTAGGGCAGCAACAAGCTGCTTCCACTTTTGTTCGGTCGGCGGCCATCCTTCGTACAATGCCCCAGCTCTGGTTCATTCTTTACATCTCGGCCTCCACAGTTCTCCGCCAAGTTGTTTTTGGTCGGCCTCTCTTTCGCTTTCCTTCGGGGTCCATTGTATAGCTGTTCTTGTGATGGCATCGGGGTCTCTTCTGAGGACGTGGCCAACCCAATTCCAGGGTCTGCCAGCTATGATGATGTGCATGTCCTCTTGGTTGCTCCGAGTAAGCAGTTCTTGGTTAGTGATGGTATTCGGAGTTTTCATTCCAGTAAGATTTTACTGTCTTTAGTGTTGCGTTTATCATTATGACGTAGCAAACTTAACATAAAATATTATCATTGACAAACAAATGCGCTGCTTGTCTTTGGGGTAATTTGATGTCATCGTCTTCATCATCACATTAATCTAAGGGCCTTAAGTAAACTCACGCCAAGTCACGTGCCATTCGTCCATATCTGTAATATCCTTTTTGATGTCTGAGTTCACCTCCCTATATTTTTCTCTCTCCCCTATTTCTCTTACGCTAGGGATTCAATAAGAAGGGCTGCCTTGTATTGCTATCACGCCGGTGTCCCCAGTGTGTATCCTGTCTAACGCCAGCGTCTTCTCCTCACCTCATCTTCCACGAGTATTTGACTGGGTCTTTCGTAATCCTGACCTAAAGCGTCTGCTTGTCAGTAGTCAATCTAACAAGTAGCGTCATGCACTCTCAATGACAAGAATTTTTTACAAAAGTAGACTGTGTTTATGAAGCATCAGACGGAATTATTTTCCCATTTTAAACTGCTGATTAGCTATAATAGATCTATGTTTCATATCTACTTATATGTTATCAAATGTATAATACGTACTGCTAAGAAGGGAACTGGTCTCAGACAAGTGGATCTAATATAGTAAAGTCTCTAACACTTCAATCTCCTACGGCAGTATCGGTTATGAGACTATCTTTAACTTTTTATGTTTGCTCTTGGGGGGTATTTCAAACTTACAAAACAGATTAATCACCTGTTTGTCTTAACATATGACTGCATGTTCAACCTGAGGGTCATTGTGCTCTCTGGGTAACCTCTACACCCAATGGTAGAAGAGGTAACGACTAAGAAAGAAAAAAGGTATTTCTAACTGGGATTTTCCAGTTTGAAAATAGCGTTTCTACCGGGATTTACCGAAGCGACAACAACACTTTCAATATTCGTATCATTTTTAAATATTGTTTCATGAATTAGCTTAATCCTCACTCTCTTTTCAATACCATTTTTTATCATTTGTCCCGGAGGAAGGCCTTGTGGTCGTAGCGTAGGTTATTTCTTGGTCTTTATTTTAGTAGTAAGGCGTATTATCCATTTTCGTTTACCCCAAAAATATACAGTGCAGTCCACTTAAACTGAACTCGCTTAAGCCGATTTTCTTTTAACTGCAGGCAATTCTGGAGGTCCCAGCCAATTGTCTTCTTTGGCTTTGTTAAAAAAAAAAAAAAAACTCTGGTTAAATCGACTTTTGATAACTAGAATTTTCGGATAAGTCGAGGTAATTTTTCTGTGCTAACTCGAATTTGCACTACCATAAATATAAATTCTGCCTTTGGCGTATGATGATCTACTGAAACTGTTGGGTGTGAAAGGACAATCAAGAACAAGAAGCTCCGAGAAACTGCAGAAAGTGTTTCGTGTTGCCCGTGGAGTAACCGCAACGCTGTCTGGCTACATGACTCAGGACAGTTAATTGATAAACAACATAATTGTTACTTTTATAATTGTTACTTTTATAATTGCCTCAAGCTGACAGCATCGATAAAACCAGTAGTGAAGTGGAAAGTCGCAACCAAGGTGGAGTGGGTTCGATTCCCAGACAAAATGAGGCTGATACTTGAGAATCATGACTTAAGTCCGCCCGCCCCCCTTTGAGTGTAAAGGAGATAAAAAGGCTGAAACACTTGTCCGACGTAGTGGGGTGCTTTGGTGGGTAAAACACTTCTGGTGATCAGATTGCCTCCTGTTGTAACGCGCTCTACATAGTTTCCTATCATATCTGAACGTAAATGTCCATCTTTGGGCAAACTTCTAATAAGCAGAATTTATTATAAGTGGGCATATTTTAGATGATCCCAGCGACTTCAAATTATCAGGACTGCACTATACATGTTTAAACATTAAGAGAGGTTTGTCTGCGCATGCCCGTGGAGGAGGAGAGAATTATGGAGTCGCTAATGTAGGTTTGGTTGGTGTAGCTGGGCAGGCTGTGGTTGCTGTTGCTGCAGGTGGTGGAGTTGGAGATTGTAGGTGATAGCTTCTTCTGCTTGTTTTGTTTTCTCCTCAACTTTAAGCAGCACATTATCTCCCACTGGTCACGTACCTGTAGGGTAAGAGACGCAATCATATAATAATAATAATAGTAATAATAATAATAATCATAAACAACATCGTCAGCAGCAGCAGCATCTTTGCACCTCCGCACCCTAAGGAGCACGGGCCGTCAACAAACTCATGACAAGTCCTCCTGTCACGTGGTATCGGTTCCATGTCTGTGTCATCCCTTTCAACTCCGTCTCCAGTTCTCTTCTCCAGGCATGTTTGTGGGTCTACCTCTACTTCTCTTACCCTGGTGATTACAAAACTAGGACTGCCTTCTAATGCTATCAACAAGTTTCCTTAACGTGTGCCCTCTCCATCGCCTGCGTCTGCATCTCATGTCTTGTTCCACTAGCACTTGCCCTGTCAGGCGATATTATGAAAAGAACGGGAAAAACCCCTGCACAGGCCAATACTGGCACACGAATACAAATTTTGAAGCAAATAGCAGTGCGTTACAGAGAATAATGCTCTAACCGCCACATAGGTACAAAGGATAGAAGACGTTATGACTGAACTTCAACAGTTCCAGCATGTAATTAACACCATCATACTGTTGCAATATAAGTATCTGCTTGAAATATGGTATTAGAAACATGTACATCTTGAACAGACCCAATTTAAAAAAATATTGTGGATATATTATGAAAGAGTTAACAATGGGAGATACACGTAGAGTGAGATGGAGACATTGACCACACTATGAAATTAGTTTAAAGGCTGGGTGGTACCCTTAGAGGGAGAAAAGGAGGGAGGAGGAGAGAGAGAGAGAGAGAGAGAGAGAGAGAGAGAGAGAGAGAGAGAGAGAGAGAGAGAGAGAGAGAGAGAGAGAGAGAGAGAGAGAGAGAGAGAGAGAGAGAGAGAGAGAGAGAGAGAGAGAGAGAGAGAGAGAGAGAGAGAGAGAGAGAAATTGACAGTGACACTAGAACAATAGCAGTATTCATTCACTGGCCTATGTATCAAGTGGAGCTAAGTCATTGGTTAATTGACCAATTCACAGGCTGATTAAAAGAATGAAGAAATACTGAATATTACAGTGCTTTTAAAGAGTATAATTGGCAGCACAAAATCCACATTAGATTATCATCATCATCATAATTATTTTTTTTGCTCTCCATACGGTGCATGGGCCACTACCGCAGCTTCCTCGTGCTCTAAAACTAGATCTTCCAATGCCGTAGGCGCGTAGTGGTAACTGACTGGGCTCCATTTTCGTAGATGGTGAAGTTGACAATTATAAATGGTTGTTAGGTGAACATTAGTTGCGGTAGTCATAGTAACTGCAAATACTGAAAAAATAGGATATTAATACATCATGAACCTTCAACTCCCCAAGGAGCAAAGGTCATCAACAAATTTAAGCCAAGTCTTCCTGTCTCGTACCATCAGTTCAACGTCTGTCCATGTTTTTTTATCCCCTTTATATCTTTCTCCAGTTCTCTTCACCGTGTGTTCCTTGGTCTCCCTTTACCTCTTTTGTCTGGGGATTCCAGAACAAGGATTGCCATTGTTACGGTGTTTTTGTTGTTTGAAGACATTTGTGAAGTCGTGATAACAATCTGTGCTGGTAACGCGAATATAAAGGTTCAAAACTCCAAGATCATTAAAAAGTCCAAAGCAGCACACCATAAGATCTAGAAGTTTGACTGAATGAAAATCAAGATGAAGCCGAGGACCGCTGTACAGTTCAAACATTTAACTGGGTGCTCCATCTCACAAGTATGGCATCATAATAAAATGCATAGTATGTAGTTCGTTGTCCGTCCAGTCTCAAAAGCATAAACTGCATACAAATGACTTTGACCGTTTCAACTAGAGGTCAGTACACGTGCGACTTGACTAAAGTCCTACGGCATATTAAAATTGAAGGCATTTTCATAACATTTCATAATAATCGGTTGCAAGACTTATCTCAGAAGCTGCGAACCATAGTGGCTTGACAATTATATCGCGGCGGCCGATTTTCAATAAAATAGCTACGTAATAATATCTTGACAGTCTCCACTGCTTGGGAGCATATATAACAAACGTCCTCTCACTTCGACGGACAAACGAGAAAGGCCCAGAAATATAACGGTAAACCTACACAAGTAGACGATGCTTACGTCACTTGGTTACCAATACGTCATATCGTTCGCAAATGTTGCGTCGTTCAATAATAGTGTTTTATCGTACAAAAATAGCTAATGCATACAGATGTATCTCCGAAAATAATGGGCATACGCCTGTGTGCAAAAGCATCACATAACAGACATATTAGTACATGTCAATGAATAATGTCATGAATGTCACAGACACTGACCAAACTCGGGAAGCAGAGAGGCTGAAACTTGCCTGTCTTCTCCGTGCTACCATGAGCAAGAAGATGAGGAAACTTACCTGTCTTCTCCGTGCTACCATGAGCAAGAAGATATGAAACCTACCTGCCTTCTCCGTGCTACCATGAGCAAGAAGATATGAAACTTACCTGCCTTCTCCGTGCTACCATGAGCAAGAAGATATGAAACTTACCTGCCTTCTCCGTGCTACCATGAGCAAGAAGATATGAAACTTACCTGCCTTCTCCGTGCTACCATGAGCAAGAAGATGAGGAAACCTTGCAGTGAGCTCAAGATGGTAAATGCATATTGGAAAGGCAGGCGAGCATCTTCAATAGCCAGGTACCCAAACAGCCATGTAAGACCTGTGGTTATTGAGTAGAGGAGGAAATACGTTAGGTGTATGGATGATAATTGTCCTGTGTAGTTCCTGGGGGGGGGGGGGGGCGCTCCGAAGAGACAAATAATTAATAAGATTACTGTACGCTCAGGCATGTCGTACAAGACGATTAATATGAGGTTGGGCATGAGATTGGCAACCTCATCATATAAAACACATGTCTTGAGAAAGCACCGCTACAAAAGCATGTGAATGTTTGGTGAAGGCTACGTGCAAGGGGACCTACTCCTTCTTCTTCTTCGTACACTCTCAGACGTCCACTTGGGACCGAAGACGCAGCAAGAGAGATGAATGCAGTCAGCGACTCATAGCTTGACTGCTTGCGTCAGGGTCAGCGAACCAGAGCTGACCAAGACCCTACTCCACCTCCAAGTGGTGGTCCTGGAAACAGGCTGCATCACTACAGTCTGACCGAGAGAGTAGGGATCTAAGAGAGAAGGCAAACCCGGTCCCAAAAATGCCTTCCTGAAATCGGATGTGTCGGGCCGAAAGGCGCAAATATCGCAGCTTCGATGTAAACGCGACACAACGTAACCAACGTCCTTTTCAGGACGAACGCAGAAGAAGGAGACGTTCATTTGAATGTTCTCAAAGAAAGCAATAGTCAGTGTCAGGCTATTTGAATCCCCGTAAAACGTTTCCACGAATGGAACTGGCGTCGGCCATATGCGCTTTCACTGTACCGCATATATGGGGTACCTTTGAAGCAGATGTTCAGCAGTCATTTTATCAGTGCCACAGTTACACTGATCGGTAGTTCCTATCTTAGGAATAGATGTGTGACCGTGTGGCCAGAAAGGTGTAATTTTAGACTGAGTAATAGTTGTCGATCTAGTCTACGGTGTATATTTGTACTCATGTTGGAATTCTCACACGGGAATGGGCGATCTAAACGAAACACCTTTGCCATCTGAAACGAAGACAAACGTGTGAGACGCAGAAGATGTAATGAGAGACGGCCCTTGGTTTTAGACATCTTGGCGCTGTCTAACACCAGAGGAATACACCTTTGTCACGTGGGTCTTTATATCATTAAATTACCTACATCTTCTTCCTATTCTTTCACAAATTCTTTTCGCATCATTCGTTGCGAAAAATATTTTCTTCCATATTCTTAAACTTTACCTTGTGTTTTTCTCATACTGGGATACGTAATTCTATTTACGTAGATGTCAGTGAACGAAGCTGTGATTTTCGCTTCTATCAGACCCGAAATGGCAGACAGTCGTCTGAATTTTCCAGCGAACACGCGCGGTTGCTTCGGGCTGATCGCTCAGGTAGGCGTTAAAACTATCACCTACACGGCGTAGAGCAGACATATAGTCTGGGAAAACGTAGCTCTAGGAAAAATTTCCTAGCGTGAAGTGTGATCTGTCACCGCCTCCCCCGCTCAGAAATGGAAATCGGGAGAGGAAGGTGCCAAGGCCACTCATGGCAGTTACGACATGAGGGAAGCTGACACATGGTGTTAGAGAAGGGGAGATAATTTCGCTTGGCGAAATAGTTGGGGCCCTTTGTCTGATTTTAAGATATTGGCCCGAGTTTGAAACTTTAATTTCATTCTCTCTCTAAATAAATCGCAGTAGACAGGTGGTTCGCGAAGAGTAGAGCTGTATAAGCGAAGTTCTTAGTTTGTTGCGACAATTTGTCGAACTTCTAGACTTCCATAAATATAAGCGTATAATTCTTAATGTGCGATATCCTGTAGTGCTGTGTTTTGGGTAATATATTATTATCTAGTATTTTGTGAAGTGTTTAAAGCGTTAAATCGCCCATTTCATTTTAACTAGTTTCTTTTGAACATAGTGCTTAATTTATGGTTTGTATTATTTTTCTAGTGACGCCTACAGTGGAAAGCAGAATAAATTATATTTCTAGCGTAACAAACATGTAACTATAATGAATTTAATTTAACGGCTAACACTCAGACGAAACTGGTTTAATAACAAACTTATAAACGCTAGATGCGACATCAGTGAATAGTGACGGAATACGCACCATATTCCTAAATTCCTGATGATCGATTTTATATATAACTTATTTCACCGGTAGTTTAAATAATAAGTCAAGCTGTAGGCTTGCCGTTTTAAATGTAAGTTATATCCTTATACATAGTATGTATAATTATTTCATATGTGCTTTTTCCATTTTATGTAGTGAAATACTGGGGTGACCCGAACTTTACCAGCATTTAATAAGAGTTAATACTTGTGAAGAAATAGACAGTCCTTATTTTGAACCACGTGGGGTTCTCAAGTAACCCTGATCTGACAGTGCCTAGGCCAACAGAGTTAGAGAGAAATACTAAATATCCCACTAACGGGGTCTCAAAGACTGTAATGATAAATACTGGGCCAGTGAACCAGATCTTAATTTCTTCCATAAACTCTACGTAGATTTTCTGCCGGGCGGCGTGAAGATTACAAGAAGATCAGAAACATTCCGACAGAGAGTTTGACTAGTACTGTGGCGACCAAAGATAGTAACTTCCTGAAAGTAGACACCGATCCGACATTCCTTAAATTCTAGAAACCAAAGCTAATGACATTGTGCTCTGCTAACTTTCGTGCCTGGACAATATTTTATGTGACTTAATCAGACATTCGAAAAATTAGAACACCCAAGGAATCGTTCCCTGAGAGTTTAGTACGTCTTTTGGAACTGGGGACTTCTTGGGCAAGGACTGCATTTTCGGGTCTGTGTGAAGGTCCTAGAATTGAGTATGTTCCCAGAGGCTGCGAGCAAAGTTGTGAGTATAACTGCATGGCCATGGCTGAATGAATGAGTGTACGCAGATCAGAGTGTTATTTTACAGTTACAGATTGTCGCCCATGTACTGTCTTAATTCTTTTGTTTAACCTGCAGAATTTGTTACTATTTGCTAGAGTTTCTTTACTTCTTAGGTTAAATCAGATTATTCAAATCTGTGCATACATTTACGAGAAAAGAAGAAAAACTCTTAGCCTAAACCCTACGTATCTATAACTCTTTGGGCCATCATCTGTTCTCTTAACGGGGCTGTGGGCTAAATCTGGAGCTAAGATCATAACGGAGATATCATCCTTGTAGCATTTTTCATAAATTTTATGACTATTTGTATATGTTTTTCCTTGATGTAATTTTGGTGTTGTGAGAAGATTTTTGTTGATGATAATAATAAAAATCTCTCTTGAACTAAAGCAGTGCGTGGTCAGCTCGTTCTATATACTCATATTCATTGTTATAGATTTCCCACGTCTGTGTGTTTAACCGTCGTCACGTGCATGTGCGTGCCCGTGAGTAGATAGAGATTTATGTAATATATATCTGTGGTTTAGACTGTCGGACTCTGTAAAAACGGTCGTAGATGAAAGGTGAGAGAGAGAAGATTATCTCGATTCTCAAAGACAGCCTCTATATCACATTCTATCATCTCACGTGTGGAAATTCTATTGGTTTTTTTCTCCAGCTCTCACGGTATCTATCACTCATTCTAAGCTATTCAGAAGGGACCAACCCTAGTCTTAATACTCCTATCGAAAATCTACGACAACCTTGTTGAGCACAAAACCGTGCGAGGTGTGACTCCAAGCAAGAGATATCGTGGGAATGTAACCACTAGTGGGCGGACCTTGAATTGTGTACGTCTAGGAAGATAATCTTTACTAAATTGTGATCTCATGTCATCCAAACTGAGCATATGACTCCTGCTTTGCTCCCTAGAGGGATGGGCGGAGCTTTGCCTGACATTTTGACGTGGCTATCATAAGGTACCGGGGAGTATAGGTAAGATTTAAACTAAAAAGAGTTGAAGGCTTCAGTCAGAGCTGAGAAGTATCCAGATCGTCTTCTTATGCAAAACATGTGAGGTTCAGGCTGTTGCTTAGTTGTGTCTGTGCTAAGAGAGCTAACGACATTGAGAGAGTCCAGCAGTCTGTGCTGGGTTATATGGTGTTACGTAGAGAATACCTAAATAGCTAGGTTTTACGGTGTTGCATAGGAATTACCTACAAAGTAAACTTGTGGACAGCATTGTTTTCTGTATGATTCATGTGCTACCTGATAGGGTTTCATTAATAAAAGTGGGATCCCTGTCATCAAGAGAGTTTTTCTGTGACTGCGGAACGCGTGTGAAAGTAGGTCAGAGATAGTGCGACAACATTACACACGAATTCTTATTCTTCTTTTCACATCGTCTTCGCACTGTCACAGATGGTATCTCAATCTGTTGTGGCCAGTGCGGAGTCTGAAGATTACCACTTGTTCTGATCTGTTGAGCTGGTAGTAAGCATTATTCTGTGTGTGACCTGAATGTTCTACATTCCATTTGTTTCTGTATCTGATTCTGATAAAACTCTTTGCCTCCTCTAAAGTTATGCTTGCATCAGGCTGAGGTAGATGTGAACCTTCTTTTGCCATTCTGTCAGCCTCTTCATTGCCGGTGATGTTACAATGAGATGGGATCCATTGGATCACAACACTTTTGAATCGTTGACAAAGTTTGTGGAGCACTATTCTGAGGTATTCCAGGTCCGTATTATTTTGGCTTTTCAACGTTACAATTACTGACTGTGCATCAGTAAAGAAAGCAACTTGTCTCTCTGTGCTTTCTTCTGTCAATATAACCTCTGACAATTACAGTGCTTTTACATTTTTAAATTTAGAAATTTTCATGCAATGAGCCCAAAGAGAATAATGTGGCGGTGATTAGTCTGATCAAAGTTATGGTCAAAGGGAAGTAATGTAGAGAAATATAAATGGGTGAATAGTAGAGATAAGGGCTACATCACTTTAGGTTATTCATTCATAACCCTCCACTCCCAAAGGAGCATAGGCCTTCAACAAACACATGCCAAGTCCTCCTGTCACGTGCCATCATCTCAAGTTCTTTCCATGTTCTCCTCATCATTTTCACCTCTGTTTCCAACTCTCTTCTCCATGTACTTCTTGGTCTTCCTCTGCCTCTCTTGCCCTGGGGGTTCCAGAACAAGGACTGCCTTGTAATGCTATCAACAGGTTTCCTCAGTGTGTGTCCTATCCATCGCCATCGTCTTCTTCTCATCTCTTGTTCCACTGGCACTTGTCCAGTTCTTGTCATCAGTTCCACATTGGTAACCTTGTCATACCATTTTAATCCCTCTATTCTACGCAAGCACCCATTTATGAAAGTCTGTAGCTTTTTGGTTGTTGTCTTTGTTGTTCTCCATGTCTCCGAGCCATACAATAGGACTGACTTCACATTTGAGTTGAAGATTCTTATTTTCGTGTTGGATTCTATTTCTCTTGATCTCCATATATTTCCCAATGCAATGAAAGCTCCTCTTGCTTTTTGTATTCTTATTTTGATATCGCTGTCTGTCCCTCCAACTTTGTCTATATTACTGCCAAGATATGTGTATGATTCTACATCTTGTATTGGCGTTTCTTCAAGTTCAACCCTGTTTTCATTACCTGCATTTATTCTCATTATTTTTGTCTTTTCCCTGTGTATTTCAGACCCAATTGCTGTGACCTCTCATCGAGTGTTTTCAATTTGTCCTGCATCTGATTACGGTTATGGGACAGGAGAGCCAAATCATCAGCAAAATCCAGATCATCCAACTGCTTAGTCAGAGTCCACTGGATTCCATTTCTGTTGTGTTGTCGATGATCTCATAACCCAATCTATTGCCAGCAAGAAAAGAAATGGAGACAAGAGGCATCCCTGTCGCACTCCTGTTCTTATCCCAAATGGTTCTGTAAGCTGTCCTTCATGAAGAACTCTGCACGTCATGTCTTCATAGGTTTTCTTTATTAAATTAATGATTTTCAGGGGAACTCCATAATGCCTCATCAATTTCCAAAGTGATTCTCTGTCCACACTGTCAAATGCTTTTTCGTAGTCCACAAATCCGATGTATAGTGGTGAATTCCATTCCAGACTTTGTTCAACTATTATTCTCAAAGTGGCTATCTGGTCTGTAAATGATCTGTTTTGTCGAAAACCTGCTTGTTCATCTCTCAATTTCTTGTCTATGGACTCCTTTAATCTCTCAAGGATAATCCTGTTCAATACCTTTCCTGGCACTGATAGTAACATTATTCCTCTATAATTTGTGCACTCTTGTAGATTTCCCTTCTTAGGCAACTTAACCAGATATCCTTCCTTCCATTCTGCTGGTATCTCTTCTTTTTCCCAGACTTTACCAAGTAATTTATATAACATCTCTGTAGCCGTGTCGATATCTGCTTTGATGGCCTCTGCTGGAATGCTATCAGGTCCAGACGCTTTTCCATCTCTTAGAAGCTTTATGGCTTTCTTTATTTCTTCCTTCGTTGGTCTTTCACCGTTAATTTGTAGCTCTTCTTCTGCTGGCTGGATGTCCGGCGGGTTTTGTGGAGCTGGTCTATTGAGAAGGTCCCCAAAATATTCTGTCCACCTCTTCATTTGCTCTTGTATATTGCTGAGCAGTTTCCCATTCTTATCTTTTATGAGGCAACTTGTTTGCTTGTATTTCCCTGTTAGCTTCTTTGTGCTGCTATACAGTTCTCTCATATTTCCTTTGGCTGCAGCATCTTCTGCCTCTCTTGCCAACTCCTCAATATACTTCCTCTTGTCTCTTTTGATACTTCTTTTTGCTTCTTTGTTTGCTTCTGTGTACACTTCTTGAGCCTTGGCTTTGGAACTTCTGGTTTTGCTTGTGTTTAACTCTGCTTTCTTGTTTTTTCTATCTTTTATCTTATTGATGGTTTCTGTTGTTATCCATGCTTTTTGTTGTCTTTCCCTTTTCCCCAGTATTTCTTCACATGTCTCCTTCCATACCGTTTTGACCTGCTGCCAATAGTCTTCTGTATTCTCTACATCTTCCAACTGTTGGAGCACTTGGAATTTGTTGGATACTGTGACCGCAAATTTGTCTCTTGTTTCTTGATTTCTTAGCTGTCCTACATTAAACTGTTGTCTATAATTTTGCATTGTTGCATATCTCTTGAGTTTCATTTTTACTTTGGCTATCAGAAGATGGTGATCTGATGCCACATCTGCTCCTCTATATACCTTTACATCCTGCAATGATGATCTAAACTTCTTCTTTATGCATATATGATCGATCTGATTTTCTGTTCTATGGTCTGGTGATATCCATGTTGCCTTGTGTATTCTCTTATGTGGAAACATGCTTCCTCCTATAGCCAGTTGATTTGAAGCACAGAAGTTTGCGAATAGTTCTCCATTTTCATTCATTACTCCTAGCCCATGTTTTCCCATGACTTCTTCAAATCCAGTATTGACTGTACCTATCTTTGCATTCATGTCACCCATCAAAATTGTGATGTCTCTTCTTTTTACTTTATCCATAATTTCCTGTAGTTTAGTATAAAATGCTTCTTTCACAGACTCTTCTTTGTCATTAGTTGGTGCATAACATTGGATGACATCGACATGAATTTTCTTTTTAGCTGTTTTGAAAATAGCTGTTATTATTCTGGGTCCCACAGCTTCCCATTCAATGAGTGCTTTCTGTGCTTCTTTAGATAACATAAGAGCTACCCCTTCACTGTGGTGTGAACTTTCGTCTTCGTGTCCTGAGGACAGCACCAATTCACCTGTGATGAGTTTCTTCCTGTCTACCCCCTTCCACTTTGTTTCACACA
>JAMPIV010013475.1:265000-277500 GCA_024509875.1 Oreohelix idahoensis
CCAAATTCTCAAATTCACCTTCCTCTGCTTCTACAGTCTATCTTTACCCGGTTGCAAGGCAAATCTGAGCCATTGACAACGCCAGTACCACCAAGATAACTCCCTGGTTAATCCTCGGGTTAACCTTGTGACACATGGCTGACTTAATTAGCCATCGAATTGATTGATAACTAACCAAACTTGGTTTTTCGCACGTATTGTATTTTTCGTCAGCAATCATCACTCGCCATACAGTGTTACAGTAAGCAGATGACTATAAGCTCGGACGATTTGCGCATACACAAATGTGCAAAGCATGCGCTCTCACCTACTTCTGCTATAATGACGCTTGCTGCGATTATCATTTAACAATAAACATCAACGAATACCCGTATTTTTGCGATACAAATACATACACATTATTCCATCACAAATAATAACGTGCAAAACACTAACTGAAAGCACTATTTCAGTAGCTCTATTTCGCAATTTCATCTGTTGACACCTATTCCTACTGTGACAGCGCCATCGCCATTTTTTCGGTTGTTCTGTACCTCCTACCACGACATAGCATGTGGCAGCCTTTTTTAGGTCACATCTAAAAATAGAACATTAGTAATGCCGCTGAAGGAGTAGCAGCCAATCAGAGAAGAGAAGAGTCCAGGCTAGCGCGTCAGTTGAAATTTCTTTATCATTCCAATCGCCTGTCGCGGAGAGAGAACAAGCTATTGAGATCTGAAGTCTAATTCGCAATATTTCTAGTCAACTCGACTAGCAACAAGATGGCGACACGCAGCACACGTGCTGCTGGTAGATTGGATAACGAAGATGTGGCTGAGGTGGATGACCCTGTAGTAGGGCTGGATCGTCAACAAGAACGAGTACGGTACATCATGGTACCTACTCACAAGAAAGTGCGGTGCTTTGGGGAGCGTATGGGTCCTACGGCCAAGGAATATGTCAGAGAGGTGAGAGCTGCCTGGAGAGTGGGGATTGTCATAAAATTAACCATGATACAACGTTAAAATATCTCCAATGATACAACGTAGGGATAAAAACTAATGCGTAAGCTACTAGAATACATGATCGCCCACGCCGCGGGTCATCACCAGCCATGGAAATTAAATTGTTAGACGTGAAGGCAAAACGTTACCCTTGGAACGGGATGAGAACGAAGATCAAAAGGAAAATCTGACTGAACGCGTGCTTGAAACTAGCAAGGCTAAAAGACGCAATTGGTGGGGAAAGGAGGAAAATTCACGTCCCCAAGTTGACACAAGGTAAAGAAATCGACAAAAGGGACCTTAGCTATTATACGCAACAGTCATTTCTTGGACGCTTTTGCGATAACTTAGTCCGTTTATTTGAATTCAGCGGCAAACGCAGTATAGAAGATGCTAGAAATATTTCAAAAAAACCAAATAACCTTGAAAAGTAACTTTTTCTTAATAATGATGTTAGGAATATAAAACCTAGCTGGTCGGATGGCCCATCTTGAGCAGTGAAATAATATGCTTTCATTTATACAGACGGATAGATAATAAGAAAGATAATGACAAAAGACTGCGTTGTTCATGTCAGCGAGCGTCTGCATTGAAACAAAAAATGTCCCTAATTTTCAAAAACTGTAGCCTTGAGACTCAAATAACACATAAGGAAGGGAAACCCGAGGCCTGTAAACAGTAAATTAATATTAGACAAACATAAAGGTATGTTTTCAGGCACTCGTAAGAAATAAAGAAGTAGAACACTTGGACAACAGAAAAACAACAGACGTGAGTGGCTTACCCAGGGTTCGAACCCCGTACCTTCCGTACGACAACTCCGCCTAGCTATCAAGCGAATCACACTGACCCCACGGCCAGCTAGGCATCCCCCAAAAAAAGATGCTTTGCTGGCTATTTATCAGTACGAAACACACAAGATAACACCGGAAGTATACAGTGGGCAACTCAGCCCTTAAATGACGCAATCACTTCTGTTGTTCTCCTATTAACAGTATGTGTCAGTCCAAACAAGACAAAGACCTTGATACTGGGTCCAGTAAATAGTAGAAGACTTGTTTGTCTAATATTAATTTACTATTTACAGGCCTCGGGTTTCCCTTCCTTATGTGTTATTTATGTTTATACAATACCAGAAACCTACCCTCTGTTCTATACTAATGTCCTTAAGCCTTCTACTATTTACTGGACCCAGTATCAAGGTCTTTGTCTTGTTTGGACTGACACATACTGTTAATAGGAGAACAACAGAAGTGATTGCGTCATTTAAGGGCTGAGTTGCCCACTGCATACTTCCGGTGTTATCTTGTGTGTTTCGTACTGATAAATAGCCAGCAAAGCATCTTTTTTTGGGGATGCCTAGCTGGCCGTGGGGTCAGTGTGATTCGCTTGATAGCTAGGCGGAGTTGTCGTACGGAAGGTACGGGGTTCGAACCCTGGGTAAGCCACACGTCTGTTGTTTTTCTGTTGTCCAAGTGTTCTACTTCTTTATTTCTTACGAGTGCCTGAAAACATACCTTTATGTTTGTCTAATATTAATTTACTGTTTACAGGCCTCGGGTTTCCCTTCCTTATGTGTTATTTATGTTTATACAATACCAGAAACCTACCCTCTGTTCTATACTAATGTCCTTAAGTCTTCTACTATTTACTGGACCCAGTATCAAGGTCTTTGTCTTGTTTGGACTGACACATACTGTTAATAGGAGAACAACAGAAGTGATTGCGTCATTTAAGGGCTGAGTTGCCCACTGTATACTTCCGGTGTTATCTTGTGTGTTTCGTACTGATAAATAGCCAGCAAAGCATCTTTTTTTTGGGGATGCCTAGCTGGCCGTGGGGTCAGTGTGATTCGCTTGATAGCTAGGCGGAGTTGTCGTACGGAAGGTACGGGGTTCGAGCCTTGAGACTCAAGTGCTAAAATCTAGTTGGAATGAAAGAGACGGGATGGGATGGTGAACTGTGGCTAAAAATAACTTTAAAGGCAAAATTGTGTAGGGGAAGGCGGAGTTGGTTCAAAAAACAAGTGTGTTTTTTGTGAAACGCAAGTAGAGACAGACGGACCAACAGATAATAAGGCATACTTGACTGAGGTATGACTGAAATGACTTTTTGGTAGGAGGTTTGAATTTGAAAAGAAAAAGGCGGTGATTGGCCATAGATGAATATATTATCGGCGCTCAGACGCGCATTTTTGCCATTCGTTATAAGTTGTCCTAGTAGACACAGTGAATTATTTAGTGGTGTAATTCCCAGAAGCTAATTGAAATATTTAGAGGGACGCCATACTAAAGCCAGCAGCTCAGCTGAGTTTTGCTAGCAGATAACTGTGTTCTATATTCATAATTCTGAACTGTGAGTTTTTATTTGGCACCAATGCGGTGTCAAATGAGGTGTTGAATATTACAAGAGTGGACCCGTGCAGTTTATATTTTGGCAGAGCAGCCTGATATTGCCCCCAAGCACGGAGAGGTGGGGCCACCTGATTCCAGCACCAGATTACTCATTCAAGATACGTGAGCGTCTGGACTGCTGAATACTCACCAACTTAATTTCTAACACACCAATTATAATACCATCAATAAATGGACAATGTGTAGTCGCCATAGACAGGGAGTGATGAGGCCACCCCAACAGCACATCCATTAAACGTTCTCCCAGAAAAATTACAACCATAAACAGTAGTAATATTAACTAGTATTGTAACATACATATGTACACTCCTTTCATTTATTATGCCATATATTCATGCATTTAATTAATAATTGCAAAACCTTTCATATGTTCTGACCAAAATAAAACCTTGGTTCAGAACAAATAAACGTAAAGAAAATTTATTATCAAAAATTTTACACAGCTTGAGTTAGTTCAGTGTGTCATAACATTTTATTAATATTATTAGACTTATTAAATATCTGTGTGTATGTATGTAAACTACCACAACACATTACATATCATTACCCTAGAATTTTAACGTAGCCACATTCATTAGAAAAAAAAAGATAGGTGTGAGGTCGTAGTGGTAGCAAGAAGGGCCTTCTGAAAATTCACAGCTACATTTATCTCAGGAGCCTTCACAGCTGACCTCATGCATCACATTAAGTAAGATCACAATCATACAATACCATCAAACCCACTACATATATTGGGGTCTCTTGTTCCGGGATAATTAGCCTATCAATAATATTAGGATCTCCTGGGGGGAGAAATAAATTAGGGGAACACATTATAAAAATTAAAAGTGTCCTTGAAAATAAAAGTTGGTGAATCTTCACAGCCAGTGGTAGTTAATTGATTAATTAATTAATTAGAATTATTTTAGACTAGAGTAATTAGAATTACTTTAGTGGTTGGAAATTTTACTTTGCTCATTGCTAGATTTGTTTAAAAAGTATGGCGGAGCTAGCCAAATTCAGATCAGCTGCTGTGCTAACGGCAAACGATATGGGAATGGATGGTCAGGTTTTAATTCAATATGTAACGGCTGAATGTGATAAGTATATTGAACGGGAAGAAAGAAGATTAGAAAAAGAGGCTGAAAGAAAATTAGAGTCTGAAAGGTTGGCTGAAGAGAAGAGGTTACTAATTGAGGCTGAGACTAAGAGGTTACAAATTGAGGCTGACAAAGAGGCTAAAGCATTGGAGGCAGAAGACAAACGACAGCAAAGGGAAGCAGAAGAAAAAAGAGTGACTGCCGAAAGGGAGGCAGCAGACAAAAAGGCCGAAAGGGAGGCAGACGATAGAAGGTTGCAAAGGGAGCACGAATTACGACTAAGGGAGCTGGAGCTACAAGGCCAGGCTCCTGAAAATGGTGCCAGCCCTTTTGCCTCAGATGCCACGCCCAGTCTGGGAGCCTCAACATCAGCTATGGGGTTTCATTTAGACCATTTTGTCGAAAAAGACGATGACATAGAGGGGTACCTAGGACGTTTTGAGTTATTAGCTACTACATATGGGTTAGAGAGAGAAAGGTGGAGTTTAAAGTTATCACAGGGACTGAGAGGTACTTCTTAGGAAGTCTTCGCAAAAATGAACAGAGAAGACCAGGACAATTATGACATGTTAAAGCAGGCTTTGTTATTGAGGTACGAGAAAAATGGTGAATTTTATCGTAAGAAATTTAGAAATGCCAAACTGTTGTCTGGGGAGACATACCACCAATTCTCTGCCAGACTGGAAACCTATTTGGAGAAATGGACTGCTCTGGGGAAGACCCAAGATCTTAAAGAAATGATCATGATTGAGCAATTGAGAGAGTCCATGGCTCCAGACATGAGAAAATTTCTCATGGAACAAGGTGCAGAGAAGTTGGGGGAGGTTTTAAATGTCGCTGAGAGGTATCAGGCAGCCCAGGCAGAGGTAAGTGGTGCTAAAAAGAAGCACATAGACAATTTTAAAGCTCCACAGCAATTTAATAAATTTGATAATAGAGAGCAGGGAAATAAAGGTAGGACAAACTTTGAACGGCCAAGAAATGACTACCGAGACAGAAACTCACAGTTCAATGACCAAAAATCCAATGAAAGAAAACCGTTTAACCAAGGAAAAAGATGGTGTAAATGGTGCAAGAAAGATAACCATAACACCGAATTTTGTAGAAGGAAACCTTCAAACATTGCTGCAATGAAGTCGGGGACGCAAAGATTAAAGGTTAATCCTAAGGGACAGCAGGAACCTTATCACCCCCCAGTTTGTGAGGATGTTATTTGTAATGGGGTCACCATAAGGTGCCTTTATGATACAGGTTTGGATTATGATTCAGTTGTGAAGTCTAGCCTAGTGGACCCAAGTCAGTATACCACAGAAACAGTGGAAATACAAGGGGCAACTAAGGACATACCACTCATGACACTTCCCATCGCAAGGATAACGGTGAAAACTCGCTATGTGGAAGGAGAAATCAGAGCAGCAGTGATAGATGAACCAATCTACCCTCTGATATTGGGGTGTAGATACGTCTTCTTGGGGAATCCTGAGAGACCTGTGATCATGGCGACAGTGCAGACCAGGTCACAGAAGAAGGAGGAAAAAGGTGAACCTATAAATGCTCATCCAGAGGAGATGAGGAAGGCGCAGGCTGAGGATAGGACACTCAAGCCATGTTTTAAAAAATTGCCCAAATGCCACACACCTCCAAGTAAGGGGGAATATTTTATGAAGAACAAACTATTATACAGGAAGGCCGGAGCGGGAACAAATGGTCACAACCAGCTGGTTCTTCCCACTTCATATAGGGATAAAGTGATGGAACTCGGGCATGCGATTCCCTTCAGTGGTCACATGGGGATCAGCGCCACAGGACAGCGTATAGCTTGTCATTACTTCTGGCCAGGGATAACGGAGGATATAAAAAGATATGTCAAATCCTGCCCAGAATGTCAAAGGGTAGCTCCAAAGCACTGGACTGCTCCTGCAACTCTAGGGGAAATGCCCATAGTGGGAACACCTTTTGAGAGGGTTGCAGTGGATATTGTAGGACCTCTCACTCGGACCAAGAGGAGGAACAGTTACATCCTTACTCTGGTGGACACTTGTTCTATGTGGGGAGAGGCGGTAGCCCTGCCATCAATTGATTCAAAACATGTAGCAGAGGCACTACTTACAATATTTACCGGATTAGGATTCCCGCATCAAATCTTGACGGATAATGGCTCTCAGTTCAAGGGGAAACTAACGGAAGAAGTTTTTAAGCTATTTCAAGCCAGACACTTTCATTGTAGTCCGTACCATCCGCAAGGGAACGGCCAGGTAGAGAGGTTCAACGGGACTCTCATTTCTATCCTGAGAAAGCTGGCACACGAAAAACCGGATCTGTGGGATCAATTCCTGCCCGCCGCATTGTTTGCGTATCGGGAGGTACCACATAGTTCAACCGGGATGGCTCCCGCAACTCTGCTATTTGGGAGGCCAATAAAAGGTCCATTAGAAGCGCTATTAAGGACCTGGACAGATGAGAAGGCGGAAGAGACTGTTACCTCATCTTATCAATACGTGAACGAACTGACCACTCGTTTGAAAGCTGGATGGAAACTGGCAAATGATAATTTGAAACAAGCCAGGAAGAAACATGCAGCATATTTTAATAGGAAGGCAAAGGACAGAGAACTAGCTGTGGGAGAGAAGGTGCTGCTTCTACTACCCGGTAGCCAGAATAAATTACAAATTGGATGGCAAGGTCCATATACGGTTCTAGAGAAGGTGTCTAGAACAAACTATAAAATTGACAAAAAGGGGAAGGAGAAAGTTTATCATGTAAACCTGTTAAAGAAGTATCTAGACAGACCACTCCAGGAAAGCACCCCCTTACTGACCTTAGCTATCGCAACTCAAATGCAAAAGGAACCACTCACCTCACATGAATACCCATTACATCCTTGTGAAACAGCAGCACAGGTAAAAGTCAGTAAGCACCTGACTAAAAACCAGAGGGAGAGAGTTCAACAGGTTCTGGAGGAACAAACAGATGTATTAACAGATAAACCAGGCCATACAAATTTGCTACAGTATGACATGAAACTGGTAGACTCAAACCCAATCTGTATGAGAGCCTATTCTATTCCGTTCGCGAAGGAGAAGGCATTGAAGGAAGAAATAGATTATTTGTTGAAGGAGGGGATTATTTCACACAGTGAATCATCTTTTAGCTCTAGTGTCGTTTTGTTGAGAAAACCGTCTGGGGAACACAGACTGTGCATAGATTACAGGAAACTGAATGCTGTCACAGAAGGACAAGTGGATCCATTACCAGACACAAAACAGTTATTTGCCAGACTGAACAAGGCAAAATACTTTTCAAAGGTGGATCTTAGTAAAGGCTATTACCAGATCCCAGTGAAGCCTGAAGTGAGACCTTATTTGGCTTTTAGCACCTCGGATGGACATTATGAATTCAACATGCTACCATTCGGACTGACAAATGCTCCGAGTGTATTTTCAAGGATGATGCGCAAATTGTTGGATCCCCTGAATAACCCATGTATCACGAATTTCATGGATGATATTCTCGTCGCCACAGAGACATTTGAAGAACACATTGAAGCTCTAGAAATGTTATTTAATAGGCTTAGGGAGGCGAACTTAACTGCTAGGCCAACAAAATGTTGCATTGGATGCAAAGAGTTGGAATTCTTGGGACACACTGTATATCAGGGTAGCATGACCCCTGATCCCAAGAACTTGGAAAAACTGCAGAGAGCACCTAGACCACAAACAAAAAAGGACGTGCGATCATTCGTGTCGTTATGCGGATTTTATCAAAAATATATCAAAGATTTTAACTCTATTTGTGCTCCTCTGACTGATCTGACTCGCAAGGGACTTCCAGATAAAATTATTTGGACTGCGCAAAGTGAATTAGCGTTCCAAGACTGAAAGGAAAAACTCACTAGCAAGCCTATTCTCAAACTGCCGGATTTGACACAGGACTTTGTCTTAAGAACCGATGCCAGTAATGTAGGACTCGGAGCGGCTTTGTT
The DNA here is from genome assembly GCA_024509875.1 of Oreohelix idahoensis. NCBI lineage: Eukaryota > Metazoa > Mollusca > Gastropoda > Stylommatophora > Oreohelicidae > Oreohelix > Oreohelix idahoensis. Next base: position 273,459 of record JAMPIV010013475.1, read on the forward strand.
GCAAAGATCATCTTCACCTGATGGGGAACTGAAACCAGTCGCTTATGCAAGCCGCAAATTGAATAAGGCGGAACAAGGATACTCCACAAGCGAAAAAGAATGTTTATCGTTAATCTGGGCAATAAAGAAGTTTCAAATCTATCTGTATGGTAGGACTTTTGTGGTCGAGACGGATCATCAGCCTCTCGTATTCTTATCTCAGGCTAAGCATGAAAACGCAAGATTGCTGAGGTGGTCTTTATTGCTTCAACCTTATCAGTTTAGTATCCAATATATCCCAGGCAAATTGAATGTCGGTGCAGATTTCCTCAGTCGGCACCCCTGTGATCAAAATTAGAGTAATGGCAGGCGTGAGGAGAGATTTTATCTATGTGTATCATTGGTTTTAGAACTTGCCGTAGGCATGTTTTCAAGTGGGGAGATGTGTCATAAAATTAACCATGATACAACGATAAAATATCTCCAATGATACAACGTAGGGATAAAAACTAATGCGTAAGCTACTAGAATACATGATCGCCCACGCCGCGGGTCATCACCCGCCATGGAAATTAAATTGTTAGACGTGAAGGCAAAACGTTACCCTTGGAACGGGATGAGAACGAAGATCAAAAGGAAAATCTGACTGAACGCGTGCTTGAAACTAGCAAGGCTAAAAGACGCAATTGGTGGGGAAAGGAGGAAAATTCACGTCCCCAAGTTGACACAAGGTAAAGAAATCGACAAAAGGGACCTTAGCTATTATACGCAACAGTCATTTCTTGGACGCTTTTGCGATAACTTAGTCCGTTTATTTGAATTCAGCGGCAAACGCAGTATAGAAGATGCTAGAAATATTTCAAAAAAACCAAATAACCTTGAAAAGTAACTTTTTCTTAATAATGATGTTAGGAATATAAAACCTAGCTGGCCGGATGGCCCATCTTGAGCAGTAAAATAATATGCTTTCATTTATACAGACGGATAGATAATAAGAAAGATATTGACAAAAGACTGTGTTGTTCATATCAGCGAGCGTCTGCATTGAAACAAAAAATGTCCCTAATTTTCAAAAACTGTAGCCTTGAGACTCAAGTGCTAAAATCTAGTTGGAATGAAAGAGACGGGATGGGATGGTGAACTGTGGCTAAAAATAACTTTAAAGGCAAAATTGTGTAGAGGAAGGCGGAGTTGGTTCAAAAAACAAGTGTGTTTTTTGTGAAACGCAAGTAGAGACAGACGGACCAACAGACAATAAGGCATACTTGACTGAGGTATGACTGAAATGACTTTTTGGTAGGAGGTTTGAATTTGAAAAGAAAAAGGCTGTGATTGGCCATAGATGAATATATTATCGGCGCTCAGACGCGCATTTTTGCCATTCGTTATAAGTTGTCCTAGTAGACACAGTGAATTATTTAGTGGTGTAATTCCCAGAAGCTAATTGAAATATTTAGAGGGACGCCATACTAAAGCCAGCAGCTCAGCTGAGTTTTGCTAGCAGATAACTGTGTTCTATATTCATAATTCTGAACTGTGAGTTTTTATTTGGCACCAATGCGGTGTCAAATGAGGTGTTGAATATTACAAGAGTGGACCCGTGCAGTTTATATTTTGGCAGAGCAGCCTGATATTGCCCCCAAGCACGGAGAGGTGGGGCCACCTGATTCCAGCACCAGATTACTCATTCAAGATACGTGAGCGTCTGGACTGCTGAATACTCACCAACTTAATTTCTAACACACCAATTATAATACCATCAATAAATAAAGATAGGTGTGAGGTCGTAGTGGTAGCAAGAAGGGCCTTCTGAAAATTCACAGCTACATTTATCTCAGGAGCCTTCACAGCTGACCTCATGCATCACATTAAGTAAGATCACAATCATACAATACCATCAAACCCACTACAGGGATGATGAGCAAAGAGGACCAGGCAGATGTTATTCTTGACAGTGTGACTCCAAATGTCGCAGGGAGCTGAGGATTCAGACTGAGGATGATGACCCAGAAGCGATGCTACATTCCATTCTTAGGGTGTATGGGGAGCGTCGAAGCATCCAAGAGTTAATATCCACTTTTTACTCAACCCGGCAAGGTGCAAGGGAGTCTCTTTGGGAATTCTCCCATCGCATCCACGAGGTGTTTGAAAGTGTTGTAAGAGCACAAAAACAGAATAATGTCACTCCTTTGGAGCCATCCTTCCTTCGGGACCAGTTTGCTGCTTGTCTGAGAGATGATCTACTAAGAAAGTTGGCAAAGGAAATGATCATCAAAGAGCCTACAGCATCGTTCACGTCGGTGAGGGACTATGCCCTACGGTTTTTTAGAGACTGAACCCACTTCTGGGGCTGGTCTTGCCAGTGTCGAAGTAGTAAATACAGAGACGGTACCAGATACACATGCATTAAACGCAGAAGTGGAGCGGCTGAGAGCACAGGTGGCGCAATTAAAGGCTAAAATTGATGCGATGTCTCAGGAGCAGGGGAGACGTACCAGGACAGTTCGTTGTTTTAGATGCAGAGAACTAGGCCACGTACAGAATCGATGTCCACAGGCATTAAACTAGACCCCTCTGCGGCTGAAAGTCAGGTTACAGAAGGGGAACAGAATGACTCAAAGATAAAGATGGGTAGTGGCCGACCGGGATGTGATGTAATGAAAGCAGGAAAGAAAGTCAAAGACGGCCAGGAATGTAAGGGTAGCAGGAGGCGACCCAGGGCACAGAGGAAGCCTAAGAAAATAAGATGCTTCAATTGTGGAGACTTTTCAGACCACATGGCAGCCAAGCGTCCTCAGGGCCCGCTTCCGAAGCGATGTTTTCAGTGTAAGTCCCCAGGCCATTTGATATTGGTTTGTCCCTCAAAGAGCGCTCTCTCTAGGCGTACCGACACCTCTAGGTTGCCGTCACGGTGCAAGCCAAGAGATGGCCGTGGCAACTGTCACCCTAAGAGCGCCAAGAAAAGTGGTCGACATTTAGAAGAGGAGACTTATCTAAAACACGTTGAAGGACACGTTTCCAGGCTACGAGAGGCGCACGTAAGAGCAGAGGCACCGTTGCAGAAGTTGGCAGCAGTCCGGAAAGAGAGATGTGACAAGGTGTCGTGTTCCATTCCACTACAGGTGGGAGAATTGGTGAGGAAAAGAATGCACTACGCTGAATGGTCCAACATTCGTGACATGTGGTCAGAAGAGGAATACATTGTTGTTCGTGCTCCCACAATGACCGGGGGTCCATATGTCATCCAACGAACAGATAGATCGAGTCCGAGCATTAGAGTCACTGGCAACAAACTGAGACGAAGTGAAGACAAAGATGATTCTCCAGATTTGGTAGATACGACTGAAGCGCCTAGCTTAGTGCAGTTGTCGGGACGACAACAAAATCAGGTGGGGAATATGTGACAGCGCCATCGCCATTTTGTCGGTTGTTCTGTACCTCCTACCACGACATAACATGTGGCAGCCTTTTTTTAGGTCACATCTAAAAATAGAACATTAGTAATGCCGCTGAAGGAGTAGCAGCCAATCAGAGAAGAGAAGAGTCCAGGCTAGCGCGTCAGTTGAAATTTCTTTATCATTCCAATCGCCTGTCGCGGAGAGAGAAAACAAGCTATTGAGATCTGAAGTCTAATTCGAGCAAGATCATGCATAGGACTTAAAGTCTACGAACACTGCCTGGGTGTTCGGTAGTATTAAATGTTGATCTGTATAAGGCTTTGTGTTGCTTGATTGCTAAGTCTGCTGCTGAGAGGGTTGCAAGCAACCAATAATTGCAACCCCTGTCAAACGATCCTTAATACAATTTTCTTAGTGCATGGGTCTTGGGTGTGAGGTAGCCACATCGACATAGGTTCGCCTCAGCGAATCCTAAACCTAAACCTAAAACAAAACCTTAATCCTAACCGTAACGACATCGGCGACTTATAAGGGTGACAACTAAGAACACGTCCCAATGTTTTTCATTTCAACCCATTTTTAAAAAATGTATTACTTAAGATATTTTGTTAAAAACGTTTAATGATGCAGCAAGTTTATATCTTAAGGATACCAGTATGCGGCAG
>JAMPIV010013475.1:282500-302081 GCA_024509875.1 Oreohelix idahoensis
TTGATGTCTTTGCTAGTTCCGCCATCTGGTGTTACTCTGCATTCAAGATATGTAAATGAGTGGTTTCTGTAGCAACATGATATTCCTAAAAAAAAAGTTCGTTGCTTATCCTTTACAGGACGTGGCACTCAACCCCAGCTTTTTTTGGCTGTTTTGGTCTTTTTCTAGGCACTTTTTACGTTCGGTAGTTTGCCTTTGCTTTCTGAACGTTACGGCGTTTCTTCCATTGTTAAAAATCCACACAATGCGATCTGCTACCAAACCGCCTGCAGCAGGTTTCGAACCTGGTATATCTGGATTATGAAACTGCGTTCATATCCATTAGGCCACAGACACCGACATTCCTAACGGAGCAGTAATCATATTCTTTATCTGTCTCATAAGAAACCACGGGAACTACGCGGGCCATTTAAGTTGTGCGTACTTCAAAATTCCCAAGTATAAAAACAAAAAAATTGTTTGGTTATGGTAGATTTGAGATAATTTGTGATGATATTTTTCTAGTTTTCTTTATATCGGATTTAAATGTTTTGGTGTATCATACTCGTGTGGTCATAATTTATTATGTTTTATACTTACATGATCATAATTTATTACCTTTCATACTTGTGTGGCCATAAGTTATTGCGTTTCATACTTACACGATCATAATTTGTTACCTTTCATATTTGTGTGGCCATACGTTATTGTGTTTCATACTTACATGATCATAATTTGTTACCTTTTATACTTGTGTGGTCATTAGTTGTTGTGTTTCATACTTAAAAAAAAATGAAACCGGTAATTGCATAGCAGATACTGCCGTAGTGGGAAGAAAATTGCTCTGGCATATTAGTATTTGGTCATTTTCTGCTTGTCTGATACTTACAACATTATTGTGTGTGTTCTGATAGTTACAACAATGTTTGGTGTTTATGTTCTGATAGTAGTGATGGACATTTTTAGCTTGTGTGTTCTGATTGTTACAACATCTTTGGTTTTGTGTGTTCTGATAGTAACAACATCTTTTGGTTTTGTGTTTTCTGATAGTAAACAACAATGTTTGATGTATGTGTTCTGATAGTCCTTTACAATATCAAATGTGTTTGTTTGATAGTTACACACATCTTTTGGTTGAGTGTTGTGTTTCTGATAGTTACAACATCTTTGGTGTGTGTGTGTTCTGATAGTTACAACATCATTGGTGTGTGTGTGTTCTGATAGTTACAACAACTGTTGATATATGTGTGCTGATAGTTACAACTGTTGATATATGTGTGCTGATAGTTACAACAACTGTTGATATATGTGTGCTGATAGTGCCAGTGGAACAAGAGTTGAGAAGAAGACTGTGGCGATGGATAGGACACATATTGTTGATAGCATTACAATGCTGTCCTTGTTCTGGAACCCCCAGGGCAAGAGAGGCAAGGGGAGAACAAGCAGCACAATGAGAAGATAGCTTGTTGTTTTTTTTTTTCCAATAGTGACACCCATGTCTTCTTGCCTTTTCTCCTATACCTCTTATTTAACCTTGACTGAACACTTCCAGGCCACTTAACAACTTACCCCATGCAGGAATCACCGTCTTCAGGGTATAATGAGAGATGTAAGTTCCTAGTACTTTGACAAATGTCAGATACTGTAACACCGCCTCGATCAGCATCCAGGAAAATGAGACCAGGATAAGATAATGCAGTAGTATGGCCACGCCCAGACACACAGGCATCACAGAGGTCTGTTTGACCCCGACCAAGAAGGTTGTTTGGAAACACACCAAAGCAATAGCCATGTTGAATAACGTCTGCTGTGCGCGACCTTGACGTAATTTCCTGCGAGAAGTGATAAACTGATGCAGTAGTGAATAGCCTTGCTGACAAATGGTAATAGTGATTTTAAATGTCAAAGTAGGTCTGATCTTAAAAAATGTGTCATCTTCTTCCTCATGGCATGCCTTAGAGCTTTACAGATTTGAACGCGAAACATTAGCCTGTCTCAGGCACCCATTTGTGTGTATACATATATAATATCTATATCTTATATATATATATATATATATATATATATATATATATATATATATATATATATATATATATATATATATATACTCGCCATTTTCATTTGAGCGCCTTAAGGAGCATAGAGTCACCCCAGCAGCTGGCCTCCTTGCAGGAAGTCTGCACCAAGCAGTCACGTGCTCCTACAGAGGTGGTTCCTGTAGCAATTTGGTTTACGTCATGAAGTTGCCAACCTCATGATAAACCTCATATTAGTCGCCTGGTACGACATGCCTGAGGATGCTGTAGTCCAATTTTTATCTTAGTCTTCAGAGACCCCCATGAACTACACTGGGGCGAAACATATTATATTCACAATAATTTTATCATTTATTTTATATCTCTGTGTTTTTAAGTTTTTTTATGAAGTGTAAACAACATTTAACAACTTACTTAGTCGTTCTTCTTCTACCGTGAGGTGTAGAGGTTTGGAACAGAGAGCGCCATATTATCTTATCGGCTGTCGTCCTCCTGGCCTGGTTCCATTCTAGTCCTCAGTCTTTCAGAGATTGTCTGATGTTGTCCTCCCAGCGGACTCTGGGTCGCCCTGGAGGTCTGGATCCCTGGCTCTTAGTTTCCCATACTTGTCGTGGTAGCCGATGTTCTCTCATTCTGCAGACATGGTCAAACCATCTTATTGGGACTGTTATACTTGACGTCTGCAGGGGGTTGGGTTTTTAGACCTTGACATATCGTCTGATTGCGGACCATGTCTTCTCTTGTTACTTCAACCACCTTCCTCGGATACTTCATTTCTGAGGTTTAGACCTGGCTTTTATGGCTTGTAGTCATTGCTCATGACTCGCTTCCATACGTCAAGACGGACATAGGTGGAGCGGTATACTGCCATCGTTGTTTTCTTGTCCAACTTCTCTTTTTTCTGAGGAATCCTCGATTTATGGCCTGAAAAATCTCCAGTAGTGCACTTTCGAGAAGCCAAATATTTTTTTATGCTCCCTATGCTGTCTATGACAGTCAGAGGTATTTTAAAGTAGTTGACCTGCTCCAGGACCTGTTCTCTCAGCTTAATCTGATGTCTTCTTTCTTCTCGTGATATCACCATGATTTTTTTATTAGCAATTAGGGCAAACATCATCGGCAAATGCAGCTCTGAAATGCAAACTGTTCTCATCTTCCAGTACCCCACTGACTACTTTCTTGCTCTCTCCTTACATGCCTTGATGACATCGTCCATAAGGAGTATGAAGAGGTAAGGTGATAGGATATCACCTTGTCTTACAACAGTGGTGGTGACTGAACTTTCTTACATAATTTCTGCAAGACTTGTAGAAGCTCTGTATATATAAATGAATCAGAGGTGCTGGATGTTCTTCCTTGTCAAACAGTTCCAAAGTTTGCTCCAGGGGACTTTGTCAAACGCCGCTTTTCCCAGTTCCAAGAAACAAAGATGCATCTCCCCTTGATAGTCAAGGGCCTTTTCACTCAGCTGTCTGAGTGTGAAGATTAGGTCTTGAGTACTTCGGTTTGCTCGGAATCCGCACTGGACCTCATCCAATTGTGGCTCAGCTAGGCGTCGGAGTCTCTGCTCTAGGATTCTAGAGTAGATTTTACCGGGAACACTGAGAAGGGATATGCCTCTATGGTTTCCACATTGTCGATTGTCACCCTTTTTGAAAATTGGTGTTATGATGGCAATCTCCAAATCCTTTGGTATGGTCTTGTTGCACCATGCTGCCTGTAGAAAACTCTCAGGAATATATAAAGTCGCATGCTACTTCCATGTATATGACAATTTCTGGTGTTATACATCATGCCCTGATGCTCCCATGTACTCAACCATTTCTGGTGTTATACCATCATGCCCTGCTGCTTTGCCCATCTTGATTTTTTCTCCAGTGTGCCTGTTACGGATGGAGTTTTCTTCTTGGAGTAATACAAGTTTAAATAAGTTGAACATTAGAACGAAGATCATCTGAGGTACATGCATCGTACTCATAACACGAATGGAGGACGGGTGAAAACATTACATGACATCAATGGTTGAAGAACCCAAGTCGTCAGGTGGAGGGTCCACAAAATATCCTTACGTTTAATGTACATCAGAGATAACGACATCATATAAATGGCATGGCATATTGTACATGTATTATCGTCCTGTCCTTCAACAGTCTCGTCTCAACCATACATTTCTGGCCGCTGTTATTTTTTCTTTGATCCTTAGCCGCCGACCGTCAAAGCAGTCAGTGGCCATCACGCCTAGTGGCGTCTTGTAGGGCAACAACAAATTGATTCCACTTTGACGGTCGGCGGCTATCCTTCGTACAGTGCCCCAACTCTGGTTCATTCTTTGCATCTCAGCCTCCACAGTCCTCCGCCAAGTTGTTTTTGGTCGGCCTCTCTTTCGTTTTCCTTCAGGGGTCCATAGCATAGCTGTTCTTGTGATGGCATCGGGGTCTCTTCTGAGGACATGGCCAACCCAGCTCCAGCGTCTGCCAGCTATGATGGTGTGCATGTCCTCTTGGTTACTCCGAATAAGTAGTTCTTGGTTGCTGATGGTATTCAGCCACAAGATTCGGAGAATTTTCCGTAGGCAGATTGTGTGGAAGAAGGACAGTTTCGACATTTCCTTCTCTGTTACTCTCCAGCATTCCGCACCGTAGAGAAGCACAGAAAGTACACAGCTCTCATACAGTCTTAATTTGGTGTTTGTGCTGTACTGGGAAGACTTCCAAATGTTGTTGAGACTAGAAATACATATATATCATCATTATCTACTTTTCGCTCATTATGTTAATGGGTGATAGCCTCCTTGAAGGAAGCATATGCCGTGGCCACCCTTTCTTGCACCAGCGGTTTCTATAGCAAATTTGTTGTACATGATGAGATTGCCACGCCAATGCCAACCTAATATTTATCAACTTTTACGACATGGACGAGGGAGCAATATTGGTCTCCACAGAAACCACCGGTAATTAAACGAGGCAAAATCAAAATATATTCTCATTTATTTTCATTTTTTTCAATATTTTTCATTATTGCTCTACTTACAGACTTATTGTTCGTATATTTCCGGTATACATACATTATTTCACATTTTTTTTTCTAACTTATTGTCATTTATCATGTAGTTTCTATTATTATATATTGTGTTTTCTTGACGCTCTCACTTTCCCCCCACAAGTGTCTCCTTCTTTTGAATATCGTCAGCAGTTGTTCATTGTATCCTGATGGCATTTTGACTGCAATTTCCCAGTGTGACAAAAAAGCAATGTTTATTTAGCTTAGCTATCTGTTTTCTTTCTTCTCCCCTATTTTTGGCGCGTTTGTCCCTAACAAAGTCCGTGCGTCTCGTAACGTATGTTCATTCCTTTGTCCCAGTTAGACACTTACCACAATTTTTTTATTCTCCTTACATTTATACTAGAACAGACAGGGGAAAGCGGTCTATCTTTATCTACCGGTAAAATAAGAGTTATTTGGTAAATCTATAGGTGAGGAGTAGAAAAAAAAAAATGTTAAACTAGGCAAATTTTGAACGGGCCTTTTGCCTCCGGCACTTAAAAGTGTGGTGCCTCCATTTTTTAAAGATACTTTCACAACATTCCCAAGAAAAACAAAAGATCGCAAGCTAGGTCATTATAATTCGCTTTACCTATGAAATGCAAAAGATATAACGCGATCTTTTCCCTGAAGTGAAGTTAAAATTCTGTAAAATAAAATTTAGTTTGCATATTCTACCTCTCTGTCGATGGAAACTACATGAATCAGATCATCCGGCAAAAAATTCAAGTTGCCAATAGATTGCATTTATACAAAATGCCTAATAATCTGAAACTCCCGCTAAAACAGGTGTGATTTTTATCAAAGGTAGATATTTAGATATCTCAGTGGTGTTAGAGTAGATTTAACATCTCATGGATTGACGACCGCTGTACAGCAGCAGCCAGCCGAGCGCGGTCTGCCGGTAGATCTAGGGAATAAGTGGGTAGATCTCTATGTGACGGAAAAGGCAAGCAGGGAGAGAGAAAGAAAGCATTTTTAAGCTTTAGAGAAATTCTAGACTAGCCCTATCCCGCCAGCAGTTCTTGTATCCCCATGAATAAAGGTATTTTTAGGCGTTCCTACTGAAAAGATACGAGATGGCTGACTAAAATTCACTTCAAGCGTGAACTGTATGTAGGCCTATAATAGGAATACGATTTGTTTCACGTGAAGTTTACATGTGAGAAAATATAATTTAGTTTGGCGCACCTCTCTGTTGATGGGACTGCTGAGAGCAGATTTTCAGATAGAGTTGCATTGTTTACACTTTAAAATAGTTTATTTGTTTCTGTCTGTGTGCGGCTTAGTACTGACAGCACTTCACGCCTATTTAAACTATACTCGTCTTCTGTCTTGCGTTCATTACGTGATTTAGGCTATTTATTTTATGGCATGACTTTTTCTACATGTGCCTGTGTGTAAAATTGTATGTTACATTTTTTAGATCAAAGTTTGCTAAACTGAAAACACTTTGAAAAAAAAAAGAGAACCTTTAACTTTAATTGCAAATGGTAAAATGTCTTTTTGCTCAAGTGAACGAGATTGGTGTGTTTACTGTGCAAGGCAGCCATCACTTTTGTCGAGAAAAATAATGTTAAGAAGCATTTTAAAACTGTTTATTTTAAAATATGTGTTAAAATTATGTTAATATATTAAAATATATGTTAAAATTGAGACTCATGTTCCACCTAGCACTACAGACATAATTTTATCCAGGTAGATTGGTTGAGATCTCGGTGTTTCTAAAGCAGCTCTTCGGAGACCTGAGCTGCCTACCGCTAATTTACCACATTACATTATGGCGTTTGTGAATCGCGCTAATGACCCATGTCTTCGACGCGCTATTTTTGTGGTGCCTAGCTGGTTGGGAGAATAGTGCGATTTGCTTCTGTAGCTAGGCGGGGGTGCCATTCGGAAGGTCCTTGGTTCGATTCTCTGGTAAGCCACTCATTTCTGTTGTATTTCTGTTGTCTAGTTGTCTGCTTCTTTATTTCTCACGAGCGCCTGAAAGCTGAAAGATACCTTTATGTGTGTATATATATATATATATATATATATATATATATATATATATATATATATATATATATATATATATATATATATATATCTATATATATATATATATATAATATATATATATATTTATATATATATATATGTAAGCAGATTATTCAAGCACTTACTTGAAGGCCAGAAAAAGTTACAATGGTGATAGTCAGGCCAATGATGGACAGAATGAGACCTATAATAGTTAGAACTGTCAAAGCTGTCTCGTGTTCTGAAGAAATCGGTTGCCGGTCTCCATAGAAATCCTGAAATCCCATTAAAGCAACTCAGTAACAGAAAGTCGTGTTATGGTTTTTGTTATATTCTGCATATTATTATAATTACAAAGCATGTTGTCACTCATCATCTTTATCCTTCTATAATCCCTATGGAGCATGGAGCCACCACTGTATGGAGCCACCACTGTATGGAGCCAACCACTGTATGGAGCCACCACTGTATGGATCCCACCATATGGAGCCAGCACAAAGCATGCCCCCATTGATCCTGTAGCAGTAGTTTGTTGTAGCAATTAGTTGTACATGATGATGTTCCTAGCCCAACGCACAACCTCAGAATAGTCGCCGTGTGCAACATGCAGGAGGGAACAATAGTTCTTTTCCTTCTTTGCCTCATAAGATACCCCCCATCCCTGGGACCTACCTTGTTCTTGTCACTCATCATGTGCAGTTATTAACCCTAATTTTCAAGTAAAACCTCGTAGTGCCACACTCCTATCTACCCATCTGTAAACTGGTAGCTAACACTGCTACTGAGTTAAGGCAGGCATAGGCAACGAGGGTGCCAACTGGTCACACCACTTCATAAAAGCTGAGACTTGGTATAGTTAACTCTCTAACACTTCACTCCCCAGCGGCAGTGTCCGCTATGGGACTACAGTTACATTTTAATATACAAACGCAATTGTCAGAAACAGTATTCTTAATGCTGGCTCATAGTTAGGGCGTGGCCTGTAGGGTTATTAACAATGAAATTAATAATTTATTTTTAACACTAATTCAAGAGGAAGATATTAGCTATTCCCGATTTCTTACGAATAAAATAACATTTATGCCATCGACATTGTCTTTTGTACTCCTGGCGGAGAATGTAACCATCACTGTACCTGGTTCCCTTGAAGGGAACCTGCCTTCAAGTATTCACAAGGTCTAGCAGCGGTTGTGTCTCTGGCAGTATGTTTTACATGACGACGTTGCCAGCCCTGTGGCCACGGTTATATTAGTACGATTACCTGAGATTGTAGTAGTCCTGTTTTCTCTTTGTCTTTCCAGATACCCCCCGGGAATACACGGGGTAAAATCGATGTAGGACAGAGGAACAAAATTAACTTCTAACATAAGGGATATAACCAACCAATTTCAAAATTAACTTCTAACATAAGGGATATAACCAATCAATTTCAAAATTAACTTCTAACATAAGGGATATAACCAATCAATTTCAAAATTAACTTTTATCATAAGGGATATAACCAATCAATTTTTAAATTAACGTCTAACAAAAGATATATAACCAATCAGTTTTTAAATTAACGTCTAAATAAGGGATATAACAAGTCAATTTCAAAATTAACTAATCCAAAACATAAGGGATATAACCAATCAACTTTTTCATACAACCGTGAGCCACTTGAAGATTATAACACAAGTGAATGGAGAATAATAACAAAGAATGTAACACATCAACAAAGTATACAGTATAACCAGGGCCGGATTGTCCATAAAAACATATTTTCTGTCTTAAAGTTTGTTTTGTTTGTTTTTTGGTTGCGATTCTAATTTTGTAAGATAAAAGAAGAAAAAAAGAAGGGGAGGGGAGGGGAACAATCTCAGGTAATCGTACTAATATAACCGTGTGCACAGGGCGGGCAAACTCTTCATGTAAAACATACTGCCAGAGAAACCACTCCTGACAAAAGGAAAAAAAAAAAACGGAGGAGAAGGGCATCATATTATTTTCAGTGTTCTGGAAGTCATTAATCTAGAACTGAACAGTTACATCATAGTCATCACCAGGCTGAGATGGACGGGGTAAGTAAGACACTGGTCATTACAGAAAAAAGACCAGACGTGCATGTAGAAAAATCCTAATGTTACGAGAAGAACCGAGTGTCCTTGAATATGGTTAGACCAACAGAGAGACTATATATATATATATATATATATATATATATATATATATATATATATATATATATATATATATATATATATATAGAGTTATAGATACGCACAATCATGCGCCGCTTAACGTCCACGATACGTTCTATGAAATAGGACGTTATGCGATTTGGACGTTGTGCGAACACCATACTTTATACTTAGCAAAGTTATATGGGATACACGGCTGTTTGTGCCTTATACCAGAGCGCTCTTTTAGTTTCGGTGACCAGAATTCTGACACCGGGTATAGAATTTTCATGTGCACCGTAAAAGACTATTGAAGTTTTTGGCGGGAAAAATCAGCTGATGTGTGTGTAAAATCAGTAAAATATAAATCATTACACACTCGTTCTGGATAAACACAGCGCTAAAATTCTTTTGTGTACTATAACTTTGTTCTGTGTTCTATTTTTGACTGCATTTTTATTTTTTGAAATTATATTTGACGGAGTTACAGACTTTTGAAAACAGCGTCATCATTTGAGGAAATTCATAACAGAAGTAATCTATTTATTAATGTATTATCTAAAAATCGGCCCATTCATTTGAGTTTATAATTATATAGACTTCTCGAAGGGAAGCTAAAGATTATTTCCACATACTTGTTTTTTTTTTTGGTTTCATATCTTGAGAATGTGTGGTAGTCAGTTTTGTGAGTTTGGCATTACAAGAACAAGCATATTGTCACCAGATTTTATAACATTTAAATCACTGTAAACGCATTCCTGATACTCGCAAATCTTAAATAAGGTTGTAAAAAAATAACTTTTTGTAAAGCACCATCTGTTTTTGCATTTTCATTCATTTATAATGATATTTAGCTACGTATATAAGCGTCAGAAAACATGTAAAGCTATAGATAGATTACTTCCACATACTTTGATCTATCTTTCAAGTCTTGTTAATCTTATATTTATAATATGAATGTCTTTTATTTATTGTGTGTGAGATAAGGACTGTTCCATTAGTGTTCTTTGGTAGACAATCCTGTGCACAAGACGGCTGCCAAAGAGTTCTAAGTAACTGTTTGTATATCTTCTTTCATTCACAGATAAAGCATTCTACAGCGTTGTGTTAGACGTGGTACTCCCAAATATTCCATTATCTTTATACATACACAAGTAAACTATACTGCATAACAACGAAATGGAACATACTTTGTTGCATCATATGAATTGTGCCAGTGCACTGTGCAGAGCCTGTGGCAAGAGAGATTTAACTTCCCAAACAAAAAGTTCAAAACGGAATGCATTGAACTGTTCGAATTACGTTAGTGATCTGTTCTTTGTGTTTGGAATTAACGTATCAGATGATAAACCGACAGAGCATTCGACTATATTTTGTAGGAAGTGTTACTTACCAATACAAAATGCAAAAAGGAGGCATAATGAGACGTGTCTTGAAACAGCCAAGTTTCTATCGGAAAACAATCAGCACATGGAAAGACTATGACTCTAATTTAACTATAAGTGAATGTCAATTGTGCAATTATTTTTGCAAAGACATTTCTTTTGGTGTTTAAAACAACAAAAAGTGCTCTATACCCCTGTGATGTTCCTTTCTTTCTGGACACCCTCCATGTCTAGTCAGTCAGTTAGTTGTAGTCAGTCAATTAGTTGTGTAGTCAGTCAGTTAGTTGTAGTCAGTCAGATTAGCTGTAGTCAGTCAGTTAGCTGTAGTCAGTCAGTTAGCTGTAGTCAGGATAGCTCTGTACAGCAAGAGGTTGATGTTGCCTGCCCACACTAGTGATGATATTGTTCAGCTGGAGGTTGATGTGTCCAGCTCACATTAATGGCGATACCATTATTCATCTTTGGAGGTGGATAACACTATCACCCTAGCATCCAGTTTTTGTTGCCACATTCTACACAAACCAAGTCAGTTATACATACGACAAGTACATCCACCTCGCCTGTCTTCAAAGCGACTATCACAGTACAACAGTTACTTCCTAAGACCTCCCTTCACAACCACTAAACAACAGGAAAGAAACCTATCACATCCATTTGGTTTAGAAAAAAAACTGATAACAGCAAAAAAATATATCATAAAATGCAAATCCAGAGGACAGAGCCTATTGTACTACCAAAAAAACTAATTAAACATAGAAGAGAAACAGCAGTCACCAGAACGCCAACAAAAACGTCAAGCGATCTCAATTTCTCCAACTGTTAGAGAAAACATATTGTTGGAACATCCAACTGACTCACTAGACTGCAGCAGGTACATGAGAGGACTAGGAATTATTGTACATTCCCACTATTTCCAAATTGAAAGACGCTTCCAGCGGTATTAAAAGTATAACTTCACAATAAAATTTATATGGAACCTCATTTGTTACACATTTCTCCATCTGTGGAAAGTACAGATTTCTCCTATTAAAAAAAAGAACTGTGAATGATAATTGAAGCGAAATTTTGGGGGCTAGTAGCAAATTATGGCAGTTGTTGCGTGAGAGTGACAGAATTAACAGAGTGTGGAAATCATTTAATAGGTGTATTTATTAAATACACCTATTTATTAATTAAATTGAACATTTCGTTTTACTCATGACCATACTCATTTTTACATGACCATCGTGATGTATGATTGAGATAATTATAATTGTTAGCTCTCATGTTTTGGGGACAATTGGGTGTGTTATTTTAAGGTAATAAATGTGGACTTGCAATTTAATGTTTCAATAATTAATGTTTGACGCATGAAACCAAAACAAAACTATGATATTCATTTTCTGCAGGTTTTCTACTTTTGATTTCTGTAATTTGTTATGCATGTTGATTGTGATCGTTTTAGTGTAAATTGCATTAGAATCAAACCATAACAAAATATTAAAAAAAAATTTTTTAACACTATTTCAGACTATTATATCTTCTGTTCTAATTGTGATAAAATGTTTGTTCTTGTTTTAAAATTGACTCTTACACTTTTAGTCTAGCTTTACGCAAAATTAAAGCCGGTATTTATAATAATAAAGTAGCCTAAAAGCATTAATTAAGCCCCTATCTAAAAAGTAAACACCGCCACATTTTTTTTCTCGTTAGGAAGTTGACCACGTGGGGGGGGGGGGGGACCTCTGTCACGATGGCTATAAATAGCGCAGTCAGAGAAAACTAAAAGATCGCTCACAAACAGCCGTGGATAATGTAATGTACCTGTATTGACTAAATAGCCAAGATACTGTACACATACAGTACTGTATTTCAGCTAATGTACTGTCTTTAAAAGCCTTAAAGCATGGCATTGACTTGGCCTCCTTATGGATGAAGGTCCGTTCAGGCATTCGTTTCCAGAATAAGGAGGTTTCGTCTATATTAAAAATTTGCTGGGGCAAATAACCTCCCACTACAATTAGTTTATGTAGGGTTTTGACAAAATCTTCTGCTGCCTTAGCATTAGCACTCGCAGACTCACCACTCACTTTTACATTATGCAGCGAAAAACGTTGTTTGAAGCGCGTGAACCACCCAGAACTAGCATTAAACTCGATACTGTAGTCTGGTCCTGCTTTTTCTTTAAGCATTTCGAACAAGCTTCGTGCCTTAGCGGTGATCGTCAACGTGCTGAGAAGGATTCGCTTCTGTGTTTGGTTCTCAATCCAGGACATTAGCAATTTTTCCATATCTGATATAGGTTCCTCTAGCATTTTCTTAAGCATTGTAGCTTTCAGTGAAACCGATCCTTTAACAGCTTGAAGAATTTTTTCTTTGTTCTTAAGGATCGTCGTGACTGTCGAGTGCGACATGCCCAAATCACGAGCTATAGCATTCACTTGTTTTCCACCTTCGTGATGTTTATTTACCTTTTTTTTCACTTCCAAACCGATACTTTTCCTTTGTCTCTTGCTGCTGCTATCACTGGAACTGGTTTTGCTGCGTTTTGGGAGCCTTGATGCACTTCACGGTAATGTATTTTCGAAAGTTCACATTAAAATAACGATAATAAGTACAATACAGTACATACATAGGCCAGTAACATAGGCGTTTATTATGACTATCAAGACATATGTACTGTATTATAGGTTATGTACTGTATTATAGGTTATATATATACTGTACCACTATACGCCTGGCATCGCAAATCGCTTTATAATGTTAACAAGAGACATGTAGATACACGAGTTGCGTGAGGGAAGATGTTGCTTTCGCTACGTCCAGTTACGTCCGCCTCGTCCTGTTCTCCGATCGGGATGTCTCTGAACTCTATTTAACCTTATGGAACCACGGACGTATATCGGACGTTATGCGGTGCATGACTGTATGTATGTATAATATATGTATGTATGTATATATATATATATATATATATATATAGATATGATATATATAAATATAATACTTATATATATATACGTGTATTATATATATATAATATATATATATATTATATATAATATATATATATATATATATATATATATATACGGGAGGGCGCAAAATGAGCTGTTTGCCGAGAGCGAACGCGCCATGCTCTGTTTGCCTAGGGCACACCAAACCTTTACCTTAGAACCGGCCCTGTAAATCATTAAAAATAATAACGTTGTTTGGAAGATGCTTTTAATGCTACACATTTAAAACGGTGAGAAATGGGCTAACTCATTTCTGCTAGCTCCTATTACAGCACTTAAAAAACTGACAAGTGTGTGCTCATATGACTTGTCCTATGCAAACTGGATAATTTATTTCAAGTATTCGCCATCTGTTATTTGTTTGTCATGTTGTCAAAATTAGTTTGTCACGCCTGTGATATAACGAATCGGAAGCGTATAAGTGAGCCTAACTGCTCGAAGCCTCCATTTAGCTGTTATAAATTGCTGACATGAACACAATTAGGCAAGCGATGAGTGCTCTTGAGAATAGGACGGAAAAAGGCAGCGGGCCACCCCCAAACTATTACAGCTGAGAACCTAGTATACACTCTGACACTTCACTCACTTATTGCAGGATCTACTTTGGGAATACGTTAACCTCTTTTTAAGAACGAAACAAGGACAAATAACATAGCACAGGATTAACCTTCCTTAATGAAAAAAAAAAATTCTTCGAATATTCTGGCCGAACACCATCACCAACCAAGAACTGCTACATCGAAGCCACCAAGAAGACATGCGCATCATCATAGCGGGTAGACGCCGCAGTTGGGTTGGCCACATCCCCAGCAGAGACCCTGACACCATCACCAGAACTGCCATGCCATGGACTCCAGAAGGAAAGCGACAGCAAGGAAGCCAAAAGCCACCTGTGGAGGCAGAGATGCTAAGCATGAACCAGAGCTGGGGCACCACACAAAAGATGGCTGCCGACCAAACAAAGTGGAGACAATTTGTTGCTGCCACTAGTTGTGATGGTCACTAATTGTTTTGTCAGTAAGCGGCCATGGGCTAAAGACAAAGAAGAAGAATAAAAATACTAATCAATATAAACATTATAAAATGAGGCAAGATCGTATATCTACTGTCCTGTGCAGATTAAGAAAGAATAAGTTTCCTGCAGCCTCAGGCATGTCATACAAGGCGACTAATATGAGGTTGTACATGAGACTGCAAGCCTCATCATGTCAAACAGATTGGCACACACACCAACGCTACAACAGCATGTGAATGCATCTGAAGGGGGGCCAGTTGCAGTAAGGAGCGCAAAGGAGAATGATGGTGGTGGTCAGTGGTATACTAAAAAAAGGGGGGGGGTGAGAAGGAGCGGTCTGCCCCGGGTGAAAACCAGGAAGGGGGTGCCGTTCGACACTATTTAGTACTTAATGTTAAAATGTACTTGCAAGTGTATTTCTTTATGAGGAAGGGGTGCCAAAGGTATAATTTGCCCCGGGTGCAAATAATTTCATGACGCCTCTGGTGGTTGTATTGATGATATCTACAACAATTGTACACTATACAATTCACTTTGAAGATACTGAAAAATCATATGCAACTTGTGCTGTGCAAAGAGCAAGGTTAAAAAACAAATGATATTATACGTGCAGTCTCGAGTTTTTTTAACAGTAAAATGCACCTACCGTGAGAATAGCAAAATTCGTTAAATGGTCACAAAGACACACATCTCTGCCGTTCATGGTTCCGTTGTAGACACAGCCAGACTTTGACCATTCTGCTCTTTGCCCCTATATATTCTGTGTCCCAGAAGACACATTGTGTCGACTTCTGCGATTTCTTGGTTCCTTTAACACAAAATAAAACAAAACTTACTTGGAAATTTTTTTTAGAATGTTGATTTGTTTGCGGTACCTGAGACGAAGATGTGGTAAGAAACCAAGTATATCGCAGTTGCTGTTGCCATAAAAAATACGGCTATTTTCGGTTTATTGTCACGATCAAAGTAAAAATAAATTGCCACCATGTACAGTTCTTACATAAATTTCACTGGGCTTATATTTTCTTCTTTTTCTTCATCTTACTTTGGTCCTTGACTGTTGACAGACGAAGCAATTATTGGCCATCACGCCTGGTGGCGTATTGTAGGGCAGCAACAAACGTCTCCACTTTGCTCAGCCGGCTGCCATCCTTCGTATAGTCTCCGAACGCTGGTTTTTAATCTGCATCTCTGCTTCCACAGTTCTCAGCCAAGTTGCTTTTGGTCGGCCTCTGTTTTGCCTTCCTTCTGGGGTCCTGTCGCATAGAGATTTATGATCAATAAATTTTCTATATTCTTTTCTTTTCTACCCGTGTCCTCTACTTTATTATCGCTCTTTTATCCTTTTTCCTGGGGGTTTTTTCGCATTCGTTCGTTTGCGACAAAATATTATTTTCCCATTCTGACTTTACCGTTTCTATTCTCATTTAGAAACGCATTTTATTACATCATATGTCAGTCCCTGCACGTGACAAATAACTGTGAATATACGGTCTGGTCAGACATAGGAGCAGACATTTGTCTAGCACTTCCATCTGACACGAGTTTTCTTCGGCTGAATTTCTCGGCGAGGTGTGGAAACTGCCATCCGCATCGCCCAGAAATGAGACAGGTCGTCGTAGAAGGTGTGAAGACGCACGTTTGGCAGTTATGGGCAACGTCTAAGTAAATGGGAAGTGTAAGTGTTAAGAGAGAGAGAGAGAAAGAGGAGAGGGGAGACAGGGGTTTTGCGAAATAACGTGGGATCCGTTGTCTGTTTAAGATACATCTACCCGAGAGAGTTTTATACTAGTCATTCTATCTCCAAGTTGCAGTAGACGTGGTCGCTTCGTTCTAGATACTTATATTTATAAGTCAAACTCTTAGTTTCGTTGTGATTCTCGTAGTTCTGGTTGGAGGTAAAATATATGTATCTAGTGTGTTGAGTGATCTAGTGATAAATCGCTTATTTCATTTCACTAGTTTTCTTTTGTGCAGAAGAAATTAATATTAATTCTGTTATATTCTCTAGTGACGTGTTTCAGTGGAAAGCAGAATAAATTATAATTTCTAGCTTAAACTCATGCAGCTATAAATAAATTTAATTTAACTGCTAAATAATCAGTCGAGAATATTTTAAACTAACTTATAACTGCACTGATTCATCATTGAGTATTGACGAAATACGTATGTATTTCTAATTCATGATGATTGATTTTATGAATTATACCTTATTTCACGGGAGTTTTAAACGATAAGTCAAGCTCTCCGCTTGCAGTTTATAATGTACGTTATAACCGAGTACATAGTATGTATAAGTATTTTATATGTTTTTTTTTTCTTTATTCAGTGAAAAGTAGGGGTAACCCAACTTTGCCAGCGTTTTGTACGGAGAAATATCTGTTAAGAACAAAAAAACATTTTTTTTCTTAAAGACTGGGGGTGTATAAAGTAAAACCTGTTTAGATTGCATTGGCATCCAGAACGACAGAGTACCCAGTACATAAACTGTTTTTTTTTTTTTTCAAGATTTAATGAAGTAACGGGCCCATCGAGCCTGATTTAATTCTTCCAGAGAAAAAACTCAAGTACATTTTTAGCCCATGTGGCAAGCAAAATATTAATATCAGTAACATTCCGACGAAGTTTTGACTAGTGGTGGTGTGACCAAATAAAGTCCTATACTGAGAGAAGGCAGTTACCTGACATTCTTAATTACTAGAAACCTAAGCTATTGACACTGCGCTCGCTGTTAACGTTCGTGCCTGGACAATTTTAATGTGACAGAACCAGATATCCTAAAATAAGTATAACCAAGAAAACGTTCCCTGAAGCAGTNAATTCAACCGTGTCTTTTGGGAAACTGGGGTTCTCTTGGCCAAGACTACTACAATTGGAGAGTCTGTATGTGCATGTCCTAAAAATTGTGTTTCCAGAAGTTGCTACCAAAGCTGTAAGTACGAGTGAAAGCACATGATCACGGCTGACTGAATAGAGTTATTGCAGGACTGAGAGATTACTTTATTGTTGTATTTTGGCACCAATTTTACTGTCTTAAATTTCATATGCAAGTTTTGTTCCTAACAATATTATCCTTAGGATAGATCAAGAGTTATCCAAGTCGGTTCATTACCTTTAAAGGGACAATCTTAGACGTAAATCATATGCAATCCGTGATCTTTGGGGGGCTATCACTTTTCTTCTAACAGGACTCGTGGGCTATAAAATCGAGGGAAAAGATCATATCAACGGGTCTATCATTCATTGTAGCAATTCATTGACTTTATGACTATTTTGTATATGTTTGATGAAATTTTATATGTTTGATAGGACCCTCGTGGAAGTTTATTGAATCGCATATATAAAACTTCACACATTACAAAACTTAAATCAGTGTGGGCGGTCAGTTCGTTCCCAAATATCTAATATTTTCATTGTCATAGGTTCAGTGTTGTGCGTCTATATAGTTTCGTCACTTATGTTTTGGGTATGTGAGGATTATATATTAAGATATATATTATATTAGAATTACACCCTAGCCCTCTGACTAATCTAACTCTGTTGTAGATGATAGGCTGACTGAGAGAAGCTTCTCGAGTGTCAGAGACAAAATCTACTATATTTCCTCCACCTTACTCGTGAAATCTATTTCTATTTTTTATCACCTCCCACTGAGCTCTCACTTATTTCTATGTCTATTCAGAAGGGACCAAACTAAGTCTTAATCACCTGTCACAAATCTACGACAGGTCCATAGCAGTGTATCTCATGAGAAGGTGGTCAACCCGATTCCAGCGTTCTTACCCTCTATGATTTGGCATGCATTATCTTAACACACATGGTTCGGAGTTAGAATTGTTGGTTGATGATAATAATTTCAGCTCATAACTCCCATTAAGAGTTTTCGAAGGATAGGTTGTGGATTAACAGAGACTAGTATTGGATTATTCTTTTTGTTACTTCCAGAAACTATACACGCGTACAGAAGTATCAGAAAGGACCGCAGTCTGGCATAATTTTATACGAATATATACCATCTTATATATTTCACATCTATATAAAATATATTATTGATTTGTGAATACTGTATTATATTATATATAAGTTATATTATATCCTTCTATATATATTTAATTAGACTAAATAAACAACTTTGTTATATTGCCTTTTCAGTTAAATCCTTATAAAAGTTTAAAACCTCCACCCAAAAACACTACACCACACACAAAACCCACCACAAACGGTTACATTAAAAACAAAGTATACAATATATCATATATAAATATATATTTATAAAAATTTTTTATATATTTTTTATTACTACATATATATATATATTTTTATATCATATATTCTTATATTATATATATTTTAAGAACATTTAGTTTCTTTCATATCGGTGGGGTATTACAACGCACATGAAAGACTGTCCAGAGTAACTCTGGTAAGGTTTAAGGCGGCCGATGTGATGGCGACCAATCACCCCTAGTGTGCGATGTTCAAGACACTATTGGGTAACCAATATTCCCAATATGCTCAATGGGCGTTGTAACGGGATCTTTACCCTTATTATGCTAGAAACGGGTGAAGTTGATGTAACGGAACATATAACTATGCTAAATTGTCCTTTTTATACTTGCTATTATTATTTGACTTTGAATTCTCCATTTCCTTCTAGAATATAGGTCTGTCGTGAAACGAGTGTGTGTAACCCCACTACTTTGTTAAATCATTATGTCGGGATACAAATTTGCCCCAGCCAATCAACGCACAGTTGCTGAGCCGGAATAAATTACAAAAAGTTAGCAGAAAAAACTTAAAGCCTGTTTTTTGGATGTAGGGTAGCTGGCATCTGGTTACGCCAAGATGGGGAAAAAAACTGAATAAATTAGGCAGTACGAGCATGAGCCGAAACTGCAGAACACCAATAGCTTGCCGCCAGGACCAATCAACAGCTTTCATTTA
>JAMPIV010013476.1:0-45039 GCA_024509875.1 Oreohelix idahoensis
AGAAGACTCTAGGCAGAAATATGTCTCCGACTATATAAGGAAAAGACGATGGTCATATATCGGTCATGTCCTACGAATGCAAAACAACAGAATACCACTACAGGCGCGCACTTGGGTGCCTGAGGGTAAGAGGAAAAAAGGAAGACCAAAAGAAACACTCAGAAGAACAATAATAAGAGAAGGAAGAACGTTGGGCCTAAATAATGTGCAAGAGCTAAGAGGAGTGGCGTCACAACGAACAACCCTGGGAGAGCACTGGTTACTGCCCTTATGCGCAGTGTTGGTGCTTAATATTATTAATTATTTTTAGTAATGTCATCCCCAATATGTCTACCCCTATTTCTGATAAACTTCCCACTCTGTGGGGGGGGATTTCCACAAAAAGCGATAGTCCGCATATTCCCTCTGAGTAATCTGTCATACAAACAGTTATCACTTTTTTTAAGTTCGGCTACCCATACAGACAATCTTGGGGTTCTTTTCATGTCGAGCCCTTAGGACGAATGACCTGTAATTCGTCCCCCAATTCACCTGGGTGTACAAACGCTGGACATCGTATTAAAAACATGGTCAGTACCTAGATAATCCTAGCTTAATGCATATGACCGGTTATAAATTCTAGCATGGTATTATCTGTACATTATTTACCTTTGGATACGTAAACAATTCTGCGTTAAAGCAATACTTTCCGTCAAAGGGGAGCTTGAGTGGTGTAGAGATTCACTCTAAAGAATCCTGCATAGAGCTACATAATGATAAAGCATGATTTATGCCTGAATAAAAGCGCTATGTGAGAAAAAATGAAGAAAAAAAGAAATAAAACATACTGCACGTAACTGCTGAAGGTATGAAGAGATCACTACAAAAGAGCATGTCCAAGACTTTTCTTTGGTGGCAATTGATCATTAAAATTGATCATCAATCAATTGATGCATTGAAAATGAATCATTTAAAGTTTGATCATTAAAATGAATCATTACATTAGGCGTAAAATTGATCATTAAAATTGATCATTAAAATTTATCATTACAATTGATCATTAACGAACTGATCAATAAAAATGAATCTTTAAAATAGATCATTAGCTAAGTGCGTAAACAATCCTTCTTCGATTGTTCCAGCCTTTCACCATTGCCAGCAATGTGTAACAAAGATCTTGTCGCTCCATCAAACTTTTGAGAACCCCAATTGACTAGTTGCTATCATTTCATGTGCATGCTACTATCTTGTTCGGTGTCATGATATTAAACTGTCCCAGGAATTTCTCTTTGTTTTCCTGTTGTCACTTTATTTTGTCTTCCAAATGGGTTACTTGTTATTCATGAATTACATGCACAGATTTCTGTTTCAGGATATTAGTTCTTATACGTTTATTGATGCGCATAGGTATGTTTTGAACAATCTGGAGGTCATACGTAGATGGGGACCACAAGAAATTTAAGTTCAACGCACAAAACTCGGTAATGCCTAAGAATGTCTTTTTCTCAAGTACATCATGCCGAGTGGCCGTAACAGATACTGTGTCTCTTATACAATCTTCTCTATCTCCATTACAATTTATCAGGATGTCTGTAGTTGACTTCTTTCCATGCAATCACATCGTAAAACTGTCCAGTATTTGAAAACTCTTTGTCATTCCCCTATCTCTAAATACGAGACCTTTCCTGAAACCTGCACCTGTTGTCTTAAAATATGTTTTCTAGCTTACATGTTACAGGAACGATATATTCAGTATCTTACCTTTGTTACGATAGATTCTTAGCTTCAACCTAGTTGTTACGAATATATCTAGCAGTTCCTCTCTATAACTGTCCAAGGAAAAGTGGATTGAGTCTTTAAACTTGTGAAATATGCTTTCCTTTGTTGTTGGCCAGTGTTTCAGACTTCCCATATAAGATCCTTATAATTGGCAACCCATGGTATTTTTAACATTGAATGTCGTAAAACCCACATCTAATGTGGCCTCTATTTTTTAGTTGCCTTTCCTACATTGTTTACTAATAAGCCATAAGAAAACTCACTCTCCATAAATGTCAATGGATTGGTTCTAAATAGCACTGACGAACTCTTTACTTAACTTCCAATGACAAAGAACTGTTGAATAAAATACTCTTCATTATAAATGCTCTTTTTGTGTGAGCTATTCTACTTTCACTTCTGATGATGCATCTTTCATCCGTTGTTATTATTGTGCCAACGGTTTTGAATCTATTGACCTGTTTTAAAACTGACCTAAGTATGGTATCCTTAATTAAATCTATTTGGTTATGACAAATTTACGTTAGTAATGCAAGATTGCCTTGTTTTTACTCTAAGTTTATATGTTGACTTAGGAGCAAAGACTGTTTATATTAAATGTAAGGATGTCCTTGCGCTTTGTGACTGTCCAGGCAGAAGCTTGAAAATCACAGGAAACTGAACGGCGTCTGTATGATAAAAGGAAGCGCGTACTCACTTGGCTCTAAATTGATTTGTGGTTGAAAGTGTCTCTAAGTCAAGTCCATTGTACGGCTCTGGAAAAACGGTTGAAAGAACAAAAAAAAAAACCAAAACTACAGTCTTTTCATTAAATCTGAGCTTGCATCGAATGGGATTGAAATGTGCGACAAATAACACAGGTCACTAATTTGCAACTTTGACTGATGACAAAACTATGCATGTGCAAGTGGAGCAAGAGATGAGAAGACCCTGGCGACGGATTGCAAACGCACTGAGGAAACTCTGCTGATAAGCATTATGAGGCGTTCTTGCTCTGGAACTAAACATAGAGGAGTATTTCACATATTTTCTTACTTTAAATATGGTTTCTGCTCCTGCCAACAGGGTCTGCCTTATGATATTGTGGGTTCCCGAATGCGCTACCATGATCTGGTGGGGCTCCCTGGCTTAAGATTATAGTTTTTTTTGTGTAACATGTGTAGGTCAAAATCATCAAACTCCATAATTGTACAATGTCGGTAAACATCTAAGGGATGCACTAGTTGTTTAAACTTAGACATTGCTTCATTGTATTGCCTTCCCTTATAATTACTCTCCCGAAAATAGTAACCTCAAACGAAGAAATGTCGGTGAATTGTGCAAACACAAAATGAGTGGGGACAGTTATATATGAATGTAAAAATGTAAGTTTAGAAGATTGTAGTTTCATTCCGGAAACGTGATTTTACTCATCATTTTGTTAAAGATATCTAACCTTAGTTGTAAGTTTTTGATTGTTTCTTCAAGACAAATTTTTATTTAAAGTATTGCAGACTTATTGTTGGAGCTACTCGCTGGAAATGAAACGGTTTACTGGAGCATAGATACCATGATTCCGATGAATCCCAACGACGCAGTTGATGTTTCCCAACTGAGTTCCTTAACGAGCTGTGCCCATCAGGAATGCCACCGCATTTGCTGAGAAAGTTTAAATGTTGTTTGCCGGCATGTTATCATGCTACTGCGAAATCTGAACGCAAAAAACCGACTTATTGAATGGCACATAACCTTTGGTCATAAAAGTCTTGCATCGGAATTCCACTGATGCCAGAAATTATCACAATGGCAGTAAAATGTTGAGGAACGAGTCTTAATTCATCGCATTGACTTAGAATCGAGCGAGCGCAGTTTGCCATTTAGGATGCGGACGTCGTCAATTCCCAGTGATTTTTAACATTTGCAATGACTATCAATAAGGCGCAAGGACAATCTATTTGATCACGTAGGAGTTTTCCTTCCTGAACCCGTTTTTTTGGACACGGCCATCTATGTCGCCCTCACCCGCGGAACAAATCATGAAAATTTGAAAGTTTTTGTTAAAAACACTTTTTATCAGGGAACATTCTTTGAAAGAAAATCACGCACTTTCACAAAAAATGTTGTCATCAAAGAACTTTTATATTGAATTAAATAATATTGTAAAAATGTGTTATACTTTTTGATTTACTTCCGTCATTTTTGACGGGTTTTATTTGCTAGTTTAGATAATAAATACACATATTGTTTTACTTAAATACGATGTAATAGTACACATTCCTGATCTTTAATTGGAAATAATCTTCCTTCCTTAAATTTTTCCAAAGCTGGAGGTGGGAACCCAAGTACAAAGGCCAACCGATCGGGTCAAAAAGGTTAAATCGGCCTAAGGCCGACCATGAATGCTACGTCTACTAATAGTAGCAATACTACTATTAGTATCGGTATTACAACAAAGAAAATATGGTGACATTTTTTGTTAGTCTGACAACGTTCTCCTCTCTTGAGTATGTTAAAAAACAGCACGTTTGCACACAAGTCACTTTTCTGTGAAATATTTCCGCGTCACATTGCTTTTATCAAAAACTGGTAGTTCAAATCTAGTGTTGACATTACTGCGACAAGTTTCACACATCGAAGACCCAAAAACAAACACACAGACTCCTGGAAGTATTTACTTTGATTAATGTCTGATCAAAACTGCCAAATAAAAATAGAGGACAAAATGAAAGACCTTAAGCAGTTACTGCCGTAGAGGGTGATGTTTGAAAGACTTCATCTATACTGAGTCTCAGCTTCATAAGATGGAGTGTGTTAAGAGTTGGCTACGGTGACTGTAGCGCTGGGTTTTCCCAGATGTGTACAGGTTCAAATACCGTCGTGCATCTCAGCGTTTATAGGTGCGCATACTTTTGTTGTGTTGACATTTGAGAGTAAGAGAGAGAGAGATAGAAAGAAAGAGAGAGAGAGAGAGAGAGAGAGAGAGAGAGAGAGAGAGAGAAAGACAGAGAGAAAGAGAGAGAGAGAGAATATGTGCTGTGTGCATTCCGTGTGGAAGCATAAAAGATGTCGGAGATATTTCCTGGATTATGTATAGTGTATCAATCCATACCCTTTAGCTCCCCAAGGAGCATAGGCTTTCAACAAACACAGGCCAAGTCATCGTGTCACATGCGCCATCAGCTCTTTCCACGTTTTCCTCATCATTATCACTTCTGTATGTAGCTCTCTTCTCCATGTGGATTCCAGAACAAGTTTCCTCAATGTGTGTCCTATCCATCGCCAGCGTCTTCTTCTCAACTCTTGTTCCCCCGGCACGTGTCTGGTTCTTGTCATCAGTTCATCGGTATAGTGTATGGGAGAATACAATACATTGATCTTCATGTCTTATGATGTAGAAATTAGAGCAATTATACTGGTTATAGAGTATTTGGCATGTTAACAGAATCTGACTTCAGCACAAGGACTATAATAGTGTGAACGGTGGTTTGGTTTTAGTAAAGTAAAAGAGTGTAGAAAAGTGGTTTAGGAAATATGAATGGATTTGGATACATACTATTTGTCTTAGTTGAAGGGAGATAAAATGAGTGAAGGAATGCTTTGAGAAAAGGGAGGAAACTCCGCATATTACGGTTGGTAGATGAAAGTGTTGAATTAGGGTTAAGCAGATTTAGTTGGTTCTCAATTATGGTTGAGAAAATTAGCATGTAATGATTTGGTAGTAAGCTTTAAAGAAGAGAGTATGGTGTTCAGTTAAATCATCAAAGGGAGATAACGTAGAATTAAGTCCCTTGCAGGTTTTAGTGAGTTGAGGAAAAAAGTACGCACGGGAAAATTGGGATGTGTGAAACACATTTTAGGGGTGAACGAAGAAATGTTAGAACGGGGCTTAGGCAGTTGAGATTGAGACGCGCTAGGCTTAGGTAGAGAAAAGTGTTTTTCTCCCAAGTGTAAAAGTTGGATGTCGAACGCGCTCAGCGTAAGACTTGTGTGGGTAAACGCGCTCAGCGTAGGTGGTCAGCAAAATGTGCTGTGAGTTAAATAGTGATAGAAACCTCTCAGTACATTACTTATCATAAATTGGTGTACGACAGTATTTTTGTGATAGCATCTTTTCTGAGGACAAGATGGTTGTGAAAGGAAAAAGTGTATTTCTATAAAAACAAAACCAGGTATGTTGAACAATTTTGATCTATTACTAGCATGTGTAGCTCAGCAGACAAGGTCAGATCAGAAAAGAAAAAATAGAAGTAGTCTTGGCAAAGTGACAGCCCTGGCGGTAAGGCCAGTTTTCTCTCTCAGTGAGATATACCAAGAGATATATGGAAAAAAAGATAGAAAAAAACAGTCAGCACAGAAGAGAGACAAGAGGTTTCGCCTGAAGAATTAGAGGACATTTTTGATAGCTGGAACAAGCAGTAGCAAAGAAGACAAAGCAATGCATGTGAAAAATTGATACTGAGATTGTTTTGAAACTGAAGCTTTTATTATACTTCTTCTTCTTCTTCTTCGCCCTGAAAAGGACGGTGGTTGCGTTGTGTCTGTTTACGCCTTAGCTGTGATATCTGCACCTTTCGGTCGACACATCCGACTTCTGCATGGCATTTTTTAGGACCGGGTTTGCCTTCCCATTTCGATCCACACTCGCTCATCCAGACTGCACTGCTGCAGACTGTTTCCAGGACCACCACGTGGAGGTGGAGTGCAGTCTTGACCAGCTCTGGTTCGCTGGTCCTGACGCAGGCAGTCAAGCTATTCGTCGCTGACTGCGTTCTCTATTGCTGCGTCTTTGGGTCCCTTTTTATTATACAAGACTGTCAACCTTGAAGAGGAAGGTTTGGTATACCATTCTTACCCATTTATCAACTTATGTTAATAAAGTTCGACGTTTGAGATTTTCACTACTGTTTTCGGGTGAATTCGGTTGATCAACAGTGGGTATGAGAAAATGTAGAGTCAGTCTGAGAGAAGGAAGTTTTCGTATTTACCTTACAACATACTATCTACTAAAAGGGCAGTGGTCCGAACCTCTAATACTATCAACGGCCACAATAGTATTACTGTCGTAAAAGGATGTCGGACAATAACTGTATTTGAATAACAAACGTTGATATGAAGGCTAGACATTTTTTTTTGAAAATCACTATCTTGTATTGGATATCCTTATAGTTCATAAAGTTCGCTAATGCACATATATGTGGATCGTCCTTCAAGCGTTGGGTGTTCATTTATATGTTGTGGACCTTGTTTTTAAATTGTCACTAGCTTTCACTGAAATTCTCTGGAATGTGCTTCTAGTTTTGAAAGTAATATAAAACTAGGTTCTCAACAGGTTGACTGTTTACTTTCTCGGCAGCCGTCGCCTTCCCTAAATCAAGGGGATAGTTAAGTACCCATTTACAGCTGTCATAGCGTACGTATATGTTTTACAAGTTCTTTCTTTTATCTATTCTTTCTTTCTGTCTGAGTTATCTTCCAAGTTATTTAATTGATATCATTACTGGCCATCTGCGCCAGAGGTGTAAATTCCTGGATGATATCTCTAATCCTTTTCTTGTATACTTCAGGTTCGTTCATTTTCCTTCTTGATGTTAATAATACTGTCGTATAGTGGTAGTTTAAATATCCATGGGAATACGATCATAAAGTTGGAATCAAATTCGCTCTGATCCATTCAAAAAACTTTAATAACAATAAAACAACAAGTATAAATGGGTCATCCAAATGATAGAGTTCTCATGGAAGCCTTACTGGGTCTTTGGTACTTAACGTTAACTCATACAATTCTATGTCTCGTAACTTCCGTATACCTCCTTTAACTTATTCTTTTCTCCTGTAGACTTCCTTAGTCTTCCCCAAAGCCTGCTCCTATTTTTTCATATACCAATGCTCTTTATTAGCATTCCATACTTATTTGGTTCCAAAGTTGTTTATTGCCGGGAGTTGTAGTGAGGATAAGCTCTCACTGCAGATAAAATACTTCTATGGCACGCGCCTCAATTAGCCTCTGACAACCAAGACCAGCTCCCGGCCTTCACGTGTTGCTCAATTTGAGCCCGGCGGAACTGTTTCCACTGACGGGAGAAGGGGCAAAGGCGAGCGACTGGCGCCTTAAAACCAGCAGCTTCGGGCAGTAGGGCTCGTGATCCTTGGTTGGTAGCTTATCTAAGAGAAGGAACTCTGAATTCAAACCACCGCTGCCTTGCAGGAATATCCATTTGTGGAATTGGCTTCGGGAGTAAACCCTGAGGATAAATCCGGAGTCGGATTCCCTAAGGCAGTCTAATGTCGATTCGACATTATTCTGGCAACTCCTGCGACATGTCTGGTACCAAACTGTATCGGCTACTGCCGTTCCTTTGGATCTACCGGCTGTGTGGAGAGGGGGAACATGCTGCATGGGCAACAGCTTGATCTCCATATAACTGTGCCCAAGCTCGCGCCCTGGAGAGGACACTCCAGCTTCACCCTATAGGTGTCGGCAAAACACGGGAAGTAGCAGTTACCGGTTATAAGCATTTTGCCCAATTGGCGTAGGGCATGGCGCCAGGGGCTACTTCCGACAGTGGGAGAGGTTCTAGGATCTCACTGGACAGCTGCCGCCCGCTTCAAGCTGGGCAGCCCCCAGTCAATAAGGTGTTGTCCCGCCACTGTCTGCTTTCCCCATTGGGTGCATGGGGATTAGGGTCAAACCCGAACTGTGGACAGAAAATTTTGCACCAAGCAATTATCGAAAAAATAGAAATAAGCAAACTCTCAGATTGGGATGCTGGAACGTCCGGACTATGTTGACTGGACTATCCGAAAACCTACAGGATGTAAACGATGTAAGGAAGACAGCCATAATTAATGATGAGCTTAAACGACTTCAGGTGGATATAGCTGCACTTCAGGAAACGCGCCTGGCGGGCTCTGGAATAGTGAGCGAGAAGGACTACACATTTTATTGGCAAGGGAAAGATCTTGATAAAGCTAGAGAACACGGAGTAGGTTTTGCGGTCAAAAAATCGCTAACTAACATGGTTGAACCAGGCGAGAATGGATCAGAACGCCTGTTAACGCTCCGCCTGCAAACTAGCACAGGTCCCATCACCCTTGTCAGTGTGTATGCTCCTACTCTGTACTCTGCCTCAGAAGCTAAAGATGAGTTCTACGAGAATCTAGCAGCAGTAATCAAAAGCATACCTAGGCAAGAACAGCTTGTTCTCCTTGGTGACTTTAACGCTAGAGTGGGTGCCGATAATGTTTCTTGGCCTTCATGTCTGGGCAGGTTTGGTATTGGCAAGATGAATGAAAATGGACAACGGCTCTTAGAGTTGTGCGTCCACCATGACCTCTGCGTGACCAACACCTACTTTCAGACAAAACCCCAGCATAAGGTGTCATGGAGACACCCACGATCCAAGCACTGGCACCAACTTGACCTGATTCTCGTCAGAAGGCCACTCCTCAGGTCTGTGCTCCCCACGCGCTCGTACCATAGTGCAGACTGTGACACAGATCACTCCTTGGTTTGCTGCAAAATCAGAGCACAACCAAGAAAACTCTATCGTGTCAGACATGAAGGGAAACCACGCATTGATACCAGCAAGATGTCAGACCCTTTCATGATCGCTCAATTCACTGCAACCTTCAAGAAATTTCTCAGTAGCCCTCAGCATGGTGATACTATTACAGAGAACTGGGAGCATCTACGGAACACCATTCAAAGTACTGCACTTGCCACCTTTGGTAAGAAAACAGCAAAGTCAAATGACTGGTTTGACGCTTCATCAGATGTGATGGCACCTGTTATTGAAGCTAAGCGCAGTGCTATGAATGAATACAAACGTTCACCGAGTGCCAGAACCCTACAGATCCTGAGGGCTACGAGAAGCAAAGTTCAACAAACTGCTCGACGCTGTGCAAATGACTATTGGCTCCAGCTCAGTGAGAGCATCCAGATCGCAGCGCAAACAGGCAACATTAGACAAATGTATGACGGTATAAAGAAAGCACTTGGCCCCCATAAAAGTAAGACGGCACCGCTAAAAACCATCAGCGGAGAGAAGCTGACCGATAAGGGTAAGCAGATGGAGAGGTGGGTCGAGCACTACTCTGAGCTTTACGCTAGAGACAATACCGTTACGCCTGCAGCCCTTGATGCTGTCAATAGTCTGCCAACTATGGAGGAGCTGGATGCCGAACCAACATTAGAGGAACTCAGTAAGGCCATTGATAGCTTGGCCTCTGGCAAAGCACCAGGCAGTGATGGGATTCCTCCTGATTTAATCAAATGCTGTAAGAGCACGCTATTACATCCCCTGCATAGATGCTGTGCCAGTGCTGGGAAGAGACAACTATTCCTCAAGACATGCGAGATGCCAAGATTGTAACACTGTATAAAAATAAAGGAGACAGAAGTGATTGCAATAACTACAGAGGCATCTCTCTTCTTAGTATTGTTGGTAAGGTTTTTTGCCAAAGTCATCTTAATGCGACTACACAAGTTAGCTGAGCGCATATATCCAGAGGCACAGTGTGGATTCCGAGCTGGCAGATCAACAACAGACATGATCTTCTCTCTCCGCCAGCTTCAGGAAAAATCAAGAGAGCAGAAAAGACCATTATATATCGCCTTTATAGACCTCACAAAAGCATTCGACCTGGTTAGTAGGGATGGACTCTTTAAAATCCTCCTGAAAATAGGCTGCCCTTCTAAAATGCTGGAAATGATAAAGTCATTCCATGACGACATGAAGGGAACAGTCGAATATGCTGGAAGCACGTCACAGCCCTTTGATATACGAAGTGGCGTTAAACAAGGCTGTGTTCTGGCTCCGACCTTCTTCGGAATCTTCTTTGCCTTACTCTTGAAACATGCATTCAGAGATGCAACTGAAGGAATATGCCTTCACACTAGGTCAGATGGCCGTCTGTTTAATCTTTCAAGGCTGAAGGCAAAAACAAAAATCAGAAGGGTCACTATAAGAGACTTGTTGTTCGCTGATGATGCTGCAGTCGTCACTCAAAGCCAACAGGAGCTTCAGAGCTTGATGAATCGCTTCACTCAAGCATGCAAGGACTTTGGCCTCACAATAAGTCTAAAGAAAACGAATGTGCTGAGTCAGAATGTGGGTGCTGCATCAGTTATCACTATCGATAACTATGAATTGGCAGTGGTGCACCACTTCACATACCTAGGGTCTACCATCAATGACAAACTCTCACTGGATACAGAAATCGACAGCCGCATTGGCAAAGCTGCAGCTACCTTGCCCGCCTCACATCGCGTGTTTGGGGAAACTCTAAACTCACAATGAAGACCAAAGCTGCGGTATATAATGCCTGCGTCACCAGCACACTCCTATATGGCAGCGAGACCTGGACGACCTATGCTAAGCAAGAAAGAAGGCTCAATACCTTCCATTTGCGGGCCGCATGGAAGACGGTCGCATCCCAAAAGATATCTTCTACGGACAATTAGCAGATGGCAAGAGAACAGTTGGGCGACCACAGCTGAGGTTCAAAGATGTGTGCAAGAGAGATATGAGGGCACTGGACATGGATCCAGCAACATGGGAGAATGAAGCTGCCGATCGCACTAAGTGGCGATGCTATTTACGGCACCACCTCAGATTGGGCGAAGAGAGGCTCACACAAGAAGCAGAGGTGAGGAGAAAACGTCGAAAGGAGCACCAGGAAAATAAGCAGCTGAGGGCTGCCACCTCAGGGGCGCATTCCCATAGTCAGTTATGACTGAAGGGGCTATTATTATTACTTTATTTGTTACTTAAATATCTTCCTCGCATATTTGAAGTTCTTATTTAAAAGTCGACATTCACTTTTTCTTGAAAATCGTATGAAATTCTAAATACTTCAAACCTTGCTCAATATGGCTCCTCTATAATATCTCTAGTTTCCTTCAAATGTTTACAGCCTTTTGATACTTTACAGATAGTCGTTATATGCTCATAACCATTTGTTTTCTTGGTACATAGTCGTAAAGTACTCATACTGAAGTGACAAGTCGAGCTTCTGCACAACTCTCCTGGAAACAAAATTCTACTATGTGCAAAAATATAATCATAGCTCAATACTTACACAAACAGCATAAGCGCTGATCTCCCTTTCAGAAATACACATTAACTGTGAACCACAGAATCAAATACTATCTCCCGATAGAATAACACTGGCTAGTGATTGCGGGACATCTAAATATATTCACATAAACCCTATCTGTAAAACCACAGAAGGTTCATCTTGTCCGCACAGCGATCACACCTTCTTCCTGAAGCACAACTCAGGACTCACTGTCATATAATGACCGCTGGTCATTTCGCGTGGTGTGTTTTTCTCGCCACTCTTCTGATTCGCTGACCCAAATCTTTTTTTTTTAAATTTATTGGACGAGCCTTTTTTTCTTGTTCTCGAACTTTCTATTTACAACTCAAGATAATCACTCACTATTAATTAACGTGAGCCGGTATTCTGAACCGTTGTCAGTTAGCAATAGTATTACTTTCATTCATTATTTTCTCTTGTGAGCTGTCCTAACTGTTTATCTCACCTTAACAATAGCATGAATAATGCATGGGCAAACCCCACGGTGACACAGCTTTGTTTTTCTGGATTATTGACCCTACGAGGGAGACCGAAATACACGCAGAGAAAGGAATTAGACAAAACTTGAAGAGAGTCAGGAGAACAGGAGAAGACATTGAAAGAAGAGCGCAGGAAAGGAAAACTTGGCATGTGTTACGTGTCGTATAATTAAATGTTCCGGAGATATTCTCCGCCGTGGCCAAGGTAGACTCTAGGGGCAGTCAAACAACACGAAATCAGCATAACTTTACTGAGCGGACCAACACCTCCTTCACAATTTTACAAACATGCAGTTTATAAGGTTTGCCAAACAGCTCCATGGTAAGAGATATATAGCCCCAAAGGAAAATGCAGTAGTATGTATGTCCAGTCCCTTCCCTACCAAAAGCTGGTCATTGGTAATCATTCAAACTTTATTTAATATCGTCTTTTGGACATTTTTATGAATAGGCACACATTTCCTTACTAGAAAAAGCCAGGGACACCTGTGGTGAGATTACAGTGATGCAACGCTAAAATTCCTCCATTTATAAAGATAACAGGTAAAATAACATGTAGGGATAAAAATATAGGTAAGATACGCTAATACATTCTCGCCCACGCCAGCGTTTTCTAGCGCCATTGAAAACCAACTAGTTATAACATGAAGGCACAAAAACGGCATATTAGTTTAGACGGGGCAAGAACGGAGAGGAAAGACAAGAAAAAAATGATGCGGTATGCACACGTGCTTGAATCTAAAAGCCTAGAAGACGCAATTTGTAGTTTAAAAAAAAATTACGACACTACTGACACTACTGACACAATGTAGGAATTGGACACGAAAACGACCTTAGCTCTTATCAGAAAAAGACGTATCTTTGACGTTTTACGGTAAATAGTCGTTTTAGTTTGAATATAGCGGCAAACGCCGTGAACGAATTGTGAAAACAATTTCCAGGACTAACATAAAAAAAAATGTACTTTCTTAATAAGAAGTTTAGGAGAATAAAAATTAGCTAGTTTAACAGCCCATCTTTTTCTGAAAAATAATATACTTTTAATTACGAAGACGGACAGATAACACGGAAGATATTGACGAAAGACTGTATTGTTCAATACAGACTAGCAGACAGTTTTTTGTGCATACTTTCACTAAAGTTACATTTTGACGTCCTTGAGACTAAAATTGCAGAAAAACATTACATGTGGACTAGGGGCAGGATAGGAGGATAGTAGCTAAAAATAACTTAGCATAGAAATCTTAGAAGAAGGGGGAGACAAAATTTGTGTAGTTTTTTCTTGTAGTTAGTCCAAAAACAAGTGTAATTTTGGGAAAAAACCAAGTTGGGACGGACAGACCGACAGAAAAATACTACACACTAGACTGAGACTGGACCGAAATTGGACATAGTAGTTTAAATATTTGAAAGGTAGAGGGGAAGTCCGCTGATTGGACGAAAGAGTTCATATTATAGAAAGAAAGGCGCCGTCAAGTGCCATTTTTAAAAGACTCTCCATATACACAGTTCGTTAATGCTAGAGAGTGAATTCCAGGAAATATTATATATTATCAGTGGGACGCCATAATCTAGCCAGCAGCTCAGCTGAGTTTTGCTAGTACAACGTAACTGTGTTTTCAATTTTGAATTGTGGTAAGGAGAAAAATTCATTAACCTTTTTATTTAACAATTCTGAGTGATTGATACTACCATATAATGAAAAATGATTACGACAAGTGAGTACTTATTCTAGGTCCCCAGCGACAGTCCAGGGCCTAGAGGCAATGAATTAAATGAAAAAAAAACACAACCAAGAATGTAAAAGACAGCTCTTTATTTCAGGAAATCAGTGGGAACATATCACCCACCTTATTCTATGGTAGAAAAGAGATAATGAAAATATTTAAGATGCAGTGCAGTTCATAGAGGAATGGGAAACTAGTGCTATTTGATACCGCCTGGGTGAGATGTGCTGGGTCGCTCAGAGAGATCTGACCTGGTCTTTATAATTTCTTTTTGCTTTGTTGTTTGTAAAAATGGTGAAGTAGGCAGTGTGTTGACACATGGCACAAATTTTGGTTTAAGAGTTTCTGGTCTGGCACTACCCTAGTGTCAGATGCTTTGAAGAGATCCAAGAGTGGATGACTTAGAAGGCTACCATTTTACCTCAGCAACTGTAAGGAGTGGGCCACTTGAATTCTTTACTACATCGTCACAGGCCAGATAAGTTGAAAACCTGGCCTGCTGTTGATTCATCAAATTTTTCCACACTAAAATAAATAAACATTCCTTGTGTATAGAAACTATACCTCAGTTTCATAATTAAAGAGACAATGACTATTGTACACAGAGATCGGGCGTGATGACACCACCACGACCAGACATCCAGTGCTAGTTTTCCAAAAAGACTGTAGTTATTGTTAATATTAACCAATGTAACCCATATATCTATGTACAAAGTGTTTCATTGTGATTATTCAATATATACATTTTTATTGATAAATACATATTGTTTCATACGTCCTGACCAGAAGAAAATTTGGTTCAGGACTAAATAAATTCTAAAAAATTGTAACATTTAAATTCTAAAGCCAGTGTTAGTTGAGTTGATCCTAGAACTTAATATTATTAGACTTAGTGTT
Source organism: Oreohelix idahoensis (assembly GCA_024509875.1). Classification (NCBI taxonomy): domain Eukaryota; kingdom Metazoa; phylum Mollusca; class Gastropoda; order Stylommatophora; family Oreohelicidae; genus Oreohelix; species Oreohelix idahoensis. The sequence continues at coordinate 14,942 of JAMPIV010013476.1, forward strand.
TACATGTGTGTGTCTGTGTATTTAATTACCTACACATCACCTTTCATTACCTACACATCACATTTCATTACCCTAGACAATAAACGTAGCTAACATACATAATAGCAGAATAAGTCTGTTTGAAGTCATAAGTGGTAGCAGAAAGGCATTCTGTAACTCACATAAACTGTTATCTTCAGGAGCCTTCACAGCTGACCTCATCCAGAACACTAGGTAATATAGCAACCACGCAATAACATCAAAAACCACTACAACACCTCAACCAAGTATATTGATGTCCTGGTGATGGAGTAGTTCAGGAAAAACACAGAATACTGCAGGAGCTCAAAACACATACATCCGCTCACTTCCCAACACAAGCCGCATCTCCTTGCAGACGCTCAACTCTCTTCTGCTTCAAATTTGTTCACGTCTGCCAGACAACCATATCGGCATGACGTCACTTCCTTTATTAATAAGTGACTCCGTATAAAATAAACAAAAAAGAAGCTCTGTTGAGCTGCCTATTATACCGACATAATCGTTATGAATTTTAATCATAACAGCATGTATTAGTTGATCATCTGTGCGCTGTGGAGAGCTGAAAGTAATGACAACTGCCAAATGCCCATCTGTGACGAAACGGGGCCACCTCTATCGATCTTTGGTTATCTCCGGCGGTATCTTTACACTTGTGGTACTGATTTTTATTAGGTGCTGTCAATTCTCGCACTTTTTTTCTTTCTTTCTTTATTTGTCTGCTAAGCAGCAGATATGTGATTTTATCAAATCCCCCTGTAGGCGATAACTATCACAGTTGTGACACTCCTTGCAAATATGTCACCGGTGTGTTACCTGGTCATCCCAGCCTACGAAGAGCTGAGATAAGATAGTCGCCAGCGCGTTTAGATTGAACCGCTGAGAAGACGACATTACCGTCTGTGTGACACGGGTGGGCAGACAAATGTGATGTAATTGCTTCCGGTCCTTGGTTAAAATGTAATCACAGATTTATTACATTTTAGAGAATATGAGTCTACAAATATGTTTGTATGAGTGTATACAGGGCATCAGAAGTCCATATATAGTAATACGTGACCTTTGCAGGCCCACACCTTATTTCACTTGGGACTATTTTGAAATATCACATCCTATACTGCATGACTTGAAATGATTGGATCTTTCTGATTAGATTCATAACATCACTGGAAGGAATATAGGCTGACAATTTCACAGTTTTATTTCTCTGTGATTTTCACGCTCGCCAAGACATGAACTTCGCCAGAGGAAGAACTAGATTCATAATTCCTAATTGTTATCCGGATCTTTTATTGGAGAACCAGATAAGACTAATAAAGCACAGGAAATCTCTTTTAAATTTTAATAAGGAACAACTGGGACTTGGAAATTAAACAAACATGGAGTCAGAAGAGGCAATCTATGTTAAAATTAAAAGAAATCCCAGATACGTGTTGTAAGAGAACGATTCGTCTCTTTTATTCATCTCTGCGACAAGTCTTTAGCCAGGATTGGCCTAAGTTGGATTTACATTTCATATTTTATTACTAACATGTGAACTAACATATATATGTAAATATTACCATGTGAATTTTATTGTGTGAAACTCGTTATTGGATGTCAAAGTCATTTGAGGCTGGCAACCTCAGCGTATAGAATGATGATTCATGAACCACCACTGCACGGGCTGGTGATTGCTTTATTGTTAGTTTCGTAAAGAGAACTAAAAGCATAAAGTAGTTTCACGTTCCCTATGGAGCAGGGAGGGAAAGATGAATGATGTCCATTCTAAGCATAATACTTACATTTTCAAAGCAGTGTAAATGTCCTTATAAACATATTCACTTTAAAATTAATGTACGGTTTCACGCTTTAAACCAGTGTAAATGTCCAAGGGAAAATATTCATTTTAATTAATAGAAGTTTCAAACTTTTCCACAAGTGTAAATGTAAATGAAACACGAATGAATTTATATTGTGAACACTTTTCAAACAGTGGAGATGTAAATGTAAAACATATTATATCTGTACGTTTAACGTTTTTTCATTTAAATGCAATGTAAAGCTAAAGCTATTCAGTTTAAATGTAAAGGAAGTTTTATCTCAAGGGATTAAATTTAATTCTCATCGAGGGTAAACTCTGAGTTAAGTGGGATGGTGAAATAGAAGGAGGGGGGGGGGGGGGGGGGGGGGGGGGGTGGGGGGGGGGGGGGGGGGGAAGGGGACATAACTGTGTCGGAGAACGCCATACTCAGAAGAGCGTTCTTTTCTAATCTTCTATCACAGTTATTGGTTGTACCAGCAGAACGTACTATTTCTGGAACAAGACGGGATCAGTGGCCTACGCTTCAAGACAAAGGCCGGACTGTGTAGACTTTCCATGAAGTTTCTGGGAGACGAGCTACACCCGACAGCCTTGATCAGAGACGAGTGATCAGTGTGAAAAGACAGAACCGTCGTTGGCAGCTAAGTTCAAACATATGCTGCCATCTGAACTTTCTTACCCTTTTTGCAATCCCAAATACAAGGATGATAGCTTTCCTTTATCCATAACTATTCAAATTATTTTCAAACTGTTAAAACTGAAGTGATTATTAAATTGTGTTATTTGTAATGTTACAAAATTAACTTCGATTTGATCATTAATTTAAAGTTACTGCATGTTTGTCTCAGTCAATTACTACACACACTCTAAACAGAGCTATACTTGAATAAGAGAATTCCACTGAGTAAATCAGGGGTGGGGGCTTAACGAGCTGATAAATAAGTGCTTAAATTCTTCACAAAAGTGATCGGCTGGTTACAGAATTAACATGCTTAGCGACAGCCAGTATTGTTTTCGCTTACCTGAATTTCTTGTGAAGACTCCCATGTGATAGAAGCTTTACTACTCTTCTATCTACATTTCTGCCAAAAGTAATCTTGTGTACAAATAGACTCCTTTGAAGCCTATATTAGATACTCTTGAGTTTGGTCACTGTTGGACCACTACTGCAAAGCAGGGGAGGCAATACCGTCACACCATCTCTGATTGCGTTTAAAAATAAAATAATGACCTTGTCCTCTCCTGGTAGGTTCAACCAAGCTGGACTGGTCTGCGTGGGTAGGGGTCAGACAAAAGCTGGTACCCTGGTCCTCCAGGTTGGGGGTTTTAGCATAGGGCCGAAAACCCTGTCTATGTAAAAAATCGCACATGTTACGGAAACGGCAACAAATGAAAAAACTTTGATGCGGGACGGACATCAGCTCGTATGACTGACAGTGGTGAAAGCCGAAAGGAAGCCATTGGCATAAAAACGGATGCCCTGACCGCAAAACACGAAACCAGAATTGGTTTTTGGAATGTCAGAACTATGAATGAGGCAGGAAAGCTGAGACAGATCACAGCAAAAATGAGGAATTACAAACTACATATCCTGGGAATAAGCGAGAGCAGATGGACAGGGATGGGGAGAATAAAAACAGCTACAGGGGAAACAGTACTTTATTCTGGTAGAGAGGATGGTCAGCACAACGAAGGTGTGGCCATTATCCTGAAGAAAGGAATGGAAAAGTCTTTACTGGAATGGAAACCCATTAACAACAGACTGATAAGAGCAAGACTGAGAGGGAGATTCACCAACACCACAATTATACAATATTATGCACCAACAAACGACAGCGATGAAGAGATCAAGGACGAGTTCTATCAACAGGTACAAAAGGAAATGGAAACTGTACCCAGGTACGATCTTATTATAATAATGGGAGACCTAAATGCAAAAGTTGGAACACACAATAATTATAACGAAAGAGTAATGGGGAAATGCGGCAGTGGAACAGTAAATGAGAATGGGACAAATTAATAAGCTTCTGCAGTATTAACAACCTGGTCATTGGAGGAACACTTTTTCAACACAAAGAAGTGCACAAGTTAACATGGGAATCACCAAACGGACGAGACAAAAACCAGACAGATCACATAATGAACAATGGCAGATGGAGACATGCACTACAAGACGCGAAGGTAAGAAGAGACGCAGATGTGGGAAGTGATCATCACCTAGTAGTAGCAAGACTGAAGGTGAAACTCAGAGCTGCTGGACCAGTTGCAGTCAAACTGAAAAGATATAACATCACGAAACTTAAGGACTCCCTCACCAGAAAAGCGTTCGTGGTCGACGTAAAGAGACGATATCAGATTACCAAAAGCCAGGAAAGAACAGAGACCGACGTTGTCGACCAGAAATTCAACACCATCTCAACAATATACAAGGAAAGCAGCAAGTCATGCTTGGGATTCCAGGAAAGAAAGAGCCAAGACTGGATAACACCAGAAACGCTAAACACCATAGCGAAGAGAAAGGAAATGAAAAGAAAGAAAACAGAAGCTAAGTCTCCCAGGTTAAAGGCAATATATAGTGAACAGTACAGTCAGCTGGACAAGGAAGTTAAACGTCAAACCCGTGCTAACAAAAGGACATTTCTGGATGACCTTGCAAGACAGGCAGAAAAGGCAGCACTGAGAAATGAACAAAGCACAGTTTATAAAATAACTAAAACTATCAGTGGAAAACGAGGTGCAAACAACTTAACGTTAGTAAAAGACAAGCAAGGAAATCTCATCACCACAGCACAGGGGCAGGAAACAAGATGGGCAGAGCACTTCAGAGAAACACTGAATAAGGAACCACCAGAGACTCAGATTAATGTTCCTGAGGCTGAATGTGACTTAGACGTAAATACAGACTTTCCACGAAAAAAAGAAATCATCACAGCTATCAAAGGGCTAAAAAAATGGAAAAGCGCAACGTCACGACAATCTAAATGCTGAGCTATTCAAGACAGACCCTGAACTAGCAGCAGAACTATTAGAACCACTATTTGCACAAGTCTGGGAAACTGAGACAACACCAACAGAGTGGAGTAAAGGAATAATTGTCAAATTGCCCAAGAAGAGCGACCTTGCAGACTGCAACAACTGGAGAGGAATTATCCTCCTCTCAGTTCCCAGCAAAATACTAGGCAGGATAATCATCCAGAGAATTTCAAAAGCAGTTGACCATAAACTGAGGAAAGAACAAGCGGGCTTCAGAAAGAACAGAAGATGTGCAGATCATATATTTACCCTCAGGAACATTATAGAGCAGTGCTCAGAATGGCAGAGACAGCTGTACATTAACTTTGTTGATTTTGAAAAGGCTTTCGACAGCATACACAGGAACAGCCTATGGAAAATTCTGAGGGCTTATGGAATTCCCAGCCGCATTGTTTCCATCATGAAAAGCCTCAATTCTAACTTTACGTGCAGTGTTGGATTGAGTAATGTAACTTTCGAAGTGAAAACAGGAGCACGACAGGGATGCCCCTTATCAGCAACATTATTTTTGACAGTCATAGATTGGGTGATGCGCCAGACAACAGAGGGCAGTCCAAGAGGAATTAGATGGACAACGTTTTCTACACTGGAAGTCCTGGAATATGCAGATGACATTGCACTACTCGCGCATTCATATCAACACATTCAAGACAAAACCGATAGACTGAATAAGTATGGCCAGCAGGTTGGCCTGAACATCAATCTGAAGAAGACAGAGGTTATTGACACTAAATGTGGGAAATCCTGAGCCAATAACAGTAAGGAACCAGAAGTTAGAACAGACAAACACATTTACTTACCTAGGATGCAAAGTAACACCTGACGGCGGAACAAGAAAGGACATTAACAACAAAATGAATAAAGCGAGAACAGCCTTTGCTGTTCTCAACAACATTTGGAAGTCTTCCCAGTACAGCACAAACACCAAATTAAGACTGTATGAGAGCTGTGTACTTTCTGTGCTTCTCTATGGTGCGGAATGTTGGAGAGTAACAGAGAAGTAAATGTCGAAACTGTCCTCCTTCCACACAATCTGCCTAAGGAAAATTCTCCGAATCTTTTGGCCAAACACCATCAGCAATCAAGAACTACTTAACCAGGAGGACATGCACACCATCATAGCTGGCAGACGCTGGAGTTGGGTTGGCCACGTCCTCAGAATGGACCCTGATACCATCACAAGAACAGCTATGCTATGGACCCCCGAGGGAACGCGAAAGAGAGGCCGACCAAAAACAACTTGGCGGAGAACTGTGGAAGCTGAGATGCAAAGAATGAACCACAGTTGGGGCACTGTACGAAGGATGGCCGCCGACCGAGCAAAGTGGAATCAATTTGTTGCTGCCTTACAAGACGCAACCAGGCGTGATGGCCTCTGACTGCTTTGGCGGTTGGCGGTTATGGATCAAAGAAGAAAGCCTCTCCAGGGCAGAGGGCCATGCAACTCGTGGCAATGCATCGCCCACCAATTAGTTCGTCTGGTATGTTAAATCAACTCTTCCAATGTTGAGCCCACTGAACTGGGTAAGCCCTCTGGGTTTGTAAGAAAGCCCTGGAACTCACCCCAAATAAAAACGAGTAAAAAGTGAAAACTTAAATTCCTGGGGATCGAAAGTAACACCGAAACAAAACAAGCTAAATAATGACCGCTCTCGTGTAATCAAATTTTACACAGCAGGACACCTTCATACTTGCAAACGTTCTTTCGCTATAAATACTGCTCATATTTTATACGTGGCAACCAACTTTTGGACCTTGCAAAACCTGGAACTGACCTCTTCCGAAGTTGTTTTAGTTATGTGGGTACTTTAACATGGAATGCTTTACCCCAGTCTGTAAAACTAATAACACTGGACAACAAATGTTTACTTTTTGTGTGTATCTGAGATTAAACCAAGTTACCTTTATGTTGTTTGGGCTGCTGAATACGAAAATGGCCGTTAAAACACCAGATTAGCTCTAGTTTTTTAAATATCTATAAAACAAGTTTTACACATGTGCATATACATACCATATGATAATAATGCTCATAGCGGAAATGATTCACAGCCACGCCTTTTTGCCTGTCGCTTGTAATGAGTTTCTGGAGCATCTCTCTCAAGGGTCCAACAATAGTCTGCTAGCATTGCTGCATTCCATTTCCCTTGGAACCCTTTTTCGAGGATAGTAATGTCCTGATGAAATCGTTCCCCATGCTCGTCACTGACAGCACCGCAGTTAGCAGGGAAGAAATGCAGATGAGAGTGTAAAAAGTGCAATTTCAAAGACATGTTGCACCCTAGTCTCTCGTAGCGCTGCAAGAGGGTTTCTACAAGCTCCTGGTAATTGTCAACCTTATTGTTTCCTAGAAAGTTTGTGGCCACTTGCTGGAAAGCATTCCAAGCTAACTTTTCAACACCTGTGAGGATATCATCAAAACGCTGATGTCAGAAAAGCTGACGTATCTGTGGACCAACAAATACACCTTCCTTGATTTTAGCCTCACTTAGTCTTGGAAATGTATCACGAAAGAATAAAAATCCTGCCCCATTTCGATCCATGGCCTTTACAAAATCCTTCATTAGTCCAAGTTTGATGTGGAGGGAGCAAGATCTTGTGGGATTCTATAAGTGGTTCGTTAAGTACATTCTTTTTCCCCGGTTCAAGTGATTGTTGTTGGGGCCAATCTTTTTTTCTTGTAGTGGGAAGTCCTGGCACGGCTGTCCCACAGACAGAGGAAACAGCAAAGCTTTGTGTAAACCTGCTGTAGCCCCATCAAGAGGGCAATGACCTTCAGGTCACCACAAATCTACCACTTATACTTGTCATAATTGATGGTGTGTAACAGTTGTTTCATGTTGTTGTACGTTTCTTTCATGTAGACTGCATACCCAAGTGGAACAGATGGTAAAACGTTACCATTACGGAGAAGCACAGCTTTTAAGCTCAACTTGGACGAATCAATGAACAGCCTCCAATCGTCGTCTTTGTAGTTGATGTGTAGTGCTGCCAACAGACCCACTATATCAATGCAAGCAATGAGGTTATCGGTCATTTTGAAATATGGAAGCAGATCTTTTTGTCGAGCACGAAACACAGACACATGCACATTCTCTTCTAGAAGATTCCATTGCTGCAGTCTGGACCCCAACAGCTCTGCTTTATTTTTTGGTAATTCCAGATCTTTCACTAGATAATTCAATTCACTCTGGGTAATTTTATGTGGCTATGCAGACTCTTCAATAGGCACGAAATCAGGATCTCTTGGTGTAGATGCTTTCACAGGTGACGTATGTCGCCTTTGTGATAGCTAAGTTATTTGGCAGCAAATATAGCAAAAATAAACTGCACTGTTCACACATTCAATAGGCATTTTGAACGACACGTCTGCACTCACAGAATCTAGAACACAAATGATGACAAGGAGGAAATGTGGTTGCAATGACTGCTACAGATTGCGTCATCCAATTGGCGCTCAAGGCTATCCGTTTCGTGGGGAATCACGCGCCAGGGCTAAAGAAAAGAGAACGGCTGGGTCATTCGCGTCGGGAAGGTGAAGCCACCAGCTTACTTACCCGCCTCTTCTCCCGCCTCCCCCCCCCCTTCTTCCCCCGACCGGATCTTGAAAACTAGAGCTAATTCGCGATTTTTAAGTTCATATCCGTGATCAGCATGTCCAAATTAGTTTAAAATAGCTACTTTTGTCTCGGATACATTTTGGCTGTTGTCCAGTGTCATTCATAACCCTCCACTCCCAAAGGAGCATAGGCCTTCAACAAACACATGCCAAGTCCTCTTGTCACGTGCATCATCTTAAGTTCTTTCCACGCTCTCCTTATCATTTTCACCTCTGTTTCCAGCTCTCTTCTCCATGTGCTTCTTGGTCTACCTCTGCTTCTTTTGCCCTGGGGATTCCAGAACAAGGATTGCCTTGTAATGCTATTAACAGGTTTCCTCAGTGTGTGTCCTATCCATCGCCATCGTCTTCTTCTCATCTCTTATTCCACTGGCACTTGTCTAGTTCTTGTCATCAATTCCACGTTGATAACCTTGTCATACCATTTTAATCCCTCTATTCTACGCAAGCACCCATTTATGAAAGTCTGTAGCTTTTTGGTAGTTGTCTTTGTTGTTCTCCATGTCTCAGAGCCATACAATAGGACTGACTTCACATTTGAGTTGAAGATTCTTATTTTCGTGTTGGATCCGATTTCTCTTGATCTCCATATATTTCCCAATGCAATGAAAGCTCCTCTTGCTTTTTGTATTCTTATTTTGATATCACTGTCTGTCCCTCCAACTTTGTCTATATTGCTGCCAAAATATGTGTACGATTCTACATCTTGTATTGGTGCTTCTTCAAGTTCAACCCTGTTATCATTACCTGCATTTATTCTCATTATCTTTGTCTTTTTCCTGTGTATTTTCAGACCCAATTGCTGTGTTTTCAATTTGTCCTGCATCTGATTACGGTTATGGGACAGAAGAGCTAAGTCATCAGCAAAATCCAGATCATCCAACTACTTAGTCAGAGTCCACTGGATTCCATTTCTGTTGTGTGTTGTCGATGTTCTCGTAACCCAGTCTATTGCTAGTAAGAAAAGAAATGGAGACAAGAGGCATCCTGTCGTAGATTTTTTTGATAGGAGAATTAAGACTTGGGTTGGTCCCTTCTGATTAGATTTGAATAAGTGATAGTCACAGTGAGAGATAGTAATAACAATAAATTTCCACGAGGGATATGGTAGACTGTGATAGAGGCTGTCTCTGAAATCGAGAAATCTTCTCTCTTTCACCTATCTTCTACGACAGATTTAGAGGAGTCAGACAGTCTAAACACACACACACACACACATATATATATATATATATATATATATATATATATATATATATATATAAGTATATATATATATATATATATATATATATAGTTCTATCCACTCACGTGCACGCACATACAAGACGACAGTTAGACGTACAGACGTGGGAAAACTATAACAAATGATTATATAGATATTCTAGAACGAGCCGACCAACACGCTGATTAAGTTTAAGGGCAGTTTTAATTATCATCTAAAAAATCCCATTACATCACATAAAATTATATCAAAAGCATATACAAATAGTCATAAAAATCAAGGAATTTCTGCAAGAAATGATAGACCCACAGTTATGATCTTCCCTCGATGTTTAGCCCACAGTCCCGTTAGGAGAACGATGATAGCCCAAAGAGTCACAGATACATATGATTTGGGTCTAATATTTTCCCCTTTTGAAGGTATGAACTGACTTTGATAGCAGTATCTATTCTAAGGAAAAATATAGTTTAGCAACGAAATCTTGCATAAGGAAAGTTACAAAGTGAGTGAATCAAACGAAGAACATCCTTCAGTCTACTTTCACTCGGTTCTTTCATCAGGGCCCTGACTGACACAACCTTACCTACAATCGGGCAATTGTTCGCCGTCTGGCGCAAGCCTTAGTGTACACTTCGTTTAATCTCTCTATCTGTGGATGAAGCGGATACCCAGCTCTGCAGATATTGGTTTCATTCACCGTGTCCGGGGAGCGCCCTCTTCAGGCGATCGTTCTTTCTTTACAGATTTAAGTTAATGTCACTTATGCACGAGGTAAGAGTTTGGGTTTCCCCAGTATTTCTTTACATGTCTCATTCCATACCGTTTTGATTTGCTGCCAATAGTCTTCTGTATTCTCTGCATCTTCCAGCTGTTGGAGCACTTGGAATTTGTTGGATATTGTGACCGCAAATTCGTCTCTTGTTTCTTGATTTCTTAGATGTCCTACATTAAATTGTTGTCTATAATTTGTCCAGTGTAATTACACCATATTCAAAAGAAATCTGCATTCACATGTTATGAAATCGTGTACACACGTTTAACGATAATTCTGTTTCAGTTATTACAACTTTTCCATGAACATTTACTTGTATATGTAATATTTTCAATTTTAATTTGAACTTTAAATATGAAGAAGCTTTGTTACTTGACCTCTCTATCTCTCTCTCTGTCTGTCTCTCTCTCTCTCTTTCTCTATATCCCTCTCTCTTCTCTGTGTGCGCGAATGGCTGTGAGTAAATGTACTTATGTGTGCTCAATTACTGAATGTGATGATTATATTGGTTAACTGTGACTGAAGTTATTAATATTTTAATTTTAATTTGTAAAAACATTGAGAATTGTATTGGTGTGCAGAAATGTAAAAAGGCAATTATGTCTTTGTCTTTACCCTGATGAAATAAAGATTTCGTTCTTTCGTTCGTTCTGTCGTCATGTCTACTTGACAGCTTGTGGAACCCACTGTGTTTCGTTATGGAGGTATGATGAAGTCTCGAACAATTCACTCTCCTACGCCAGTTCGTGCTTTCGAGGTTACCTTTAACCTTTTTTTTATTGAAGACACCATGTGTTGAATCAGGAGACCTGGGCTAGTTCAGAAGTAGGGAAAGGGGGGAGGTATGAATTGTTAAGAAAAATCAATTAGTGTAAGTTTTGAAGTAAAACCAATCTTTATGAATTATCTGTTTTACGTTGAAATGACATAACCAAAACAACGAGAAGAGCTAGCGATTTAATTTAATAATAAATAAAAAAAAAACAACGTATTTTTACTTTTTTCTTTTTACGGGATTTACTTCGTTTTAGCAAAGACTTCTGCCTCAGTCTAAACACAAGATCCGTCAATTATATCAGTTTGTTTGTCCAAATACACGTATTATTTGTCGATAATATGAAGAGATAGCTATACAGACATCAAAACCAATTAAGCAAAAAAAGGTAAACAAAGAACAATTGTTCAAGACAAAAAGACACTGAGGCCTATGAAAAACACACTCTGTGTTGTGCTATTTTAACACTTAAATCTTTTCGGCGAAGACTTCAGAAGTCCGACATAAATATGAATCTTCAACTCACATGTCAAGTCAATTTCACCGTACGTCTCTGATACATAAACATCAACAAAATTGACACCAGAACGATCATCATCATCAGCTGCCATCTCCAGAACGAAGGTTGGCTGTAATGGATCTCCAACGCCTTCTGTCTCTTGTCTTGGTGGTGCACTCTGAAAGACTCTTTCCTGTCCATCTCTTGATGTTATCTTCCCACTTATAGCGCTGTCTTCCCCTTGCGCGTTTGCCTTCTCCTATCCCTTCTATTATAGTCTTCTGCAAGGTGTTATGCCTTTTTATGTGGTCAAAGTATTTTAGCTGCCGAACTTTGACCTCCCTCATTAGTTCTCTTTTCATACCTAGATTTTCTAGGACCTCCTTATTTGTTTTCTTCTCTTTCCATGAGATACGCCCCATTCTTCTATATATCCACATTTCAAGAGCCTCAATTCTTTCTTCCAAATGCTTATTCAGCGTCCATGTTTCTGTACCATACAGAAATGCAGAATATATATAACACTTTATGATTCTCAGTTCAGAACGATACACTTTCGTAAATGGGTATTCGTACAGAATGGAAGACTTAAAGTGGTATGACAAGATCACACTATTGTGGAACTGTTGGAATCAAACCAGACAAACACTAGTGGATCAAGAGGTGGGAAGATGAGGCTCGGTTTGGATAGAACATAGATTAAGAAAACAAATTTGTAGCATTACAATGCAAACCTTGTTATGGAACCCACATGGAAAGATAAGTGAAAGGAGATGCTAATACGCATGGAGAAGAGAACTGGAGACATGTGTTAAAGGGATACAAATGGCGTGCAGAGACCTTGAACGGTTGGCACAGGACTAGGAGGTCTGGTATGTTTTTATTGAGAATATGTGTTACACTAGCAGTTGTAAGGTATTGATGATGATGATAAAGATGATAATGATAATGGTGATGACGATGATGATGATGATGACGTGATAATTTTAACCTTTAAAATGTACCACTTATTTTTTTTTAAAGTAAATAAAAATCAAGTATAAAAATGGCCCAAGTTTACCAGATTACCTATGTTTTCAATTATTGTTATAATAGTATAAAATGACATTTAGCCGAAAACACACAACATTTTAATTAGATACTTTTTTTAAGCTGCAGAAATAACATGGAAGCTTCAGCGCGTCGCTTCTGACACTCACATTTTCCTTTTGAACACGACTGCCTTTTGCAAGAACGTGGTTACCTCCAAGTTTTGTTTGCTGTTTTAAATGTATGATTTGTCAGTAACAACCGGTGCCATGTTAATTCCCGAAAAATTCCATCTCCATATATTATATTACCCTTCACGTAAAAGTGCTCGCCATGTCCTCGGAAAACCAGCGCCAACTAGTTTTCTTTGCCTGCTCTGAGATTTATAAGAATAATAAGGAATATTCCTTCAAATGCTGGAAAAACAGGTCTTCGTATTTGGGAATGTACTAATTGGCTTATGGTTAGGGCCAAAACAAAACACTGGATAAGTGGCAATGCAGAATCTATCAAAATGTTCAGTGCGTGAAATTTTGGTTACAAAAATTACACTAATTAAACAACTCCGTGAAGTGAGTGGAGAAATGTAATCACTTCACTAATAAATTTTTAATAAGTGCCACGAGTCAGGGCGAGGAAGTCGTCTGCTTCAAGAGACGTTATGTCTGAAATTTGGTGTGACGTCCTTGATCCATGAATGTGCCAGGATGTATTTGGCACCTGGTTAGATTTCATGCGCCTTAACAGTTTATACATCACATGGTTTTATCATCCTTCTAGATAAGGTGTTCCCAACGTGGGGTGCGTGAACTTTCTATGGGTACAAGAAGCTTGTCAAGGGGACACGGGGAACCATTGGTAAATAACTAAATTTTCCTACTGTCCATGTTCCACGCGAAGCATAAAGATAATGTATAAAATAATAAATATTATCCCATTTAAATATTCCAAAAGAAAAAGTTAAAATTAGCTTTGTTCTTGTATTGATGTATGATAGCGACAGATAATATTACACGCCAGTCACAGTTCAATTAATTCGTTGAATTAATGAAGGTTAAAATGCTCCTTCTATCTGACTCTTCGGGTTCAGTGTTAATATTTAGTAATAATGTTTTGAGTGATAATGCAGAAACACTCAATCTGCAAACATACTATCCTCAAGAGAACCCCAAGGCTGAACCATAGCTTTTATTAAACATAACAAATGAATGCCATTATAGTATCAGTTAAAAGTTAGTTGCTTATCCTTTACAGGACGTGGCAATCAACCCCAGCTTTTACTGGCTGTTTGTGATTTTTCTAGGCAATTTTTTTCATGCCATTGCTTTCTGAACGGTACGGCGCTTATACCATTGTTAAAAATCCACACAAAGCGATTTGCTACCAAACCGCCTGCAGCAGGTTTCGAACCTGGTATATCTGGATTATGAAACAGCGTTCATATCCATTAGGCCACAGACGCCGACTATAGTATCAGGCAATTGCATAATTAAAAACTCAGTTATCCACACTTCAATAATTGGCAATAGCTTCCTTTCGTTCTATCTCTAAGATGGATATTTGCGTGATATGTTCATTTGAATAAAACGGTTTCCACTGCCAGTAAACAGTTCGAAAACTCCTGACAACACTCACTCGATCATCAAATGGCACATATATGAGACCATAATTACACTGGTCATTGAATGCGTCTAGTTCGTTATCACCACAACAAGTTATAAATAGCGAGGGAACAAAAAAGTGCGAGAGACTTAAGGTTATTTTTCTTTCTCTTATTCTCACTGTGTATGAAGAGGAAGGGTGGGGGGCTCCTAAGCTATAGGAGAGGGGAGATATCTGAGTAGAGGTAATAATGTCACAGGGAGCTTGTATCATTGGAATCACCTCCTAGAAACTAATCCTGACTTCCAAATTCACCTCCCTCCATCTCTACAGACTTCCTCTACCTGGTTGCAAAATACCTCTGAGCCACTATTATCCTGTGAGCAGTCAGAACCAACCCTGCACGGTTAATCCCCGGATTAACTCTGTGACTATGCCCATGCATGATAAACGTGAGAATTTATTTACTTTGATGCTGAATGAAAGTTTCGGTACACGCATCGTGCCATTGGGCTTACTGCAGTGGTGGTTAAATTCTCTGTTGGGAGAGAAGAGAAAAAGTGAGGATCATCATTACATGTTGGCTCTTTGAGGACCTAAGACTTTCAATAAACTCCAGCCAAGCCTTCCTGACCTGTGCCATTCGCTAAGGTCTTCTCGTGACTTGTTTAGTCTTCATGACTGCCTGTATGGAAATGGCAAGAGGTAACGCCAATACATAATTAATTCTAAAGAGCAGAGCAGAAAAGATACACTATTTGAATTGCAATTTTGACTACAGAATCGCCTCACCGTTTATTTCTCATCTCGTATTGGTGCACTTCATTCCAACAGAATAACGTCAGTTCTTTCTTGACGTTATTGTCTCACTGGTATCTCAGTCCGTACTGTATGTGCGGCCGATTGGCTGAGTATATATATATATAAACACGGAATATATATGCGGAAATTAATGAATTAGGCTACCGTACTTATGTTATCTTACTGATAATTGGTAATCTAGGGCATATAAAAGTCACTCCAGCTTCACCCTACAGGTGTCCGCACAACACGGGAAGTATCAGGTACAGATTATAAGCATCAAGTCCAGTTGGCTACTTCCGACAATGGGAGAGATTTCAGGATCTCACTGGACAGCTATCGCTCACGTCAAGCTGGGCAGTCCCCAGTTATTTAGGTGTTGTCCTGCCACTATCTGCTTTCCCGATTGCGTGCATGGGGATCAGGGTCAAACCCGAACTGTGGACAGAACATTTCACACCAAGCAATATTCACAAAACAAGAAATAACAGAAAGAAACCAACTATCAGATTGGGATGTTGGAATGTCCGGACTACGTTAACTGGACTATCCGAAAACCTACAGGACATAAACGATATCAGGAAGGCAGCTGTAATCAACGACGAACTTAAATGACTTCGGGTGGATACAGCTGCACTTCAGGAAACGCGCCAAGCAGGCTCTGGAATGGTGAGCGAGAAGGACTACACATTTTATTGGCAAGGGAAAGATCTTAATAAAACTAGAGAACCTGGAGTAGATTTTGCGGTCAAAAAATCGCTAACTAACATAGTTGAACTAAGTGATAATAGATCAGAACGTCTGTTAAATATTTCGCCTGCAAATTAGCGCAGATTCCAATCACCCTTGTCAGTGTGTGTATGCTCCTACTCTGTACTCTGCACTAGCAGCTAAAGACGCTTTCTACGAGAATCTAACAGCAATTATCAAAAGCATACCTAGGCAAGAACAGCTTGTTCTCCTTGGTGACTTAATGCTAGAGTGGGTGCCGATAATGTTTCATGGCCTTCATGTCTGGGCAGGTTTGGTATTGGCAAGGCAATAAAAATGGGCAAAGGCTCTTGGAGTTGTGCGTGTGACCATCATGACCTCTGCGTTAGCAACACCTACTTTCAGGCAATACCCCAGCATAAGGTGTCATGACGACACCCACGATCCAAGCACTGGCACCAACTGGATCTAATTCTTGTCAGAAGACCACGTCTCATGTCTGTGATCACCACGCGCTCGTACCATAGAGCAGACTGTGATACAGATCACTCCTTGGTTTGCTGCAAACTCAGACCACAACCAAGAAAAAACTCCATCGTGTCAGACATGAAGGGAAACCACTCATCGTTAACAGAAAGATGTCAGACTTTGTCATAATTGCTCAATTTACCATAAAACTTCAAGAAAGCGCTCAGTAGCCACAGCTTGGTGATGCTGTTACAGTGAACTGGAAGCACCTGCGGAAAACCATTCAAAGTACTGCACTTGCCACCTTTGGTAAGAAGACAGTGAAGTCGAATGACTGATTTGAAGCTTCATCAGATGTGATGACACCTGTCATTGAAGTTAGGCGCAGTGCTGCGACTGAATACAGACGTTCACAGAGTGCTAAAACCCTACAGATCCTGAAGGCTACGAGAAGCAAAGTACAACAAACTGCTCGACGTTGTGGAAATGTTGGCTTCAGCTCAGCGAGAGCATCCAGGCCGCAGCGTTAACAAGCAACACTAGACAAATATACGACGGTATAAGGAAATCCATTGGGTCCCTCCCCCCCCCCCCTCCCCCCCAAAAAAAAAAAATAAGACGACACCGCTAAAAACCATCAGTGGGGAGGAACTAACCGATAAATGTAAACAGATGGAGAGGTGGGTCGAGCACTATTCTGAGCGTCACGCTAGAGAAAATCCTGTCACGCCTGCAGCCCTTGGCGCTGCTAAATACCTGCCAGCTAAGGAGGAGCTGGATGCTGAACCAACATTAGAAGAACTCAGCAAGATCATTGATAGCTTGGTCTCTGACAAAGTACCTGGTAGCGATGGGATTCCTCTCGATTTAATCAAATGCGCGCTATTACATCCCCTGCATATGGTGCTGTGCCAGGGCTGGGAAGAGGCAACTATCCCTCAAGACTTAAAGACATGTGAAATGTCAAGATTGTAACACTATATAAAAATAATGGAGACAAGTGATTTCAATAGCTACAGAGGCATCTCTCTCCTTAGTATTGTTGGTAAAGGTTTTTGCCAGAGTCATCTTAATGCGACTACATAAGTTAGCTGAGCGCATATATCCAGAGTTGCAGTGTGGATTCCGAGCTGGTAGATCAACAATAGACATGATCTTTTCTCTCTGCCAGCTTTAGGAAAAAATCAAGAGAGCAGAAAAGGCCTTTATAGACCTCACAAAGGCCTCTGACCTGGTTAGCAAGGAAGGACTCTTCAAAATCCTCCTGAAAATAGGCTGCCACACTAAACTACTGGAAATGATAAAGTCATTCCATGAAGACATGAAGGGAACAGTCCAATTTGCTGGAAGCACATCATATCCTTTTGACATATGCAGTGGCGTTAAACTAGGCTGTGTCCTGACTCTGACCCTCTTTGAGATTTTCTTTGCCTTACTCTTGAAACGCATTCAGAGATGCAACTGAAGGAATATGCCTTCACACTAGGTCAGATGGCGGACTGTTTAACCTCGCAAGGCTGAAGGCAAAAACAAAAATTAGAAGGGTCCCTATAAGAGACTTGTTATTCGCTGATTGGCCATGTCCGCCGCATGGAAGATAGTCGCATTCTGAAAGATATCTTTTACGGACAACTGGCAGATGGCAAAAGAACAGTTTGGCGACCGCATCTGAGGTTCAAAGATGTGTGCAAAGCAATGTACATAAATCCAGCAACCTGGGAGGATGAAGCTGCCGATCGCACCAAGGGGTGATACTCTCTGCGGCGCCATCTCAGATTGGGCGAAAAGAAGCTCTCACGTCAAGGAGAAGAGAGGAGAAAACGTCGAAAGGAACACCAAGAAAATAAGCAGCTGAGGGCTGTCACCTCAAGGGCCGATTCCCATAGTCAATTATGACTGAAGGGTCTATTATTATTATTATTATTATACGACATGCACATGCAAATTGTGTAAGTGGACTGATGTCTTTGAAACTGAGGACATTTGAAGCCAGTGACGTGTGTAATTATATTAGCACCTACGCAATCATAAGGTCGTACAGGATATGGAAGTTTCGATGTAAAAATAACTTCTGTACTGAGAAGATATCCAAATCTTGTTTAAATCTGCAAAGGCTGTTCTGGCTTTATTCATTCTGTTACTGATGTCTTTGCTTGTTCCGCCGTCTGGAGTTAGTATGCTTCCTAGATATGTAAATGTATCTGTTTGTTTCAGAGTTTGGTTCCTTACTTTATTATGGGCTCAGAATTTATTACATTAAGTGCAATGACCTCAGTCTTCTTCAGGTTGATGTTCAGTCCCACTTGTTGGTTATATTTATTCAGTCTGTCTGTTTTTTCTTGGATGTGCTGATGTGAATATGAGAGTAGTGCAGTATCGTCTGCGTATTCTAGATCTTACAGTGTGGTGAATATTATTCCTCTAGGGGTATCCTCTGTTGCGTGGCGCATCACACAGTCTATGACAGTTAAAATTAGAATCTAATCTCCTATACCAGGGGTTCTCAACATGGACCATATGGCCTCCAGGGGTCCATGACATATTTCAGGGGGCCACAGTAATATGGTAAGTACCTTATCTCAAGCTAGCAGTGGCTCAGTAGGGTGCCATGAGCACAACATGTCGAGAACCATTGTCCTGTACGATATGTTGTATTGTTTTAGAACATTGTTGTTGTAGTTAATGTATCACACTACTACATGTTAAATTATTTTACGGAGAATATGTGGCAGGTGACCAAGTGACGGCACCATTTATACATGTGTGGCAGAGAGAAGGAATTGACACCATTTATATATCATGTCACCGGTGGATAGATTTTGGTGATAGTTATGACTAATCTCTCGAGTTGTAACTGGTGACTACCAGAGATGTTATTACACGAAGGAAAGATTTATTGCATCCCAAGTTTTTTAGTACTCACAGCAGGGTGTCACGTTATCTATTTCTCCTTTATACTTTCAACTTCAACGTACTTATCAAGTAACTCCCTTGGTTCTAGAAAAACCATTTTATTTATGAGTCCAACTGGACTACAAAGTTCATTTAATTTACACAACTCAATAACCTGACTACTGACGGTCAGAGCGTTCACATTCCAACAAGAGCATTGTTCCTTTATACAATACGACTACATTAATGAAACACTGTCCAGAAATCATTTGTAAACACTGGTATGTTTCTACTGATACTTCACTATATAACTTCATAGTTAAAGGTTACCATAATGTTCACAAAACGTATCGAGAGGTATAAACCGTGATATCAGTAGTCGTAAACAATTCCCCTAACATAATATATCTTGACTTGGTCGTAGAAAACAGTTTCACTTGCATAAGGGGATAGTTTTCAACTTCTAAATGGAAAACTCACCGATATGCAAGACTATGATGTGTCTCGCTCGGAAGCTAGTTCTCGCTGTCCTTATAATGGTGTTCAAGCCCGTGCGAAGCTTTCTGCACACACTCACTCAAGTGTCACAACAATGTTTGCCTAGGTCTTCGCCTATTAATCAAGGGGAGCTAACTATTAATTCTTCTAAGAGTTATCTTATCTTGACTAGTGTTTTTATTACTTGCTAGTCTTGCTCAAGTACTTCGGTCTTTCGACTTATTTCTATAAACTAACGTGATAACTTGCGTTAGTGTGGGCCGTACTGTCACAAATAAAGATGCTTTTATGTATATAAAGGATATGAACACTTCGGACGAAAAAAAAGAAGGAAAACAAAACTCACACACACACCATCAAGATGGAACTATATGAGACGCATTCCACAATGTTGTGAATTATAATTTCCACAATGTTGTGAATTCTAATTAATCGCTTGTTTGGTATGTTCTATTTATTATATCATATTAGTACATGTCGATGCCACAAATTGTCTTAAGTCTTCATTATTAAGTTAATGATCTCTGAAACACGGAGAACCACAAAAACAACAATCAAAATGCTAGACATTCATAAATGGTTGCTTGCGTAGAATAGAAGGATTGACATTGTATGACAAAGTCACAAATGTGGAACTGATGACAAGAACCAGACAAGAGCCAGTGGAACAAGAGATGAGAAGACGACGATGGCGATGGATAGAACACACATTGAGGAAACCTGTTGACAGCATTACAAGGCAGTCCTTGTTCTGGAATCCCCAGGGATAGAGAAGCAAAGGTAGACCAAAAAACACACGTAGAAGAGAACTGGAAACAGAGGTGAAAATGATGAGGAAAACATGGAAAGAACTTGAGCGGATTTCACGTGACAGGAGAACTTGGTATGTGTGTGTTCAAGGCCTATGCTCCGTGGGAAGCTAAAGGGTATTGATTGATTGATCGACAAGTCAATGTATATATATATATATATATACATATACATATATATATATATATATATATATCTATATATACATATATATATACATATATATATATATATATATATATATATATATATATATATATATATATGTATATATGTATATATGTATATGTCTATGTATATATATATATATATATATATATATATATATATATATATATATATATATATATATATATATATATATATATATATATATATATATATATATATTCGAAAGTGTGTTTGTTATATATATATATATATAATTCTAAAGCGTTTAACAGCACAACTACCTGTACACATCCCATGCAATTTAAAGTGTCATGTCGTGTGTACACATAGTTTTACACGAACAAGTAACCCGCCAAAACAATGACAGAAAAATAATTATTTTGTTCTCTTTCTGCTCCATGGCCTGATGACGAAATTGCTGAGTGCTTTTTGTTCAATGGGTGGTTTATTTAGCTTTCACTGTGCGATGCGCACGGTTACCGTATTTTCTCGAAAACGTACCATGAAAATATTGCAAGGCATGTGTATTCTTTAAATGGGTGTTCAGTTTAGTTTTCATGGTGCAATACGTGCATTTTCCGTATTTTCCGGAAAAAGGTGTTGGGATTTTTTTCCATTTTCGTAACATGATGTTTCACTTATGATAATTAATAATTTATTAATGTTTTGAATAACAGTCCCCGTAAAATAATAAACCTCAAATTAATGCCCTCAAATACATAAGTCAAACAGAAGCGCTTACAACATTCCAAGCCAATAAATAATTGTCGAGACTGATAAGGCACTGGGGGCGGAAATCAACTCGGTGTTCTATTACAAACAACGACAACCTTTGCCTTCCTCCCTAGCCAGTGTTTTCTTTTCCTTTTTATTTTTTTTATTTTTTAAACGGTATGTCCCTCCACTTGAACAGGTTCTTATCTCCGGAATATCTCTTCACTCTGTCGGATGTTTCCGTCTAAACTAACACAAAGCAAAACAAAAACAGATTCTACAGGAACTTGTCAATTTTATTAAAGGCCAATTCAAGCCATCAGGTTTGGACATGTCTGAGACGGAGTTCTAGAAAATATACAGACAGCGGTTTGAGCATAGAACCTACACCTTCCGCTTCTCATTTAATTAAACTCACGCGAACCTATCAGTACAGTAAATCCTCAAAGAGTGGTAACATGAATCATTAGATTTTCGTTAAACACCCAACTCCCAAAATTAAAAACAAAAAATGGGCGAAACCAGCGCCTTGGTGCCATCAGTTTGCAAACGCTGTCGACTCGACAAGCAATTAGCCTTGAAGCTTTCAGAATCGTCTCGCCTAAAAAACACCGGAGCGCCCTCTCTTTTCTCTACTTATAGGGTGAGTTGGCTTCTGTTGCAGCCGGGAGCTGTGCGATGTTTTCATATGTCAGTTGGATGTCACAACAAAAACTAAGGATGTTTGTCTAGCAAACCAAGAGGAAAACAGATCGTCACTGCCCAGACTCACGTGTACCCGGCCAACAGGGAATCATCGACAAGTTTCTCAGTAAACTTTGGCCTGGTAGTTGCCCTTTCGTATCTTTCTTTCTCTATGTATGTATTGCTTATGAAACTAATTTTTTTGCGTTCAGAAAAGATTCAAAGAAAAAGTAAGTCCTGAAAAGTTCAACATGAATGCTAAAAGAAATAAAGATATTTTATTCATTTATTCCTCTTTCATATAACTACATCTATTTCTCTCATAAACTTGATGGTACGTATCATTCTTCTCTCATTACCAAATAGTTTCTCCCTCAAAGAGGTTTCATGAAGACGATGTTGCCAATATGCTCCTCTCGTGAAGCCAACAGTTTTAGAGAATGTGTTCTACAATTTGTTTCTCTTCCTCACAGAGACACATGTCTGTCTGTCCGATTTTTAATTTGTTGAACACTTGGTATTTGAGTCTGCAGGGGTCGGTTCTCTTTCCGGAAATGATCACATGATCTATTCTTGGTAGAATACTGTAATATATGCCTCTGGATGTACTCTATAGCAGCGGTAGGCAACATAGGAGAGGTGGAGATATATTTTAGAAACACTGAGATCTCCAGAGATCTATTTGATAAAATCATACCTGCACAGTAAGGCAGAATACCCGTTTCGATACCAGCACAAGAAATAAAATTTATGGAAATTTTTTGTCAGAAATAGTGGGTCTTAATGATTTTATACTTCCCCTTGATCTCCTAGGTAGTAAAATCGGATACCAAGTCTTTTGGGCTAAGGGCAAAAAGATAGGTCCTGTGTGCAAGTTGCGCCCGTTATAAATCCTTCGGCAGCTGGAAATCGTGAAGAGTAGGTCATACGGCCGCTACCCTAGCAAAATTTAAAAATTAGGACACCTACCCACTACAAAAATATTTATAAAATGTGTGATTCCTGTATACACACATTAGAATCCTCGCCGGTGCTATGACGTTCGTGTACTGTGTGATCCTTGTGTGATCCTTGTGTGATCCTTGTGTGATCCTTGTGTGATCCTTGTGTGATCCTTGTGTGATCCTGGTGTGATCTACGGGAAGAGACAGAAGCACAGACAGAGTTGTCCGTATGTAATGAAGATGACCCTTAAAACTAACCCAAAGCAAACTAAAAGGTCTCTCATCATGACCTTTCTGGACAAAAGTGATCGCTGCCTCTCACAAGGTCTCTCAGCATTACCTTTCTGGACAAAAGTGATCGCTGCCTCTCACAAGGTCTCTCAGCATTACCTTTCTGGACAAAAGTGATCGCTGCCTCTCACATTTAAGTATGGGGATACCGCGTTATTAATTGCTGGTGGCCGAGGGCTAGACTGACCTGTCCCTACCATAAAAATTGCTTAGTATTAACATTGTTTTCTACGATGATTAATGCGGCTGTTTTAGTTGCTGTATATCAGTGTTGACCATATTCAACTGTGCACTGATAGATTTAATCTCCTCCCAGTACTCAATAAAATACTAGGCAGGACAATTATCCCGAGAATTTCAAAAGCAGTAGATCATAAACTGAGGAAAGAATAAGCGGGATTCAGAAAGAACAGAAGATGTACAGATCATACATTCATCCTCAGGAACATTATAGAGCAGTGCTCAAAAAGGCAGAGACAGCTATCTATTAAATTTGTTGATTTTGAAAAGGCTTTTGACAGCATACACAGGGACAGCCTTGTTACGGGTTGCCTCTCTGTGCTCTGCAGATGTGGTCCAACAGTGGCCAAACTCAAGAGTAACTAATGTGGGTCTTCAAAGGTGTCTACCTTCGCACAAGATTACTCTTGGCAGAGTTGTAGATAGAAGGATAATGATGCTGCTACCTCAAAGGAGTATTTATAAGATATTTCAGATGTAAAGAACAATGCTGCATGAGGCGGAGCAATGTTAACTTTAGTATCTGACCCGCCGCCGTTTATGAAGATGGTTATGCAATACTTAATGTTGGCTCGTTCAAGCCCCCAGCTGATTTAATTCAGCAAATTCCTCTTATTATTCGTTTGGCTCCATAGATATATATATATAAGAGATTCTGGATCATACGCTTGCTCTCATATCTATAGTAACTGAGTCAACTATCATCATGTGACGTATTCTCTCCAGAACGTTGTCTCCATTACAGCTGCTCTGAACGCATCACGATTCTGGGCAAGTCGAACTGCATCATCCAAAGACATGTTCAGACTCTCTGTAATGTATTGGATCCACCGTCGTCTAGGTCGTCCCCTTCCCCTTTCTCCAGGGACTATGCCTTCCATTACTAATTTTTCCAGACTATTATGAATCAACTATGAATTTGTAAAATAACATTTAACAAATTTAATAATCAATTATTCTTTAACAGTTTAAAAGAAATATTTAAAATGGGTGAATGTGGTGTGTGTGCCGGAGAGGTTATTGATGTTACCAAACTACGTGTACTCAAGAGTGAGGTCAAGCTATGTAAGTCCCTGAGTCTAATTGTTGATGATGATTTATTCTCAGGGTACCTATTCGCTACCTCTCTAAGATCTCACTCCGGGAAATATTTTATGAGATTGTTATGTGTTTTATATGGCTACGTGTCTAGGGTAATGCAAATGTAGTGATAAATGCCTGAAAAAAACAAACACAACGTTAACTTAATGAAAATTAAATCAACAAGACTGGGGGTAAAGATATAATATTATCTTACAATTTTAATTTCCTGTTCCTCAAATCTTTTGGGACAGGAATGTTTAAAACTTAAAATGAAGTGTGTTTATGTACAGCATTAAATAAATATGAAGGACATCTTGTCCATAAATGTCACTACTATAATGTTTATATAATTTTATTCCCTGCTGAAACAATACTGTCTTATGAAGGGTCACTACTTGGAAGGACTGAGTGTCTCATCATATCACAAAACAGTTTATAGTAGCGTGGGGAGAATACAACGTGATGAATTGACATAAGCCCGCAATCTTATGGCTTATCTTGTGGTTCCTTTGAAGATAGATGACTTGCTCGAAAATACACACTCGTTCACTACCGTGTTCTCTGGAGGCAGATAAGACTTCAACATTCAAGCAACCAGCATGGTGCCTCGAAACTCTGCAGCTCCAGGTTATGGCTAAATCCTATTTTATTTTTATAATTATTGGAACACTGAGGTCTGCCGAAGATCTGCCAGTGGCTTCCTGTCTTACAGTCGTAATATTTTATATATCCATTTTCCAACACAATGTACTTTCATTTGTTTCATAAGTCTACTTAGGCATGCTTGTGCTCCTAGGTATGACGCAAGCTTCCACAAAGGCAAATGTTCGCACAACCAAAATTTTGTGGGGGCCCTATCTGGGTGGCCTCTACAAACTTAATACTAAATATATATACATCAATAAATTGTTCATCTTACCGCAAATCAATGAAATTATTTCACATATAAGTATAAGGTTAACTAGCGATCAATGGCACTAGTTCAGATCGCCGACTTCCAAACCGCGAAGGCAATTGGTCATTAATTGCTATGCGTCTGCTTCTTAACCTTCTTGGAGGAAAAAAAAAATTTTCAAGTGGGTACTTATGCTTAGCAAAGCGTTCGTGTTATTCCCCTTCTTCCTAGACTAACACTCAAACCAATCAAATCAAGTTAAGTCTCCAATGTGACTTTCATTAAAAAAACGCGTTTAGAAAATGTAACATCGGAAGTATTATCAAAGGTTGAGCGGTTACAACTGTGTATGTCTGTCTGTCTTCACATTTTTTAGTTTCTTTCGATATCTTGTGATTATTGAAGTGATTTTAAAAAATTGAAAGTGATTATTAAACTGACAATTGTCCTTATTATGAGACTGTATGTTTTCATTTACTTCTTCTATCCTATTTTTTCAATGCTTTGTACTTTTCTTCTTTCTTTATTCAGACAACATACTTTTACTTCCCAAGCAAGATAAACATATTATATGGGATTAATATGGTATTCCAATAACAATATTATCGTTCTGTCCTTTCCTTTTATTTATTCGCATTCTATTAGAATACAATACATTATCTACGTTTTTCTTGCCCTTTCTCTGGCCTGCACAGAATTGTTTTAGTTTCGTTTCAAAACGATAAGTTAGCTTGGATATCTTTTCGCATTTTAAACCCCCCCCCCCCCCTTTGCCTCTCTCCCTTTTTACAAGGCGAGGTATCTAATGTCGCTGCGAACTCTGCTAACGTTCTTTCTAAATATTGGTCAGAGGGTAGATGTGTGTGGGGGGTTTATTTAAAGGGGGGGGGTAACTTTTTGCGCTCGTCGTCAAAAGAAATTCAAATCTTGTGCCAATCGTGGATGTTAGGCTAGTAATGGTGTATAATTTCAAATCATTTGTAGTTATTTATAGTTACAACCTCCACTTAAATAATAGGGACGAGTGTGTATACGATTAGGGGAACGGTATACTTTTTTTTTCAAAACTATGGTAGTAGAAAAAGTCAAGTATTGTCCAATTTTAGCAGACGTTTTGCCTTTGCCCTTGGCAATATACAAAATGTTAGTAGGACGTTGGTTCTAGGCGGAAAATTGAACTGTTATAGGTTATGAAATGGGGGAATATGATGGGGGTGTTTCACGGTGTGACGTTATCACCGAGAAATTATAGTTAAACGTTGGGAGTATCATAGTGACTTGATAGTGGAATGTATATGACGTTTCTTTCGCTTATAAAAATCACTTATACTCTATGTTGGGGACCTGCCGCAGTAGTTTTGTCAAGTCTTTTGTGCGTGTGGGCACTTTTCTTTAGAGGATTCTAGAGGAACTACACTCCTAATGTCAAGGTATGGTTTCTTCACAACTCGGTCCAATGTAGTGGGTGAGTGAGTGAGTGAGTGAGTGTAAGTCTTTTGTCTTGTTGGGGTCTTGATGTTATTCTGTCTGTTCAAGATAGTCTTGTTGTTGACTGATTTGATTGTTGACATTCCCCCCATCTAATAATCTACTTATTATCTATCTATCTATCTAATTCATCTATCTATGTCTCTAAATTATCTATCAATCTATTATCAATCTCTAACTCATTATCAATATCTATATGTCAGTTGTCTGTTGCTGTCTGGTTGTCTAATACTTGTCTGTGTGTTTCTGTGTGTCTCTCTATCCTAATCTATCTATCTATCTATCTATCTATCTATCTATCTATCTATCTATCTATCTAGCTATCTATCTATCTATCTATCTATCTGTCTATCTATCTATCTATATATCAATCTATCTATCTAGAGTTAAATCAAACAAGATAGTAGGCAAAGACCTACCTACTTCAAACTATTCCTCCGTCCAACGAACTAGTAAAAGTAATATGGGTACCAACGAACGAACGAACGAACGAACGAAAATTTAATTTTCAAAGGGTTGAGAATTGGCACAGCAGGCCCGTCTGACATTCTGTCTGCCATTCCTTTTCACTCGTCTTCTATATGATTACAGTAATGTAGTCTCGTACCACGAACTGTAAATGGTAGTCCTCGTACCACGAACAGTAATGTAGTCCTCGGTACCACGAAACCCTAATAAGGGGTCTATCTACCAATCTCCTGGCACAGTAGAATGGACACGGCAAACGCTGATTTAATGCTTTCGAACACTTGGGTTCTGGGTATTTTTTAGTATTCCCTCTTATGACTTGTTGCTTCATGAAATCCTTAGTCTCCCAGTCTTTTACATTTAAAATACGGCCTCTTTAAGTTTAAGGACGCCCAAATACTTCGATCTGGTCCCCTTTTAATTTTGAATGCTTTGTCTGATCCTTTTTCTCATGGCTCCGGGGAGTTGTTGCCTGACGTTGTTTGAAAATGCATCTGATTTGTGTCTCAAGACAGACTTTGCTTAGTTTTTTTTATATCGGCTCATTTTTTCGCTCCAATTCCCATATGTTATTTTCGACAAAACTTGCCATGAGAGCAAATGTTTATGTTCTGAGCTCTCAAATGGAGCCAATGGTACAGCTTGGGAACTGGGTGTGTTTGAGTATTAATCTAATTTTTTCATGCGTGTTTAAAACTATCCTAATCCTTTAAAATTTAAACTCATGACCTATCTTTTCAAAATTAGGCGTAAATACTTCGTTTGCAATATGTACAAACTTTACAAACACATCTTGAACTAGATTTCCTATAAATACATTCCAGCCAATATTGTGTCTTCTGACTGGGTTTATCTGTACTATTGGATACAGAGGACAGGACCATCGGAAGCGATCCCCTTATTTATCGGCTTGAGGTTTAAGTACATCTCCCAGACGGGATTTCTTAGACAAAGACAATCCTTGCTTTCTTTCCGTACGACCATGCGAAACCACCTTTGTTTCAACAATGATTTCCTGTGTTGTCTTGCATTTACACGACACTCGGTGATAAAAAATTATTAATCTGCCAGGCCGGGTCTAATAAGCCTTGTAATTAGACAACGAGTTCACACGGTGGTAACGTAAACATGTCTTATGGAGTGACTAGGCAAAAAAGTGTAGGTACATAAAAAAATATTGCCACAAATAATAAGGACGTTCGAAGTGAGGAATATGTAGGAAATAAGTTGATTAATGGCAGGGAGATTAAACGAAAAATGATGTAAAAAGGACACAATTGATTTATCGTTAACACAGCTATGTGGAAAATATACGGAGGGCTAATGGAATTCCCAGCTGCAATTGTGTCCATCATATATAAGAGCCTCCTAATGCTAACTATACATATAAATAGTGTTTTGGGCAGAGTAACCTAACTATTGAGATGAAGACAGGAGTACGACAGGATGCCCCTTATCAACTACTTTTTATTCAGTCATAGACTGGGTGGATGCGCCAGACAGCAGAGAGAGAGTAATTCTTGAGGAATAAGATAGGACCAACGTTTTCTAACAACTGAAGATCTGGGATAGTGCAAAATAATATTGCCACTACTCGCACACTCAACATCAACAACAATCATAAAAACAGGCCAGACTGATAGTATAGCCAGCAGTGAGTCTGAAACATCAAAATTCAACAAGCATATGTCATGGGAAACTCAATGTAGGCTATCCTGAGCCCATAACAGTAAGGAACCAGAAGCTGGAACAGACAGACACATTTACATACCTAGGATGCATAGTAACACCAGACGGCGGAACAAGCAAAGACTTCAAGAACAGAATGAATAAAGCGAGAATAGCCTTTGCTAGTGTAAACAACATCTGGAAGTCATCTCAGTACAGCACAAACACCAAATTAAGATTATATGAGAGCTGTGGACTTTCTGTGCTTCTCTATAGGATGAAATGCTGGAGAGTAACAGAGAAGGAAATGTTGAAATTGCCCTCTTTCCACACAATCTGCATAAGGAAAATTCTGCGAATCTGTTGGCCGAATACCATCACCAACCAAGAACTGCTTACTCGAGGTAACCAAGAGGACATGCACACCATCATAGCTGGCAGACGCTGGAGTTGAGTTGGCCACGTCCTCAGAAGAGACCCCAATGCCATCACATGAACAGCTATGCTATGGACCTCTTGAATGAAATAATTATATGGGGGGGTATATATATATAATATTGGGTGTTTTAGGGTTTTGGTTATTTATTTTTAATTTTGGGTTTTTCAATTATGTTTTTGGGGGGGGTTGCAAGGGGGGGGGGAGGGGTGTTGGGGGGGGGGGGGTGGACAAATTGGGAGGTGGTTTGGGGGGTGGGGGCGTGTGGGGGGTGGGGGGGTGGTGGGGGTAGGGTCTTGGTGGTTAACAATTAAAAAAGATGCGGGTGCTAGAATATAGCTTTGGTGGTTGGGAGGATGGTGGGTTAGGGGGTGGTGGGTTTTAGGGGGTGGTGTTGTTTGGGGTTTGGGGGGGTGGTTTTTTGACTTAGGGTCAAAAGTTAAATAATTGTAGTGAATATATA
>JAMPIV010013477.1:0-45034 GCA_024509875.1 Oreohelix idahoensis
GCACCCAGACCTCAAACGAAGAAAGATGTGAGATCATTCGTGTCTTTATGTGGGTTCTATCAGAAGTACATACCCCATTTTAACTCTCTGTGTGCACCATTAACTAACTTAACGAAGAAAGGACAGCCTGACAAAATCCAATGGAATGCTGATTGTGAAAAAGCTTACACAGAGCTAAAAGCAAAACTCACCAGCAAACCCATCCTTACACTACCCGATATCACACAGGAATTTGTATTAAGAACGGACGCTAGCAGTATAGGTATTGGTGCAATTCTCTTGCAGAAATCAAAAGCCCAGCCGGAGAAACTTTTACCAGTCGCCTACGCCAGTAGGAAGCTGAATGCAGCTGAGTTGAACTACTCGACCATAGAGAAGGAATGTTTAGCTCTAATTTGGTCCATCAACAAATTTTCACCTTATCTGTATGGGACACACTTCATTGTCCAAAGCGATCACCAACCTTTAACATTCTTGGCTGCATCTAAAAAGCTAAATTCAAGATTGTTAAGGTGGAGTCTGCTTCTTGCGCCTTATTCCTTTACCGTGAATTACATTCCGGGAAGAGACAATGTAGGAGCTGATTTTTTAAGTCGACACCCTAGTACTCTGGAAGGACAGACGCAAAAGGATTAACCACAGCAGGGGTTTACACGTCAGCTATGACAAGTCACAGCTAGGAAAGGAGGGGGCTATGTCGTGAAACGAAGTGTAACCCACTACTTTGTTAATCACTATGTCGAGATACAGATTTGCTTCAACCAATCAACGATCAACGTTCACCAGTCTCTGAGACAGAATAAATTAACGGCCATCTTGTTCACGCAAGATGGCCGATGAAAACTGAATAAAATTAGGCTGTATGAGACCAGGTACAAAACCGGAGGAAACCAATCAACTTGCTCCGCCAGGAACCAACCGAAAGCTTTCCTCAAGTAGTTACTTGACTATATAATCGGGCGGATTTTATGCTAACCACGCAACCCCGAACTTGACGCCAGAGATACAGACTGAAGAGGGAGAAGCTGTCACATTGATTTATGGTAACTTACCTGAGGGCATCGACCTGCAACCTACTTCACTAAGTCGCGTCAAAACCTGGCCAGTTTAAAATCTTAGGAGGGTTTAATTGTGTCCTAAAAACCTGAGGTCGTATGTTCGAGTCAATCCCGCTGCCTGGAACTCCGCAGGAGCATAGAGGTTGACCAGACTCTACATCTTTGGTCCCCCTCAGTCTTGGGTGGGCTAAAGGAACGATACTCTGCCGGTGGTGCGAACCAAACAAAGAAGAACAGACTTAAGAGAGATGAGTGCACATTAGTACCATTTCTGTCGGCATTGTGAGCATAGAACTGTCAATGAAGAAAACGTGAATTAGCGTAGCAAGAGACAATAATAAGATCATAGTGGATAAATTATACGTAAATAACAGCATAGCTGATAAACGTTATATCCTTAATTAACAGCACAGCTGATATAATTTTTGTTCCTATAATTGGAAAACGTGTTGTAATATTTATAAATATAAATATTTGTAAATCATATGTAAACTTACCAATTCATTTCATTCCATTTTTTGCAACATTCACCTTTCAGCACAAGAGTAGATAGTGTATATATACTAAATAAAATATAAGGAAATTGTATTTTGAACGACTTGTCAATTTTATCATTGTTAAGTAAAAATCTGTTTCCTTGCTTTGTTTAATATCACAATTAGTTACACAGCAGAGGTGGCGCTTTATGTCGGTCTCCTCTATACTATTGTTTCGAGATCAGATCATTCACAGCCGTAACTAATTTGTGATACCAGTAGTCCTCTCAGACACTGGGACTTCACCATTTTCTGCAGAAATTCTATTTCTGTAATTGTCAGTACTATACTGATCCAAGAGCCAAATAAAACCTCTCGCCACAGTGGTGATGGTGATGATTGATGATGATGGTGATGATTGATGATGATGGTGATGGTGGTGATGATGGTGGTGGTGATGGTGGTGATGATGGTGATGGGGATGATGGTGATGATGGTGATGATTGATGATGGTGGTGGTGGTGATGGTGATGATTGATGATGATGGTGATGATGGTGATGATTGATGATGGTGGTGGTGGTGATGATTGATGATGATGGTGATGATTGATGATGGTGATTATGATGATGGTGATGATGGTGATGATGATGGTGGTGATGGTGATGATTGATGATGATGGTGATGATGGTGATGATTGATGATGGTGATGGTGGTGGTGATGATGATGATGATGGTGATGATGATGATGATGATGATGGTGATGGTGATGGTGATGACGATGATGGTAATGATGATGGTGATGGTGGTGATGATGATGGTGGTGGTGATGGTGATGATGGTGATTGGGATGATGGTGATGATTGATGATGTTGGTGGTGGTGATGATGATGGTGATGATTGATGATGATGGTGGTGATGGTGATGATTGATGATGGTGGTGATGGTGATGATTGATGATGATGATGATGGTGATGATGATGATGATGGTGATGATGATGATGGTGATGATGATGATGGTGGTGAAGATTGATGATGGTGATGGTGATGATTGATGGTGATGATGATGATGGTGATGATTGATGATGGTGATGATGATTGTGATGATTGATGATGATGATGGTGGTGGTGATGATGATGAAGATGATGATGATGGTGATGATGATGGTGATGGTGGTGGTGGTGGTGATGGTGGTGGTGATGATGATGATGATGATGATGATGATGATGATGATGATGATGATGATGATGATGAACGTTCTAAACTGTTTTGTTGGATGATTGTTTCATCTTCTTTAACAAAAACTGTAGTTGTCTTTAATCTTATCGTTGGATTAATATTTCATATTTCAATTTAAAACGAGCCGATGTCGGTATATAATTTTCTGTTATGCAGCGCTAAATTATGTTGTGTCTACACATACCCTGGCTGAAACCACTACATTATTGAAGAGTTTTCCTCCCAAAATGTGATGTTGTATTGTTAGATTCTCTATGACCTTTTTCAAAATGTGCTCCCTCCAGACGCGTGGCCCCGCGTGCAGCTTGCATATTGTATAAAGGCTAGATTCGATCTTTTGGGTGGTTGGTCGTATCCAGAGCCGAGGTGCTAGCAAATTATGTTATAGAGACAGCGGCCTGCCTTAGGGAGGCAAAAAAATTGTTGGGGAATGATAGGATTTTTTTCCCTCGCCCCATTAGGAAAAAAAGGGTTTTCCATGTTTCTTTCCCATTTATAACCCAGGGGAGAGGTTTTTGTAATAATAATTGGGGGTAGATTGGAGAGGAATGATATTGAAAATCGAGCGATTTTCGCTACAGTGGCTGACGTGTTTCATTTCGGATTGTGAGTTCATGTTTGAAAGCAAACATGAGAGAGAACGAAGGAACGAAATCTTTATTTCATCAGGGTAAAGAAATAGGCATAATTGCCTTTTTATATTTCTGCCCTGCAATACAATTCTCATTGTGTTTACAAATTAAAATTGAAATATTAATAACTTCAATCACAATTAATCAGAGAAAGAATGAGAGAGAGAGAGAGAGAGAGAGAGAGAGAGAGAGAGAGTACCATATGTGGACATGAGTTTGTAAATTAATGGGAATTAATCTTCTGCGTGCGATTTTTCTTCTGCAACATCCCCTCTTACCTTGGGAATTTCAGTTTTAAGGACTGTCTTGTAGTGCTATCAACAGATTTCCTCAATGTGTATTCTTTCCAACGCCAGGTTCTTCTTCTCACCTCTTGTTCCACTGGCACTTGTCTGCTTGTAAAACGACAAGCTTACATTTCATCGTCATCATCATCACCATTACCATCATCATCATCATTTTCCTTTTCGCCGCTTACCGGACATGGAGCCACCGCCGCACCTGGTCCCCTAGCAAGAAGTCACGTGCTGCTGCAGCAGTGTTTTCTGTTGCATTTTCTTTTACAAAATGAGGTAACCAGCTCCAGGCACAACCTCATATTAGTTGCCTGGTACGACATGCATGTGGATGCAATAGTCCTGTTCCTTCATTGCCTCTTGAGATATCCCCCTCCGTCAAAACTATAAGGGGCCTGACATGTATTGCTATCAACAAATTTCCTCAACGTATGTCCTACCCACAGCCGGCGTCTTCTAATCACGCCTTGTTACACGAGCACTTACCTGGTTCTAACACGACAAGATTACGTTTAAACAAACTAACTTTGAAAAGCACGTATATCCTGTAACATCATACACTGTGTTACAGACATGGCCCGTGTAGGTCCCCCCCGGGGGGGGGGGGGGGGGGGGAGGGGAAATCTAATGAGACAAAGAAAGAAAGAATAGCACTACCGTACGAGGGTTGCCCATGAGGCTGGCAACCTCATCATATAAAACGCGTTGCTGCAGAAAACACCGCTGTAAAGAGCATGAGAATGCCGGGTACAGTCTTCCTTATATGGAGACTGACTGCACTGGTAGCTCCAAGCTTCGTAAGGAGTTTAAAGGAGAATGAATGAATGTTAAAGAAGTGTAGCTTCTATCGAGACATAGTTGTGTCCGGCAAAATACTGAATGTCATAAAGTCAACAATCGAGAAGAAAACAAATGGGTTACACAAAGGTGCTTGGTTGAAATGAAGAACAGTGGAACGTGTTCTTGGATCCCTTTCAAATAAGTCGCCCCACGTCGTTAGGGTTAAAGTTATGGTTAGAGAGTTTAGGATTTGGTTTCAGAATCCCGAACCTAACTGTTATTCCGTGTTTCTGCTTCTAAGAATTATTTTTTTCCGTCCGTATCCAACATGCGTCCCACTAAACTTCATTTCAACTGACTTCCTTTTCAAAATCTCTGTAAACGTAAGTACCAATTAAAATACCTTTATGAATATTCAGAGCTGACCTGAGTGTGTAAAATATTGTTGTCTATTTGTTAACATGCTTTAATATTGTTGTCCACCTGTTAACATGCTTTAATATTGTTGTCTATTTGTTAACATGTTTTAATATTGTTGTCTATTTGTTAACATGCGTTAAAACTTAAAAACTCTTTTTTTGTGTTTTTGTAAATACAATTTTAAAATGTTTAACTACTTTTCAAATCAGAACAAACAAAGGAATGTTATATCAGAGAATGCCATGAAGGGATGTTATATCAGAGAATGCCATGAAGGGATGAATTAACCTGTGTTAAAGATATACATCGTCATCCTTATTTCCTTTTTCACTGCTTTTGGGCCATGGAACTGTCACTCAAGGAAGCATTCAACAAAGCATGCCTGTGCTCCTGTCGCAGTTGTTAATGTAGTAGTTTATTTTACATGATTAGATGCCTAGCCCAAGGCACAACCTCGAAGTTCGCATCACGTGACATGCTTAAAGCAATATTAGTCATATTCACTGTCTTTCTCCATAGAGACACCCTCCCCTCCCCGGAAACTACACGGGCCACACCACTGTAAAGTGCTACAAGAGGTAGCCATTTGCCATCCGCCATCTTGTGTCTCTTATACCAAACAATAACCAACAGAGGTCGCTGTTATTAAAGGCTGGGGGAACTTTCGCTTACGGCGCAGCTGTCATCACTTAGTCTGTCTCTTGTCATATTCATCCGCCTGTCTTCACGCTCTTACTGTCGAACTTGTTCAGTTTTTCCTTTGTCACCGTGTCAAACCGTCAAGTCCAACAGTTCTTGACTCTCTTTCCACAATAACAGTTCAACAGCCAGCCATTTATCACTCTAAACAATTTCATCACATCACGTAGAAGAAAAATTACGACTTGGTTATACAAGCTTGTTGCACACTTTTTGACCACATGACTCCGAGATTTTGATACCAACTCCTTTCCGGAATTGCTGTATTCAGAAATCACATAGCAAAGTCGCATGCATACATCGATTGAAGAGTCGCCAATTTCATAAACAGTGCTTAGCTTTATCACAGTTTTATAAGCTTAGCCCTAGCTTCGTCACATTCATAAACCCCATCCAAGAATGACGAAACTCTGTCCAAGCTTCGTTACATTTTTATAACTCTGGCCCTAGCTTGCTTTGTCACATCTGTATAAGCCCAGCCCTAGCCTCGTCACATTTTTTATAAACCTAGCCCTAGCTTCGTCACATTTTTATAAGCTTAGCCTGCGCTTCGTCATATTTTATAAGCTTAGCCTACTAGCTTCGTCACATTTGTATAAGCCTAGCCCTAGCTTCGTCACATTTTTTAAAACCTATCCCTAGCCTCGTCACATTTTAATAGCCTATCCCTAGCTTTTCACATTTTTATAAGCCTAACCCTAGCTTAGTGACATTTTTATAAGCCTAGCCCTAAGCTTAGTCACATTTTATAAGCCTTGCCCTAGCTTAGTCACATTTTATAAGCCTAGCCCTAGCTTAGTCACAGTTTTATAAGCCTAACCCTAGCTTCATCACATTTTATAAGCATAGCCCTAGCTTCATCACATTTTATAAGCCTAACCCTAGCTTCGTCACATTTGTATAAGCCTAGCTCTAGCTTCGTCACATTTGTATAAGCCTTGCCCTAGCCTCGTCACATTTTTATAAGCCTATCCCTAGCTTGTCACATTTTTATGAGCCTAACCCTAGCTTAGTCACATTTTTATAAGCCTAACCCTAGCTTCGTCACATTTTTATAAGCCTAGCCTAGCTTCGTCACAGTTTTATAAGCCTGTCACAAAATTAACAATGATACAACGTTAAAATATCTCCAATGATACAACGTAGGGATAAAAACTAATGCGTAAGCTGCTAGAATACATGATCGCCCACGCCGCGGGTCATCACCCGCCATGGAAATTAAATTGTTGGACTTGAAGGCAAAACGATCAAAAGGAAAAATCTGACTGAACGCGTGCTTGAAACTAGCGAGGCAAAAGGACGCAAATTGGTGGGGAAAGGAGGAAAAAAGTCACGTCCCCAAGTTGACATAAAGTAAAGAAATCGACAAAAGGGACCTTGGATATTATACGCCACAGTCATTTATTGGACGCTTTTGCTATAACTTAGCCCGTTTATTTGAATGCAGTGATGAGCGCGTTCCAGAAAATTCTAGAAAATATTTGAAAAGTCACTTTTCTTAATAATAATGTTAGGAATATAAAACCTAGCTGGCCGGATGGCCTATCTTGAGCAGTGAAATAATATGCTTTCATTTATACAGACGGACAGATAATACGAAAGATATTGACAAAAGACTGTGTTGTTCATATCAGCGAACGTCTGCAGTGGGATAAAACATGTCACTAATTTTCAAAAAGTTGTGGCCTTGAAAGCCGCAAGTGCTAAAATCTAGTGGAATGAAGAGACGGGGTGGGATGGTGAATTGTGGCTAAAAATAACTTTAAAGGCAGAATTGTGTAGGGGAAAGCAGGGTTGGTTCAAAAAACAAGTGTGTTTTTTTTTGTGAAACGCAAGTAGAGACGGACGGACCAACAGACAATAAGGCATACTTGACTGAGGTCTGACTGAAATGACTTTGTGGTAGGATATTTGAATTGAAAAAAAAGAAAAGGCAGCGATTGGCCATAGATGAAGATATTATCGGCGCTCAGACGCGCATTTTGTGCCATTCAGTATTAGCTGTCCTTGTAGACACAGTGTATTATCAAGTGGTGTAAATTCCCAGAAGCTATTGAAGTATTTAGAGGGACGCCATCATAAGGCCAGCAGCTCAGCTGAGTTTTGCTAGCATTTATTTAACTGTGTACTATATTCATATTTCTGGTAAGACTGAAATTATTTCTTTATACATTTTAATATTTGTTTAAGGTTCGAGTGATTTGATACTGCAAACGCATAATCTGTTCCTTACAACAAGTAAGGGTTCGCTCTAGACCCCCCGCCCCAGTTCAGGGTCTAGAGACAATAAAATACATAAACTCCAGCAAGGATTAAGAAGGACAGATCAAGTGTTGAGATCAGTGAAACATATCACCTATCCTATTTTATGGCAGGAAACTAATGAACATATTTCAGAATCTGTAGTCTGGGAGAACTTATCCTATGTGAAACCAACTTGGTAAGATGTGTTGTTTGGTCAGAGAGATCTGACCCGTCTATGTGGTGTTGTTGTTGTGCAGTGTTGTGTCCAGCAATGGTTAGAGGATGGAATTTTGACACATGATTAATACTTTGATTGCAGAGCTGTGAGTTTCAGTTGGCACCAATGCGGTGTCAAATGAGTAGTTGAATTTTACCAGAGTGGACCCGTGCAGTAATATTTGGTCAGAGCAGCCTATTATAGCCCCCAAGCACGGAGAGGTGGGGCCACTATATTTCTGATATAGCCCCCAAGCACGGAGAGGTGGGGGCCACCATATTTCTGATATTGCCCCCAAGCACGGAGAGGTGGGGCCACCAGATTTCTGATATTGCCCCCAAGCACGGAGAGGTGGGGCCACCAGATCTCAGCACCAGAGCTACACCTTCAAGTTAAGTGAGCGCCTGGTCTGCTGAGAGTTCACCAACTCAACTTAATAGAAAAAACACACCCATAAAAATTCCATCAATTAACTGGACACTGTGTAATCGCCATAGACAGGGAGTGATGAGGCCACCCCAACAGCACATCCATGAAAAGTTCTCCCACAATAGATTACTACTATAACCAAAAATAAAATTAACTAGTCTAGTAACATATATGTACACACCTTGCATTTATTATGTAATATCCATGCATTTTTTCATAATTTCTAAAACCTTTCATATGTTCTGGCCAAAATAAAACCTTGGTCCAGAACAAATAAATGTAAGAAAATTACTATCAAAATTTTACACAACTGAGTTAGTTCCGTGTATTATAACATTTTATTAATATTATTAGACTTAGTAAATATCTGTGTGTGTGTCTGAAAACTACCACAACACATTACATATCATTACCCTAGACATTTAACGTAGTCACATTCATTAGTAAAAAAAGATAGGTGTGAGGTCGTAGTGGTAGCAAGAAGGGCCTTCTGACAATTCACAGCTACATTTTATCTCAGGAGCCTTCACAGCTGACCTCATGCATCACACGTAGTAATATCACCATCATACAATACCATCAAACCCACTACAAAGCCTACCCCTAGCTTCGTCTCATTCATAAACCTCGTCCAAGAGTGGCCACACTCAACCTCTGCCCCAGCTTCTTCACAATTGTATAATCCCAGCACTAGAGTCGTTAAATTCAAACACACCATCGCAACAACATCACACAGTGTTTTCTCGTGCTGACGACCTAGTTAAAAAAAAAAATCCCTCTACACCTCATCACTGCCAGGTCTTATCGTTGTCAGTCTGTTCATCATTATTCTCTGACTTTATCTTAGATAAACGGATGCAGGTTTAATGAAATATGTCATGTTCCTGGAATTTAGGTGTTCATGATCATTTATTGTCGCACTTTCTCATTATTCTTTTTGTTCTTTCCGTTGGTTTGTTCTTTAAAAAATCGTTGTGTTTCTCGTGTTATTTTTCTCTTCCAAATCTCTAAAATCGTTTATAGTTTTTTTCCCATTATCAGTCATTTAGTCATTTTCCAGACTGCTGTTTTTTAAAAATAAATCTCACTTCTGTCTCTAATTTTTTTTTTAAATATTTTTGTTTCATTCAAATTTTTTTTTTTCCCATTTCCGTGTATTTCGATGAAGCTTCCGAGTGGCAAGCGGTTAGAGCGGCTTGCATCTTGAAGTAAAGGTAACCGGTTTCGAAACCACGCTCCAGCCTACACAGCTGTAAAAAGTGGTGCGCGACTCTGAATAATGTAAGGCAAAGAGTTATATCAGGAGGCAGATACGGGAACAGATGGGAAAGCAGAGCATGCATATTACCAGCTTAGCAGAAGTGAACAAAGATGGTAATGTGTTCAGACTCCGCACGGGCCACAACGGTGTTGAGATAACCATCTATATTCAACAATCTAAATATAGGAACTACTGACAAGTGTAACTTGTGGCACCGATAAAATGACTGCTGAACATCTGCTTCAAAGAAACCCACATATGAGGAACGAAAGCACATATGGCCGTCGCCAGAACCATTCCTGGAACAGGAAATACTCTACAGAGATCAGCTTTCAAGCTGACCCCCGCTGTCTTTGAACATATTCAAGTTGACGTTTTAAAATTAAAAAAAAATTTTTGCCTCGATTTATGGCGTTCAACCTAGTCGGTTATATTAGGCGCATGTCCAAAATAAAAGATATTTAGGTCTTGAAATCATTTGTTCCAAGATTGACGTCTGAAAGTGTAACGAAGTAAGAAGACAATGAAGATATCACTTAACCTTATTTCAAAACGTGCAGAGATACCCCCTAACTTGGTTTCTCGGCGAATACGTTTTAACATTTAAAATATAACGTTTTTTTTTTAAATTATGCTTTTATGTACGTTTTTTTTCAAAGAAGGGATCCATAGACTTCATCGGACTATCAAAGGGTCCATGGCACAACAAAAGAATGCTTAAAAAATCTGTTTTAAAGACATGAACGTTTTATATCGCTCCCTGCTTGTGTGTCAGAGTGGGGAAAGTTGTCACAGGACGGACTTGTTTATAAACATATAACTTTTTACTCATTACATGCGTAGTGAAAGGCAGCTGCTACTCCAAAAGTTATTTATGAACAAATATATGTAGTCACAAGGGAAGAGACAAAGAAAGAATAAGCATGTCGTATGAGGCGACTGATATAAGGTGCATAAGGCTGGCAACCTCATCATTTAAAATAAACAGCCTGAGAAACAACGGCTTGAGGAAGATGTATTGAATAGATCATAACCTGCCTCTATGTCTGATAGACAATAGATTACATAAACATGAACTGTGAATTGTTTGTAGACAGACATGTGTGAGATCATAACCTGCCTCTATGTCTGATAGACAATAGATTACATAAACATGAACTGTGAATTGTTTGTAGACAGACATGTGTGAGATCATAACCTGCCTCTATGTCTGATAGACAATAGATTACATAAACATGAACTGTGAATTGTTTGTAGACAGACATGTGTGAGATCATAACCTGCCTCTATGTCTGATAGACAATAGATTACATAAACATGAACTGTGAATTGTTTGTAGACAGACATGTGTGAGATCACAACCTGCCTCTATGTCTGATAGACAATAGATTACATAAACACGAACTGTGAATTGTTTGTAGACAGACATATGTGAGATCATAACCTGCCTCTATGTCTGATAGACAATAGATTACATAAACATGAACTGTGAATTGTTTGTAGACAGACATGTGTGAGATCATAACCTGCCTCTATGTCTGATAGACAATAGATTACAAAAACATGAACTGTGAATTGTTTGTAGACAGACATGTGTGAGATCATAACCTGCGTCTGTGTCTGATAGACAATAGATTACATAAACATGAACTGTGAATTGTTTGTAGACAGACATGTGTGAGATCATAACCTGCCTCTATGTCTGATAGACAATAGATTACATAAACATGAACTGTGAATTGTTTGTAGACAGACATGTGTGAGATCATAACCTGCCTCTATGTCTGATAGACAATAGATTACATAAACATGAACTGTGAATTGTTTGTAGACAGACATGTGTGAGATCATAACCTGCCTCTATGTCTGATAGACAATAGATTACATAAACATGAACTGTGAATTGTTTGTAGACAGACATGTGTGAGATCATAACCTGCCTCTATGTCTGATAGACAATAGATTATATAAAAATTAACTGTGAATTGTTTGTAGACAGACATGTGTGAGATCATAACCTGCCTCTATGTCTGATAGACAATAGATTACAAAAACATGAACTGTGAATTGTTTGTAGACAGACATGTGTGAGATCATAACCTGCGTCTGTGTCTGATAGACAATAGATTACATAAACATGAACTGTGAATTGTTTGTAGACAGACATGTGTTAGATCATAACCTGCCTCTATGTCTGATAGACAATAGATTACATAAACATGAACTGTGAATTGTTTGTAGACAGACATGTGTGAGATCATAACCTGCCTCTATGTCTGATAGACAATAGATTATATAAAAATGAACTGTGAATTTTTTGTAGACAGACATGTGTGAGATCATAACCTGTCTCTATGTCTGATAGACAATAGATTACATAAACATGCTATGTCGATATATTCTAATCTCGTGGTCGATGTTTTGTTTTGCGCGCGGTCCCGAATCTCAAAACTCAAACAAGAGATGAATAGAAGCCGAATTTTTCATGGGTATCGATTCTTATTTGCCGCGGTATTGATTTCTTCAGCGCTCAGTGACATGTTTAGTAATACAGTTATGGCCGTCAGCTCTTCACAGTTCAACATCCAGTCACCTTATGAAGTGTCTAATGGTCTGACCAACGCTCGTTGCTCATCGGTCGATCCTAATAGGCTATATTGATTTCGAGAAAGAGTACGCTGCCATGGCAACATTTACAACATGAGGAAAACATACCACACAAATATGTATAAAATGTGTGATTCCTGTATACACACACTGGGATCCTCGTCGGTGCCACGGATTTAGTGCACTGTGCTGGGATCTTCCTTGTGTGATCTAAGAGAGGAGATTAGAGCACTGATGGAGTTGTATGTGTGTGATCTAAGAGAGGAGATTAGAGCACTGATGGAGTTGTATGTGTGTGATCTAAGAGAGGAGATTAGAGCACTGATGGAGTTGTATGTGTGTGATCTAAGAGAGGAGATTAGAGCACTGTTGGAGTTGTATGTGTGTGATCTAAGAGAGGAGATTAGAGCACTGTTGGAGTTGTATGTGTGTGATCTAAGAGAGGAGATTAGAGCACTGATGGAGTTGTATGTGTGTGATCTAAGAGAGGAGATTAGAGCACTGATGGAGTTGTATGTGCGTAATGAAGATGGTCCTTAAAAAAAAAAACCCCCCCCCCCCCCCCCCCCCAAAAAAAAAAACAACCCACATGTTTTCCTTCTATTTATCCCAATCATTAGTAAGCATTATTGGGGAGCCGCGGTAGCATAGTGGTTAGTGCACTGGCTTACTAGCTCAGTGGTCTATGGTTCGATCCCCAGATGAGGTGGTATTTATTTAGAGCCGCAAACGGCTCCTGGGTCGACCCAGCCCCAATTGAGTACCAGAGCAACTTATGGGAAGGTTAAGGCGGCCGGCGTGATGCTGACCACATCACCCCTAGTGTGCCGATGGTCATGAAAATATAGGCCCGACATCATATTCCCAATATGCCTCAATGGGCGTGTAACGGGATCCCTTTCCTCCTTATTATTAAGGTCACAAAACACAAGTAAAGGAGTTCTGAACTGTTACATGTAACAGATATTATTGTATGGAAGTAAGACCTGGACACATGGTGAAAAAAATGTACAGGAATCACTTTAGGCAGTAGAGATGTGGTTTCTCAGAAAAGTGTTCAGAAGGTTAAGGACATCAAAGATAAAAGGTTAAGGTCAAGGTAGTCCCACAGCAGATTCTGCCGTAGAGAAGTGAACTGTTAGAGACTTCCCTTTACTAGATCCAGCATCGAGATGTAGGGTGACCACTTCCATTCCTCGCTGCTTTTTCCTCCCTAATTAAAGAGCAAAGTCAGGTACCCATTTATAGGTGGGTACACTGGAGCGTGTCGTTACCGTGAATCGAACCTCGTCCCTTTGCCGCGAGAGACCAGCGATTTAACCACTCATTCAATTGGACGCTCATCAAATATAACTAACAAAGAATGCTTGAGAACAGTTAATGAATTGAAAGAAATGTTATACACAATATAAGACGACATCCAGCAATTAACTGGTCACGTGATGAGAAGAGAAGCACTTGAAAAACATCATTACCGCGGACAAAATTAGATGGAAAGAGAAGAAGACAGAAAAAACAGATAATGGATAATATGTCACAGTATGGCAAGGGTTCAAAGATGTGTGCGAGAGACATCAAGTCACTGGCCTGGATAATATGTCACAGTATGGCAAGGGTTCAAAGATGTGTGCGAGAGACGTCAAGTCACTGGCCATAAATCCAGCAACCTGGGAGGATGAAGCGACCGATTTCCCCAAGTG
This sequence comes from Oreohelix idahoensis, assembly GCA_024509875.1. Classification (NCBI taxonomy): domain Eukaryota; kingdom Metazoa; phylum Mollusca; class Gastropoda; order Stylommatophora; family Oreohelicidae; genus Oreohelix; species Oreohelix idahoensis. The sequence continues at coordinate 14,058 of JAMPIV010013477.1, forward strand.
GCGATGCTCCCTGCAGCACCACCTCAGATTGAGTGAAAGGAAGCTCTTACAACAAATAGGTGAGAAAAGAACACATCCTCAGAAACACCGGGGAAAAAAACGGCTTAAGGCTATCAACTCATGTAGTCAGTTATGACTGAAGGGGTCTATTACTACTATGACGTGGGAAGAGGTCAACAACAGAACTGATGGGAAGGCGTCAAAACTTGAGACCTGTAGATGCATATCGTCGCTTGCGCCTCGATGGACGGTACCTTGCAGGCGTGCACACCTTTAAAATATAGTGCCATTCATTACATTTAGTTTAGTTCAGCTCATAAAGACTATTATTTAGTTCTTACTTAGTTAACAAGTAATAAATAACAAGTTTTAGGGACCCACTTGTATTTTCTTTTACCAAACGCACTAAAAAAAATAAAAAAAAACAGAAACGAAATATTCAATAAATTATATTGCGTAAAATAACAAGTACCGGAAAACACAATTTTAGGAATTCACTGGTATTACTGTTATCAAATCCACTAAAAAATCTTTAATTGGATTGTTGCTCTTAACGCTACGAATGACAACAAAGCTATAAAAATGTTCACAATTATTGTGTACAACGACACCAAATTCTATGATCGTGTGTTCACTATGTTGTGTACGTCACCAAGTTATGTGATGCTGTTCAGAGTTTTGTGTACAGCGTCATCAAGTTCTGTGATATTTTCACAGCTATAATTTTGTAAAGTTTTCTATGATTTTTGTTTTTTTGTTTTTTGGTTTTAATGTCGGACCAGCGACTGGTCACTCGAGGTTCCTTCAAATTTGATTGTTTAAGATGTACATGTACTACGATACAGGGTCGTGTGCAAAATTTCAGATCGTCTGAAACCTAGTGAACCAAGGGCTCAAATATTTGAAACATCCAAACAAATTAAATGAGGTTTTTAATAAAACATCAAAATGATGAGTGCGCAACAAGCTAGTTAAGTTCACGGAGAATGACGTGGCAGTCTGAGTTGGCTATACGACCTAACACTGAGGTCACGACGTCGATTTTCCACCTTTCGCACCCCATCGTAATCTTGCGATGTGCGACAAGCGCATTAAAAATATTCAAAATCTTGGAAAATGTTCGCAGAATTTGCATCACTGACATTAGCGCAGTGAAAGCGCGTCCGTTATTTGAAATTGCGATTTATCCGCGGAAAGGCCGCAATTAAAGAACAAAGAAAAGTCGCAATGGAAGAATCTACCGGGGTGGTGACTAGGACTGCTGAAAAATGTAGCAGCGGCTGAGTCTGATACATCAGTTAATTTATGTCGCCGACCTTTAGATCTCTATCTCTGCCATATTGTCGTTCATATCAGAATAATACCCATAATTCTCTCGTTGTGTCCCATTTACTTCGTTGTGGACTGTTTTTGGGAGGACCTGCATATAGAACATCCCCATGACATTTTTGTTTGTTAAAGCTGCAGATTATATATGTTTTGACATTCTTCTACAAAACCACATCTCTCTGGCACTTACTGCTTTTCCTCCTTGGTTACTAATTGTCCATGACTCATATCCGTATGTCAGGATTGGTTCTATGTAACGCTGAAGTACTCTGTATCTCAGTTTTAAGTTTTTTGCCTAAAATACTTGTCATTTTATTGAATGCTCTGTGGGCTGGACTGTTCTACATTTCACTTCTTTTAGCCAATGTTTTTGAGTGGTCTGCTGGTTGAATCTATTGACTGGCTAAACATTTGCCCAGGTAGTCATACATCTCCGTGCAAATAAAGCAACAATTGATAAACCAATTTCTTCATTATCAGTGTCAAAGAGATGACAAATGGCAAGGGACACAACTGAGAAGCTTCCTGGTTTGCCTGAATATAGAAGTACGGTACATAAATAATGACATCTTGGAGCCGGCATGGCGTCCCTGAGAGCAAAAATCAATATGGCTGACATTAGTTAGGATCTACGACTTCCTTGTTTTGTACTGTCTAGTATAAGAAAAACAGCCAGCTCCCCTGCATGGTTCCGGGGGGGGGGGGGGTGTCTCTTGTGAAACCAAGAAAAAACAGAACTGCTTCCTCTGGCGTGTCGTATAATGCAACCAATATAAGGTTGTACACAAGATTGGCAGCCTGATCGTGTGAAATAAATTACCACCAGAACCAGCGCTGCATGATGGGAATGTTTTAGCAGGCTTCCTGCTGTTGTGGTGGTTCCATACTCCATAAGGGGCTCAGTGTAAAATGTTTGTTCATGATGATCAGAAAGTTTAACATGACCTTCAGACCATTTATGATGGGGGGGGGGGGGGGGGGGGGGGGGGGGGGGGGAATACACTATCATCATACCTAGGAACTTATACAGCTTGATCTGACCGTTGATGTCCATACACCCTTACTCTTTTCAGAGAAGGGGGTATTTCTTATTAGACGTCTATTATCTGGTACTATCCTGGTATCACTTGATACAACTTTGTGTCCAGGATATCTTTCATCTAAAAACTATAGTAACCTCTCGTGACATTATATGAGAGCGAACAACAAAGAAAAATTGTTATTAGATAAATAGATGTGGTTTAATGAGAGTGAACGACAAAGAATACTTGTAAATTGCTTGTCACAGTTAAATTTTCCCAATGTGTACAATATATGTGGTTGCCATTGTTGTTAATATAATTTGTGATGTATATAAAATTATAGTTTTTTTTTTTTTAAACAGAACGATTTTCTGACATCAGTATACTTCTAGCGTAAGGTCTGTGTCACCTCGTCCTTCACAATCTTTTCTGGTATCCATTCAATTAACATGAATAATTTGAATCGTGCGAGATTTTAGCCCCAATTTGAGGCAACCGAAATAAACGGCGTAATAACGAGATCGTATTCAGTCATGGGGAAATAGATGACGTAAAATGATAATCAACTATATAATTTGTTCTAGTGCTTGATGAGAAGTGCATGTATATGATAAATTCATGAATTAATTTAATCATGAGCGGAAATTAGAATCTGAAAAATTCCCGTTTTTAAGCGCATTGCTATAAACATCTTCTTAGATTATGTTTTAATTTTATGGTTGTGCATCTGTATATCTGTCTTCTGCCTGCTTGGCTAACTATCTGTCTAAATCAACCTGTAGTTGTGTTTTTTCATTAGATCTTTTAGTGTTTGTTACCTGCTTTTCATAAACAGCTTGTATTGTTTTTAAAAAAAATAAATGGTGATTTGTCTGGCGTTTAAGAGGCGACTAATGTGAGGTTGTACAAGGGACTAGCAACCTCATCATGTCAAATAGACTCCTTCAAGAGAACCATCACTGCAAGGGAATATGATTGATTTGTGCAAGCTTCCTTTAAGGGAACCATCTGCAGTTGTAGTTCAAGCTATATGGGGAACAAAAGAGATATGATGATTATTTTTAACTTGTTCTTTAGTTTCAATGTTTTTAGTTAATGTCAAAGTCTGACTTTGATAACACAATATTGGCATACAAATTGTATTCTTGATTTGTTCCTTTATGTAGTCATTTGGATCTCTGAAGGCTTCAACGTTGGATTTTGCTGGTAGGAAATTTCGTTGGCTGATTACGTTGGTGGAATGACAACATAACAGATCTGCTAACTAGATAGAGAAGGCAAGAGAAATGATTAATAACAGAGAGGGGTGGTTAATGTAAGATTGCTACATAGATTACTAGGAATGCCGGAGAAGTAATCTCCAGTCCTTTTCGTTTGTTCGTACACTCACTCTTTCCTCAAGCACCTTTTCCATCATTTATATATGCACGCTAGCACGTTCATCACACCGGTACTCACCCATTCCACTCTCTTGGCTATAAGATACCCTCCCGTTATCCTCGTGCGCTTCTCACATACATCAGTGTGATTTCCTCACGCAGACAATCTCGGCGGGTAATTCAGAGCATGAATAATTTGAACCTGAGACCTCGTGCAACATTGTTACTGGAGAAATATTTGAGTGTAGTACACGCGTTGTCAATCTGTGTCTTTTCCCCCTGTAGCTTTCCCGTAGAGATTCCAGTACTTTCTTTGTTTCGTTTGTATCTGAGAGAGAAAGTGTGCGCGGGCGAGAACGTGTCTGTGTGTGATTGAGTGCGTCGTCCTATCTTCTCTTCATTGTTCGCAGTCAAACAGCCACATGTGTGTCTCAAAGTCGGTGTCTTCTCCAGATGGCCAGCCATATGTTTTCCTTCCTTCCTTCCTTCCTTGTCATTCATTCTTTCTTTCTTTCCGTCCATTCTTTCTTTCTTTCCGTCTTTTCTTTCTTTCTTTTCCAGTTTCTATGAATCATTTTGACTGGAAAAGGAAGACTTGACAGAGGAATTGAAGTCAGATATTAAAAAACCTGTACATTGACTTACGAAGTGTCAACATTACTCAAACATTCAAATATCAGTGTGGAAATTAAACGGCAATTAATAAAATAGTATATTCTTGCCAACTCTTTTCTGCCATTGTCAAACATGGTAACTGACCAGGAGAGAAAAAAGAAACCACAACGTGCTAGATGACAAGCTTAAGGAGAGCCATTAATGTTACCAGGATAGACAGAATGAGAAATGATGACGTAAGAACAACTGTAGGAATATGTATCCTACAACAGTTACGTAGAGAGACAGAACATAAAGTGGTTTGGCCATCTGTGAGAATTGGACCCGGTCAAGTACTACGACATGCAACACCAACACATACACGGGGCTCACATCAGCCAAATCAATAGACTTTGCCCAAGAATGAAAACTTCAGCTTCCCACAACGCTTCACGGCAAAACTGAGCGGAGATAGGAACACTTTTAGTGCTTTTGGGTCATCTATCTATCTATCTATCTATCTATCTATCTATCTATCTATCTATCTATCTATCTATCTATCTATCTATCTATCTATCTATCTATCTATCCGTCCGTCCGTCCGTCCGTCCGTCCGTCCGTCTGTCAGCCCGATTCTCACCTGTTTGTCCGTCTGTCTCTTTGTTTGTCCGACTATCTGTCTTTTGAGATCTACTTTAGATACGCTGAGCGTTCAAAATATCCATATATATGTGTGTGTGTGTGTATGTTTTTATGTGGATGTGTGTAATTTTATAAGGCGTGAGGAGAGAGGATGATGACCCGTACAAATTAAAGATGGCGTTCCTATCTCATGTAGTTCATGAATATATTTTAGTAAGCCATGTCGAGAGTTTTCGTTGGGGATGTGGAAAAAGTAACCTTTGATCCCAGGGACACCGCCCTTTTAAAAGCCGAGGAGAGAAGTCTAATCCGAAATTTCCCTAGCTTAAATAGTCTAGTCTTTCCCTTCTTTTCCCCGCAGTTGCCTAAAGATCTACCAAATCAGCCGCAGGGATCTACTGGTAGATGGCTGGTTGCTGACCCCTGCACTAAGGTCTACCCGAACATAACAACGCAGTACTATCCGATAACAAAAATTATAACTTTGTAGCGAGTAACCCGTCAAGACGGTTTAAACAGTTGTGGTGTGCGATTCTTGTCTTAGGTCCTGAGACTGGCACCATTTCTCCAGTATCCAGTCTTTTTTCCTTTCAATTTCCTTCCATTTTTCACCCAGCAAGTAAATTCGTCAACACAGAGATTTGGACACTATAATTAACAAACACACACTAATGCAAACTGAAGATAGATGACTAGATTTAAATTATTTTTAAAAAAAACTCTGTGGAAGTCGAACATATAATGTTTACTTGGAAGGCAAACGTTCTAATACTAAAACGCCGACGCGCTTTGGTATATGTGTGTGTGTGTTATTTTATTTATTTACTTGGCGTTTTGTTGTTGTCGAAATCTTAATTGTTTTAATGATTAACTTCCCCAGTCAGCGTAAGCTCGTTGCAGACATGCTAGGAAAATTATTAGAGAACATCCGAGAGAACATTTGAGACTTCTCGGGAAAAATAAAAGTTGATGTAAATAAACAAAACGCATGCATGTGTCCGGAACTGCAAATGCTGTAGAGCTAACCCCCAATGGCCCATATCCGGATATGACCTCACGGTCCCGGACATGCGACAATCATGGGCTGTATTTATTTTATTACGTTTTTCGCTTAACTCTCGCTTTCTTTCCTGTCCCTGATGAAGACTGTTGCTGGAAACGTTTCATTTGTCCTTTACCTTAGTAAGACGCATTACATTAAAAAAAAAAACCCACACATATATGGAGCTAAAAAAAAGTGTGTGTGGGTGTATATGTGTGAGTGTGTGAGTGTATATGTGTGAGTGTGTGTATATGTGTGAGTGTGTGAGTGTATATGTGTGCGTGTATATGTGAGTGTGTGCGTGTATATGTGTGAGTGTGTGCGTGTATATGTGTGAGTGTGTACGTGTATATGTGTGAGTGTTCTATTACACTGGTATACACACATTTTGGTGCCTTAAATTTTATAGCTGTTCTTGGGTAATTTTGGGTTGCTGATTCCAAAAATGTAATCATATTTTTTTCTATCAGCTCTAGTTTTTGAGATAACTAAGAATGACCATATTAGTAGGGCAATTGTTATGTACAATCCTAGAGTTAGGTGCTATCAGTGGCATTTTGACTTTAGTCTGCATTCATATTATATGTAATTACTGTGCATATATTACCAAAAATGTAATAACACTTTATCACTAGCACTTGTTTAGTCAACACGCAAAAAGGATCTTTTCGAGGACTTCCTGGAATGTGATATGCCTGGACAGTTAAGGACGCTTAAGGGTCCAACAGTAATCTGCCATCATGTGGGCATCCCAAAGTCCCTGGTATCTCTCTTCCATTGTTTTTATATCTTGGTGAAATCTTTCACCTTGCTCCTCACTAAAGTCGCCAAGATTCTCCGGAAATAAATGTAAATGGTTATGGAGGTAGTGCAATTTTATGCTCATGTTGCATCCAAGTTCACAAAAACTCGACAGCATGTTTCCAACTAATTCAGAATAATTGTCTGCTTTAAAGTTACCCAGAAAGTTTTGCACAACTAAAACAAATGATGACCAGGCTGTGGACTCTGTTTTGTTCATGGAATCAATAAAATTTGGTTCGTTAATTAACTTTCCAATTTGAGGTCCATCAAAAATTCCAGCTTTAAGTTTGTCTATGCTCAATTCTGGAAACTTTCTGCATAAGTAATTAAAACAGGTACCATCTTTGTTCAGTGCCTTAACAAACTGCTTCATCAAGCCAAGCTTTATATGTAATGGTGGCAGTAGAACTCTTTTTCGATCAATGAGAGGCTTATTGACAATATTTTTTTCTCCAACTTTAAATTCATCCCTCAACGGCCACTGTTTCTTGGTCCAGTGCATATCTTTTGCCCTGCTATCCCACAAACATATAAAGCATGGATATTTGGTGAATCCCATTTGCTGGCCAAGCAAGAAGTTCATCATTTTAAGATCTACACAAACCATCCAGTTATGTTCTAAATACTTCAATTTTTCCAGAACTGTGCTTATTGTAGCATACTCCTCCTTCATTGTAGTAGAATGAGCAATTGGAATTGAGCCATATTTGTTACCATTGTGTAAGAGAACACCCCTCAAACTTCTTTTAGAGCTGTCAATGAAAAGTCGCCACTCATCTGGTGTATAACTTACACCCATTTTGTTAACAAGACCTCCTACATTAGTACAAAACACAAGGTTGTTTTCTTTACAAAAGAATGGAATAAAACCTTGCTCTCTGCTGCGATAAAATGTAACCTTTGTTTCAGCAGTCAGTAATTTTTTTTCTTTCAATCTTGAAGCCAAAAGTTCTGAAGATTCCTTAGAGAGATATAGATCTCGGATTAGATCATTTAGTTCAAGCTGGTCGAAGCGTTGAGCATCTGAAAAATCATCTTCGAAATCACTATCACTGTCACTTGTCGTTCCACATGCCACTGCTGTCTCATCTTCTAGCAGGGAATCCGAAAATATGACTGAAAGTTGGAATTGGTATGTCATCTCCGTGTGGAACAGGTCGCCTAGCAGAATCTAAATCTGGATATTTCCACTTTTTGTGATTTTTTCCATTAATTCCCTTAATATTCACAACACAGAAATAACAGTCACCATAGTGGTTCTTGGGCTCTCTCTAAACCATTGGAATTCCAAATTTTAAACATTTTCTTTTCCCACGAGTCCACTGTCGCAGGTGTTCAACACATGTTTTGCAAACAATATGAGGAGCCCAAGACTTGTACTGGTCACCTTGTTTTACTTTAAAGTAAGCAAAGTATGCCTTTTTCACAAAAACAGTAATATGCTTCCTATGTTCTTCTTTGAAAGTGTACTCTCCACAAATATAACAAAATAAATGCGGTGAAAGAAAACATGCTCTTCTTGAAGATGATGCCATTCTCTGTGTAATAAAATAAGTAGCATACTAACATGCATGCAGTGGCTTAAAATCTAAAAAAAGGCAATTCTGGGAAGATTCTTGGAAAACTGAAACTGAGAGTAAACAAGCAGTTTTCTTTTGTAAAGGACTAGACAGCAATAGTTTTTTTTTACATAGCCTTATATAGAAAATATTGTAATAATACAGGGTGACCCAAAAAAAAAACGGGCCCGCGCGAGCACAAGAAGTGCGCGCGCGGGCCCGTTATATTTGGGTCACCCTGTATTAATGAAATACAAAAATGTCTGTATCTCAAAACTAGAGCTGCTACAGACAAGTAAATGTGATATTTGGATTGAACAGGCCTCATTTATGTACAATCAAGAGTAAAATGTTTGGCACCAAAAATTTTTGTTGTTGTTGTAGGGCTGTGTTATCAGTTGATGACAGGTGTAGCGCTCTGTAATTAAAACTGCCATCATCAGCCACGTTTAGTATCACTGAACGGAATTCATGAAGTGATAAGCTTTCTGTTGACAACTGTTTAGTTAAGGTGTGGGTTTTTACCTGCTATCTGAATGTTTGTTATCTCTTGAGCAGCTTGTCCTGTGTACTTCCTGGAAAGGGGCGGGAGGGTGGGGTGGTGTGGTGGTGGTGGGGGGGGGTGGGTGGCGGTGGGGGGGGTGGTGGGGGGTGTGGGGGGTGTGGGGGGGGGGGGGGGGGGGGGGGGGGGGGGGGGGGGGGGGGGGGGGGGGGGGGGTCTGATGAGAGGGCCCCCCCCCCCCAAAAAAAAAAAGAATGTCTACTGTCCTCCGGCATCAATGAAGACGCGACGAAAAAGAGTTGTCTAATGGGGTTGGTCACTTATTGACGTCAGACACGTTGCTATAGAAATCACCACTGCTAGGGTACATGAATGCATTTGTGCGGGGTTTTGTGTGTGTGTACGCAGGGTGATCGTCTGCGATGCTGGCTTTATGCTGTGTGTGTGCAGGGTGATCGCCTGCGATGCTGGCTTTATGCTGAGTGTGTGCAGGGTGATCGCCTGCGATGCTAGCTTTATGCTGAGTGTGTGCAGGGTGATCGCCTGCGATGCTAGCTTTATGCTGAGTGTGTGCAGGGTGATCGCCTGAGATGCTAGCTTTATGCTGAGTGTGTGCAGGGTGATCGCCTGCGATGCTAGCTTTATGCTGAGTGTGTGCAGGGTGATCGCCTGCGATGCTGGCTTTATGCTGAGTGTGTGCAGGGTGATCGCCTGCGATGCTAGCTTTATGCTGAGTGTGTGCAGGGTGATCGCCTGCGATGCTGGCTTTATGCTGTGTGTGTGTGTCAGGGTGATCGTCTGCGATGCTGGCTTTATGCTGTGTGTGTGTGTGTCAGGGTGATCGTCTGCGATGCTGGCTTTATGCTGAGTGTGTGCAGGGTGATCGCCTGCGATGCTAGCTTTATGCTGAGTGTGTGCAGGGTGATCGCCTGCGATGCTAGCTTTATGCTGAGTGTGTGCAGGGTGATCGCCTGCGATGCTGGCTTTATGCTGTGTGTGTGTGTGTCAGGGTGATCGTCTGCGATGCTGGCTTTATGCTGTGTGTGTGTGTGTGTGTGTCAGGGTGATCGTCTGCGATGCTGGCTTTATGCTGTGTGTGTGTGTCAGGGTGATCGTCTGCGATGCTGGCTTTATGCTGTGAGTGTGTGTCAGGGTGATCGTCTGCGATGCTGGCTTTATGCTGTTTGTGTGTGTGTCAGGGTGATCGTCTGCGATGCTGGCTTTATGCTGTGTGTGTGTGTGTCAGGGTGATCGTCTGCGATGCTGGCTTTATGCTGTGTGTGTGTGTCAGGGTGATCGTCTGCGATGCTGGCTTTATGCTGTGTGTGTGTGTCAGGGTGATCGTCTGCGATGCTGGCTTTATGCTGTGTGTGTGTGTGTGTCAGGGTGATCGTCTGCGATGCTGGCTTTATGCTGCATAAAGAGCGAAAGAGAAAATAATGACGATGAAGCACAGAGTGGCGACCGGTCTTTTAATGAACTAATTAAAGCGCACTTCCGGCGGTAGCCATTGTGGCAACAGGGTGCAAAAAGAAACGCAACATTGAATATGAAAAAAATAAAGATACAGTAATAAAAAAACCTACAAACCCCATCAAACGCAACAGAGTAAAGAGTTATAAACCTAACAACATGTAAGGGGATACACCGATAGCACTAAAGACATTAAGCAACGCCACAACAAACGGCAGAGGCATTGCAGCCTGGAAAAACAATCAATGTAATACACTACATTTCTGCAGCCTGGAAGTACAGTAGAAAAACAATCAATGAAATACACTACATTTCTGCAGCCTGGAAGTACAGTAGAAACACAATCAATGTAATACACTACATTTCTGCAGCCTGGAAGAACAGTAGAAAAACAATCAATGTAATACACTACATTTCTGCAGCCTGGAAGAACAGTAGAAAAACAATCAATGTAATACACTAGATTTCTGCGGCCTGGAAGAACAGTAGAAAAACAATCAATGTAATACACTACATTTCTGCAGCCTGTAAGTACAGTAGAAAAACAATCAATGTAATACACTACATTTCTGCAGCCTGTAAGTACAGTAGAAAAACAATCAATGTAATACACTACATTTCTGCAGCCTGGAAGAAGAGTAGAAAAACAATCGATGTAATACACTACATTTATGATTTCTGGAAGAACAGTAGAAAAACAATCAATGTAATACACTACATTTCTGCATCCTGGAAGTACAGTAGAAAAACAATCAATGTAATACACTACATTTCTGCTGCCTGAAAGAACAGTAGAAAAACAATCAATGTAATACACTACATTTCTGCAGCCTGGAAGAACAGTAGAAAAACAATCAATGTAATACACTACATTTCTGCAGCCTGGAAGAACAGTAGAAAAACAATCAATGTAATACACTAGATTTCTGCGGCCTGGAAGAACAGTAGAAAAACAATCAATGTAATACACTACATTTCTGCAGCCTGTAAGTACAGTAGAAAAACAATCAATGTAATACACTACATTTCTGCAGCCTGTAAGTACAGTAGAAAAACAATCAATGTAATACACTACATTTCTGCAGCCTGGAAGAAGAGTAGAAAAACAATCGATGTAATACACTACATTTATGATTTCTGGAAGAACAGTAGAAAAACAATCAATGTAATACACTACATTTCTGCAGCCTGGAAGAACAGTAGAAAAACAATCAATGTAATACACTACATTTCTGCTGCCTGAAAGAACAGTAGAAAAACAATCAATGTAATACACTACATTTCTGCAGCCTGGAAGAACAGTAGAAAAACAATCAATGTAATACACTACATTTCTGCAGCCTGGAAGAACAGTAGAAAAACAATCAATGTAACACACTACATTTCTGCAGCCTGGAAGAACAGTAGAAAAACAATCAATGTAATACACTACATTTCTGCTGCCTGGAGGAACAGTAGAAAAACAATCAATGTAATACACTACATTTCTGCAGCCTGGAAGAACAGTAGAAAAACAATCAATGTAATACACTACATTTCTGCAGCCTAAAAGAACAGTAGAAAAACAAACAGTGTAATACACTACATTTCTGCAGCCTGGAAGAACAGTAGAAAAACAATCAAATATAATACACTACATTTATGATTTCTGGAAGAACAGTAGAAAAACAATCAATGTAATACACTACATTTCTGCAGCCTGGAAGAACAGTAGAAAAACAATCAATGTAATACACTACATTTCTGCTGCCTAGAAGAACAGTAGAAAAACAATCAGTGTAATACACTACATTTCTGCAGTCTGGAAGAACAGTAGAAAAACAATCAATGTAATACACTACATTTCTGCAGCCTGGAAGAACAGTAGAAAAACAATCAATGTAATACACTACATTTCTGCAGCCTGGAAGAACAGTAGAAAAACAATCAAATGTAATACACTACATTTCTGCAGCCTGGAAGAACAGTAGAAAAACAATCAATGTAATACACTACATTTCTGCAGCCTGGAAGAACAGTAGAAAAACAATCAATGTAATACACTACATTTCTGCAGCCTGGAAGAACAGTAAAAAAACAATCAAATGTAATACACTACATTTCTGCGGCCTGGAAGAACAGTAGAAAAACAATCAAATGTAATACACTACATTTCTGCAGCCTGGAAGAACAGTAGAAAAACAATCAATGTAATACACTACATTTCTGCAGCCTGGAAGAACAGTAGAAACACAATCAATGTAATATACTACATTTGGTTTGGTTTGGATTTTTTAAAGGGTCTTCTTCATTGCACACGGACAATTCTATGACTGCGCCGGTCTCCTCCCTTATATCACACAAGGATGATTTCAGCACAGTGCATGAACTCCGTAACTTTGGCGAGGATCCCAATGAGTGTAAACAGAAATCACACATTCTATAAATATTTTTATGGTGGGTAAGTCTCCTAATTTTAAAATTTTGCCAGGGCACAGGCAGTTTGGCCTACTCATTACGATTTCCAACTGCTGAGGAATGTTTAACGTGCGCAGCTTGCACACGGGACCTCCTGTTTTTACGCCCTTACCCAAGAAGACTAGGTATCCGATCTCACTACCGAAGAGATCAGGGGTAGTATGACATCATTAGCAACCACTGGTTCTGAAAAAGATTTCCATCTGGAATGGGAGCGAACCCGGTACACAGAATAATGAACGCTATATACCCAAATTATAACCCACCGAGGTATCCCATGCAATAAGACAAACAGCAGTTTTTCTGTGCTGGTACCAACAACCAAACCAAAACTAATTAACGTTTGTATGACGTATATGTAAGTATGTGTATGTAAGTACGTGTATGTAAGTACGTGTATGTAAGTACGTGTATGTAAGTAAATAAACGAATACATGTAAATAACAGGTACTCGAAAGGTACAAAGAAGCAGAACACTAGACAACAGAAGTGTAACAGAACTCATAGGCTGACCAGGGAATAGAACCAGGCACCATCCAAACGGCGCCATCGCCTCACTGCGAGAGAGAGAGAGAGAGAGAGAGAGAGAGAGAGAGAGAGAGAGAGAGAGAGAGAGAGACGTGAAAGTTCACACAGCCAGCTAAGCACCTCAAACGAAAGTCTCTCATTGGCCGTGGTCATTTTTCACGCTACTGTATGCATCTATGGAATATGGTAACCTAGGAACTACCCAGACGTTTATAGACTCAGTCGGGAGCCGCGCTGGTGTAATGGCTTCGGCGTTGTACTGGCGACCAGGTGTTCATGGTTCAAACCCGGGCGTCAGCGTTTGAAGGAATGTTTACGACCGGAAATTTGACTGAATAACCTGAACGGCTCCTGTGATAAACCCTCTGTGGATGGGAAGGAGCGAAGCTCCTGACCGGGTTGGAAGGAAAGTCCTCAGGTTCCCCAGCCTCGCAATGACATGTCATTGGGCCGAAGGGCTGAAATCCCAAGTGCCGCTGGTTAAAAAAAAAAAAAAAAAAAAGACTCAGTCACTGATCTAACTTACCAATTAATCACTGATATAACTTACCAATTAATCACTGATCTAACTTACCAATTAATCACTGATATAACTTTCCTGTTAGCCAGTACAAGTGAAATAACAATACAAAGGTCGACATACTTGTGTCTGGCAGATCTTAGAGGAAGATCAACAACAGAGGGCAGCATCGGTTGGTTTAAGTTACGGATGGGTCAACAATACAAAAATATTTAAAAAAATGCCTTGTAAGTACGTTCGTGTTCAGCTCAAGTGCTCCTGACTGTACTGATGGACATGCATAAAACATGGCTGACATACAAGTATATGTGAGGCAATGAAAGAATAGAACGACTTCTCAATCAGACATGTCGTAAAAGGCTACTAAGCTGGGGTTGTGCATGGGACTGGCAACCTGGTCATGGAAAACACATTATTACAGAAACAACAGCTGCAAGCGTTTGTCTTGTGGTGTAGGCTTCCTCAAGGGGCCCGTTTGTGTTGTGGTGTAGGCTTCCTCAAGGGGCCCGTTTGTGTTGTAGTGTAGGCTTCATCAAGGGGCCCGTTTGTGCTGTGGTGTAGGCTTCCTCAAGGGGCCCGTTTGTTGTGGTTTAGGCTTCCTCAAGGGACCCATTTGTTGTGGTAGCTTCATGCTCCACGAGAAACGAAAAAAAGATGATGATGATGATGATGAAATATCAGTGCCTGTGAGAGAAACAATGAAAGTGTGAAGCGCTAGAAGATTAGAACATTTACAACAAAAAGTATCCTGTTCAACCCTTGATGGGTTATAATTAGGACATATGGTGTACTAATTCAAGAACACAGATTTACAATAGTCAAATATACTACCTTCTTCCCCCCTCCACTCAGTCCAAATAGAGTAAATCAAAACAAATTTATGTGAATGTCTTTGTGTGTGACCTCCCCTTTCCAAGAAACAAACAAACAATAAAAATAAAAACAAACAAACAAACAAAATAAATCAAATGAAGTTTCTCATAACTGTCCTGTTGTTAACAAGGTGAAAATGGGTGACAAAGGATTAGAACAAAAATAAAGGCGAGACAGAGAAACGATGAAGACATATAATAATTTTTAAAAAATACTTGCTTGAAGAAAATTATAACTAACACATAACTAATTCTCCAGACTTAAAGGTCTTTTATATTTGGACATACGCCCTAATATAACCGGTCAGGTTGAACGGGACGCGCCTCGCTAAAACGAGGCAAAATTTATTTTAAAACAATAAAAATTGAGGCATAAGATTGTGGACAGCACAAACTGGGTACTTGTCGTGATAACAACTGAGTGGATCACTTAATACGAGTGGCCTATTTTATTGCTGTCATGAGCGCAGGCTGAAAGCAGTATTTAGTGGTGTCCTTTATGAGTTCACGCCGTCTTGTCCCGGGGGGGGGGGGGGGGGGCTATGAAGAGACAAACACAGAATATCACTACTGTACACTCAGGCACGTCGTCTAGGGCGACTCACATGAGGTTGTGCAAGAGGTTGGAAATCTCATTATTTAAAACTAATTGCTACAGAACCCACGGCTACAAGAGTATGTGGTTGCCTAGGCGACTAGCTGTAGTTGTGGCTTCATCGTCCGTAAGGTAAAGGCAGTCCTATAGCAGATACTGCCTTAGGGAGGGATGTGTTTGAGACTTCACCATATTAGGTCTGTGGTAAAGTGGGATGATATAAATATTTATAGGGACTTAGTGTACTGACTGAGATCAGCTGTGAAGGTATCTGTATCTAATATGTGTAGTGTTTTACAGATAACCTTACTTACTGCCACATATTTATATCTCAGTCAGAATTATTCTGGAATATTGTGTTGGCAACGTTATATGTCTAGGGTTATGCAAATGATGAAGTGTAAGTCACCACAACAACAAACAGATAACCAATTTAATTATTCCACCACACTTGACAACACTGTGACACTCACAAACAGTCAACACTCTAGAAGACTATCTTAAAAGATTCAATGATAAATTTCAGATATATACAGATGTATTGATTTTTTCTACAATAGTGATCCTGATTCAACTACACAGTGAACCAGGCAATATTATAACATGTAATTACAAATATTATGTACACAGATATAAATGTGGTCTTTGCATTGACATACAATATTAGTAATCTATGTGTGTGAGTTGTGATGTGGTAATATGAGGTAATACTGGTTTTGTTCTTCAAGATAGATTCTTATTAGACATCATGACTGCATGTGTTTGTTTCTGTTGGAACTAGTATTGGAGATGTTCTCAGTTCCTGTCATTAAAACAATTAATTACCCCTCTTTAATTAATACAATTCATTTTAAGAGGAGGTGGTACAAATTGTTGAGCTCTGTTGGCCACGAAGGGCTTAACTTTCGTGATGGCGGCAGGCAAAGACTCCTCTGCTAGACTTCTTCACTGGTTCTGAAGACACCTCACTGGTTCTGAAGACACCTCACTGGTTACTACAGGGACCAAAGAGTATGTTGTAGCCTCTGGATTCAGCAAATGCTCAGACCAGGTGCGGCTTCAATAACTAGGACCACAGTCCCTGAAACAAGAAGGATGTACCTCCTACTTCAGAACTAATTTATACTATCTGGCTAGACTGAGCACAATACATCACAAACACAGAGTTCAGAGCTTTAGTTTAACTGCTATCTTCTTCTGAAGCAGTTTACTCCAGTATTAACCTCCCTAATGGTTACTACGCCTCTGCAATTCCAGCATTATTTCTTTCTAGTCAATAATCTAGGTGTCAGTGTACTGCTTGGCAATTCCATGTAGTTTTACTTTCCTCCGACACCTTCTGTTCAGGCTGGAGCACTATAGGCTTTACCTCATGTTCGCTACTGAACCACACATATATACAGACATAAGTATCAATTTACATTCAATTTTCATTTAAAAAGATATCAAATATTTCAACCTACCACAATTCAAGGAAATAAACACAGATACGTTGACTAGCAATGAATGTAGGCACAAATACTGGCACAAATTCCCATCTGCTTATGTTCCAGGCTTTTATTTAGCAAAAATATGAGCTGGCTTCAACGCACTGTTGCTTTATCAAGCTTATTTGAACTAGTGGTCTCGAACTAACGCTATCAATTAACTATATTAACAGACCTAACCAATCAGGCCATTTCTACCCCATCGTTTGAAAAAAAGTACTCTTACTTCCGTCTCCCTTGACAACAAAAGATAGCATTTATAGTCCGACTAATCGTGTTTAGCCTTACATATCATTCCCTCCAATCAATTCAAATGTAACTTGTGGCCTATTTCCGTACAATGGTGGTCTAAAATTCTGCCACTGAGCGACTCCGAGTTTTTAGGTTGTCTGACACCCTCATTATTTTCTTTTGCCTATAATTTATTAATTCCTGGACTATTTGCGTAACACTTAACATATTCTGTGTCAGCAAGCTCTAAGGAATCCAAATATCTCAATCTAAGGGAGCTAGGTGGCTGCGTTCAAAATGTGCATTTTCTACCACCTCCTGTTCACTTCAATCCCCATGTGGTGTCTGGGTACTGTCATGTTTTCAAACGTAAATCCATCTAATGTCATCTTTCCTAATAAGCGTTTTTCAGGTTTTTTAAAACCTAACTCTGGGAAGGGTAGTGTTTTTATCACTGTCCGTCTGAAATAAAGTTAGTGCATGTGGCCTTACACGCGTGTTAGGGGTGGCATTAATATAGCAAGACGCGTGTTTAGTGTTGCTTGCGTTGCTGCCTTCAGCCCTCCCTTCTTTCCATCTTAGTCCATCTGTTCGTTCGTTTTGGTAACGTAGTATAATTAATGTTAGGATTAATTTAGGTCATTAATCACTTGCGTATCTCAAGGTTTTTCTTAGAACTGCAGTACACGTTTTATTGGGTTGTGGAAACGCATGTATTTATGCAGTGGCTTATATTTAACGTGGAAACGTTACAATTTGCAGACGAAGCATAAAACAAAGGGGATTTCGAGTACTGTCATTGTGACAGCACTGTTCTTTACCATTCTTCTTCCTTTTATAGAATTTATTTGTTAGGCTTTACATTTACTTTTTAATTTATATATGTGTATTAGAATTTCTCACGACAAGGTCCAGCATTGAGACGTGGAGATGACCAGTTCCTTTCCTCGCTGCCTTTTCCTTCCCTAAATCAAGAGCAAAGTCAGGTAGGATCGCTAAGACAATCCATGATGACTCTGAGTCGGGTCTGCGTTCGACTCTGACAGTCAAGGTCTTTTAGTTAGAGGTAAACACAGTTGTTTACATCGAATATGACCTTGTTATCACTGTCTCTGTCTCTGTGAATATTCCTGTCATTGACAGCGGCACACTTTAGCAACTGTACTGTTCATATTGACGTCCCATGTCGCTATTTATGGAGCATGGGGCCACCAAGGTAGCTAGTTCCCTTCCAGGAAACCTTCACCAAATTATTTACTTGCTCTTACAGTGGTAGTTTCTGCAGCTGTTTCACGTGATGAGGTTGTGTCGCGAGAGGTTCAGATGTTATTAAAAGAAAGTTATCCTGGACAAAAAGATGTATCAGATGATACCAGGATAGTGCCAGATAAGAGACTGGTCTTGTAAGAAATACCCCCTTCTCTGAAAAGAGCAAGGGTGTATCGACAATCAAAGGTATGGTCAAGCTGTATAAACCTTCAAGTATGATGATAGTGTTTGTTCCTGAAGGTCTACGTGCTACCTCTCAAGTTCCTCCCTTGAATAATGGTTATTATTTTTTTTTTATTAACTCTGCTAGGGGATTAATTAGTTAATTAAATATGTAACAGATATATATAACCAACAGAACCTTAACTCAATTTAAATAATTAAGTAAGACTGATTATATATATTTACAATTTATTGATCCTATACCGTTTCTCTTTTCGGTTAGGAAAATGATAAAAGAATTCAAATGTTTTTACAAGATAAAATAAATAAACATGGAATGTCCATTTCCACAATAGTTAAATATGATAAAATTATATTTCAAATATATAATTTCACATTTATATATATATGACACTTTCGCTGGACTGTAAAGTTAGTATTTATTTTATTAAAGTCCTTCATGAGTCATAACTCAAACTGTTTTTGTTGTTATGGGTATTTTATTTGTTTGATAATGTCGCTGGATAGGCTGACCAGTGGAATTGTGTTACCAATTATCTGCAGAAATGAGACGCATCCACTATAGCCAGGATCACAAAATGTCTGGATCTCCAGTCGATTTTTCGTGACTTCCTGGCAAGGCAGCAATCCACTGTTATTATATGACTGGTTTGTATATGAATGGTTTCTACAAGAACGTAGGAAAATTGTAACGTCAAAATGTAAGCAGCCATCTTGGCAATGGGAGATCACTTTAGTTTATCTATTCCAATATCTCATAACGTGTTTTACATTATTACAATTATTGAAAAGGTAAATGTAATCCCATAGTTGATACTGCTGTAGGGGAATGAACTCTTAAACACTTCCCTATACTAGATTTCAGCTTTATGAAGTGAAGTGTCCAGATCTTCGTTGCCTTTCTTAAATCAAGTGTACAGTCAAGTACCAATTTACAGTGGGTAGACTGCAGTGTGACGCTACTTGGTTTCAAACCCGGTAATTCTGACGCCAGATGCTAGCTGCCTAACCACTCTGCCAGTTAGACGCTCATTAGAATTATTACAAGGCAGAAATATTAACAAAGACAAGAATGTCTATATATTCACTTGAATTTTACAAAAATGTTCATTGTTCGACTTACATCTCTCACAAACTTAGATAAAGGTAGTCCCGTAGCATATACTGACGTAGGGGGAGGGAAGTGTTAGAGTCTACACTAAACTAGGTTCAGCCTGGTCACATTTCTATGCCATTATAGCCCGGTCACATTTCTATACATTTAGTGTAATATTGTCCAATTATGATTTTTTAGTACTTCACTTTCTGTACTCCTGCTACGCCCCTGCTCGGCTCCTGCTCCACTGCTCCGTGCTGTAGCTCTGGGTTCCACTCCAAAACCCTGTATTCATACAGACGAGATAACAACAACGCAATAGCCACCATGATTATCGATGACTAATGATTACTCATCTCAACAGCACTTGTAAAACATTTGTTGACAAGTAGGTTTGATGAACGAGAGAGAGAGAGACAGAGAGAGAGAGATAGAGAGAAAACTTTGTTACAACGAGATATGAGACTTACTTAGATGAGAAATAGCACTTTGTTACAACGAGATATGAGACTTACTTAAATGAGAAATAGCACTTTGTTACAACGAGATATGAGACTTACTTAAATGAGAAATAGCACTTTGTTACGACAGCATGTGGAAGTTTCTTAATCTCTTCTTGATAACAGATGTTCACATAACTCTCTGTTTGTGTGTGTAATTTTTTCTTTTTTAACCTTGGATAAAGAAAGGAAGATTGTCTTAAAGGATTACTTGAACGGGAAACCTCCGTGGTAACAGATGGTTCTGGAATGTGAAAAACGAGACCAAAGTGTTTTGGTAATATTTAATCTCATAGTTCACAGTGACCTTTGTATACCCAGTTTAATTTTAGTTATTTTGAACGAAAGAGAGACAATATAGAAGAAGAATGGGGAGAGAAGCGTGAGGTAGAAAAAGAAAGAGAGACAGAGAGAGAGACAGAGAGACCAACACCAAACGTGATATTTCCGCGCTCTGTAAATTGTCTTCTTGTTAACGATGAGATAGAGAGAATATAACTACTGGTCCCAGCGTCACGAAATGACAATGATAGCTATAACAGTAAGGGATGAACAGGATCACGTGATGACAGTGCCGGCGATAACTAAGAGAGGAAGAAAGATAATCATTTCATGACAACGACATATATGACAAGGAGATGTGAATCTGTGTCACGTAATGACAGTGACAACCGTGACAAAGAAACAGTATCACACAGTGAGAATGACATCTATGACAAGGATATGTGAATCTGTGTCACGTAATGACAGTGACAACCGTGACAAAGAAACAGTATCACACAGTGACAATAGCATGTATAACAAGGAGATGTGAATCTGTGTCACGTAATGACAGTGACAACTGTGACAAAGAGAGGAAGAAATAGTATCACACAGTGACAATAACATCTGTACCAAGGAGAGGAAAAAGTTGTCACGTATTGACAGTGACAAATATGAAGAAAGAATATATCCTAATGACAGTGACATCTATTACTACGCGCATTTAGTCTTCATCATTTCTCATCACCACACACGCCATAAGATCTTCCTTTCTTCTAGTTTGTCTTGTTGTGTTGTTTTCCTGTTCCTTGTTCCCGAATGAAAAAATAAAAAAGCCGTTGGCTGAAGAAAACAATGATTATATAACCAGTAATTGTCGTTGTCATGACATGACAATGTTTCTCTCTAGCTCATGTCATTTTTAACAGTTATTAGCAAAAAGCTTATTAAAAAAAAACATTTGCCATTACGGAAACAACGTTGTGAGCTATCACATATGATATACATGTGAGCTTGATCGAGCGTGCATTAAACTCATTAAAATGCTCGCAGTCCTACACGCCACGATGTTATTCCTTTGTTTTTCAACAAATCTGGCCGCACGATTGCACGCCCTAGAGTGCAGGTCGGTGCAACATTTATGAGGTTTGTAAACATTAGGTAATTACAAGATGGTTGACAGATCTCATTGGCTGTAACAAAAATTAAGCAGTGTATCCAGATAACGTTTTTTTTTTTTTTGTTCACCTCGTGTTGTTTCAGTATTTTGTCGTCTTCTTGTTTGGCTCTAAAATAACCACAATTATCTCTGCCATAACGTTTGCGGTAGGACTCAAGCTTGTTATTGTTGAACAGAATCGATATCAATGCATTCTAGGCAAACCCATAAATGTTTAATTTCCCTCAGTATATGTCGAAGAGTGTGAATGATAACTCATGTAGCTCGCTGGTTGTATTTCTCCTACCAGCTCTTCTTCTTCTCTCTCTCTTCTTCTCTCCCTCTCTTCTCTCTCTCTTCTTCTCTCCCTCTCTTCTTCTCTCCCCTACTTCTCCTTCTACATCCACGTTTCTTCGTTACATTTGCCAAAGGCATTGGCGACAGAGCACGATGTGCGTAGCTCCCGCAATAATTCTGGTTTGTTGCAAGCTTGTCTCATCATATTACAGTTTCTCCCTCAAATGGGCTGGAGATGACCATACTGCCACTTTGCACCGACAATCTTGAATGACAAGTTATACTGTTTGTTTGTCCTCTCCACATGGACACATATCTATCTGTCTGATTTTCACTTCGTTGAACACATGTTATTTGAGTCTACAATGGCCGGTTCTCTGTCTGAGAATGACCACTTGGGCTCTTTTTGGTAATTAGTTGAATGGGTTTTGCTATATTGATCTCTGGGTGTTCCTTTTGCCATTTTTCTTGAAATTTATTTAAAAAAAAAAATTAAATTATAAGCGACCTTCAACAACTACACCAGGCAGATCAAAGACATGCTGGCAAGGCAGGGCCGTAGATAGGACTTAATAAGGGGGGGGGGTTATAAAAAAAATTTCGGTATAAAACTTGTTTGGTACAGTATAATTTCCCCACAAATGTTTTTCACCAAACCTTAAGAAAGGGGGGGGGGGGGGTGTTTGAAACAACCCCCCTCCCCCCGTATCTACGGCCCTGTGGCCAGGTAATATTCAGAAATGGTTAAGACCTTCAAAGAGACACAGATGTTGACACTAGACAGGCTAAGATGGTCCCTCTGCCTCTGTATGACGTCTGACCACTATTAACATCAATGTCCGAGCAAGTGTTTGATTTCACATAGAAGAAATATTGTACACATTCCGAGAAAACACATTTTTATTTTGTCATCATTTCCCTGCTTGTCTTCCTCCTTCTCACGTTCTTATACTTGATTAGATTATAAGTCATTCATTAAAACAGAAGTGAACAAGTGGAAATCTTCAGACTCCGTACGGGCCACAACAGATTGAGACACCATTTATCCAAGAAGCTAAAGACAGGAACTACCGTTGAGTGTAGCTGTGGCACGGACAAAATGACAGCCGACTATCTGCTGCAAAAGTGCCCAACATATGAGGGAGGAACACAGACAGCACACGTGACCGTCACCAGTATCACTCCTGGACAAACTCTGTAGAGGTACCAACAGCCTCAGGATGACCACTGCTGTCTTTAAACGTATTCAAATTGACGTCTGTAAGTGTAGGGAGAAGAAGGATACGGGATTCCCCAATTGTTGTTCATACAACAGCTGATGATCCACTTGAAGGAAGCCTCAACCAACACATGTACCGTATATGTTCTAACAGCGGGGGTTTCTATGGTTTTTTATACGATGAGGTTGCCCAGCCTCATATTAGGTAAACCCTAAGGGCAGGCATGTGGGAGCAGAAGTCTTATTATTTCTTTATCTCGTCAGAAGCACATGGAGCGATAGGTCATGTCACCGCATGATAGTTAGGTTGTCGAACATCCAGCCTCTGCCGGTTAAGTTCTGTCTATATTCATTACCCTTCAAATTGCTATGGCGCAATAAACCTTTAACAAAAACGTGTTCCAAGCTCTCCTGTCACCTGCCATCAGCTCAACGTCTGCTCTATGTCTGACTCGTCATTTTCGTTCCTGACTTCAGTTTCTCTTTTCTGTGTGTGTGTATATATTTTTCTTGTTTTTTGTTGTTTTAACTCTGCTTCTCTTCTCCTAGGGATTACAGAACAAGGACTGCCAAGTAATGCTATCAGCAGGTTTCCTGAATGTGTATCCTATCCATCGCCAGCGTCTTCTTCTCATCTAATCTCCCACTAGCACTTGTCTGGTTCTTTCACGTTCCAAATTGATGACCTTGTGCCATTTCAATCGTTCTATTCGACACAAGCACCCGTTTATGAAAGTCTGTTACTTCTAGCTTGTTGTTTTTGTAGTTCTCCATGGTTCACAGCCATACAATATAATTAACTTGACATTTGAATTGAATATTCCTAATTTTGTGGCGGACTTAGTTTCGTTTGATGTATGGGACCCAAAAATACAGCAATAGAGAATGCAGTCAGCTACTTATAGCTTGACTGCCTGCGTCAAGGTCAGCGAACCAGAGCTGACCAAGACCCTACTCCACCTCCACGTGGTGGTCCTGGAAACAGGCTCCATCACTGCAGTCTGGCTGAGAGAGTAGGGATCGAAGAGGGAAGGCACACCCGGTCCCAAAAAATGCCGTGCTGAAGTCGGATGTTTTGGCCGAAAGGCGCAGATATCGCAGCACCGGTGTAAACAGACACAACGCAACCAACGTCCTTTTCAGGACGAACGAGGAAGAGGAAGAAGTTTGATGTATTATCTATATACTGTATTATTTTTTTCCTGATAGGAAACGAAATGGAAAAAAAAAAAATTAGTTTCAACTGCGACTCGAAAGTTCAGATCGCTACTGAATAACTTTGACACTTGTCTGACTAACATTGTTCGATATCGATCCGTACATTGTTTCGAAACATAAACACTGCAAACCAAACTAGCTGGGTGACATAAAAACATATTATAAAGCTATTTTTGATGAGTTGCATTCGTCCCGAAAATGTCCCGGGGCTGTGTTTCAACCAAATCGATACAATGGACAACATTCGAATAGAATGCCTGTTACACTTCCGCTTCCTTGAGCCTTTCATGAACAATGCGCAATGCGTAAAGAGCTAGTGTCTGGTATGGCGTCCGGTTATCACGTTTTGAGAACCTGTGGCATTTTAGAATCCTCGGATCCAGTCGCCGTTTTCATTTTTGTTGGCGCAGGGCTTTTATGTCAAGTTGAGCCATAGATTCTCTTTCATTTGTCATACGCCCAGAGGAAGTAATCTGCGTGGATGTTAGTTGTCTGATGGACATGTGAAGATATTATTTCCACGTTTATGCATAACGGTCCTGTCATCATTTCCACTTTTTCTTATCCATTATCGTTTTCATCTTCTGTGTGATATAGTTAAATCACTGTGTGATATAGTTAAATCACTGTGTGATATAGTTAAATCACTGTGTGATATAGTTAAATCACTGTGTGATATAGTTAAATCACTGTGTGATATAGTTAAATCACTGTGTGATATAGTTAAAATCACTGTGTGATGATATAGTTAAATCACTGTGTGATATAGTTAAATCACATATCCCTACCATACAAGACTTACACAGACTTACTTAGTCGTCCTTTTTTTTTTAAATTAATGAAACAAAAAAATAGTCCGTTCAACCTCTGATGGGTTATAATTAGGGATATATATTGTTTTCAATTCCAAAAATAATGTGAACAACTGCCGATATGAGAAAGTGGCATCACATTTTGTCAAATCATTGTAAATAGGGGGGACCATCACAATTGTGCTTATACGTTAAATAAATAGAAAGAAAAAACAAACAAACAAACAAAATCAAGAAGAAACTCTGAACAAGAATAATATTAAAGTGGAGGGGTGTAAAGGCCCTGGTGGTTTCCAGTTATATAACTGACTTTAAACAGATATTTAATTGACTTTCATCTGTTTAAAAGTCACAAACATTGTAAGAACAGCATCAGACCTTCACATTCCCCCAACCACAATCTTTGTTCGTGTTAACTATTGTTTGACTATATTATGCAGTTCCCTAGGTCTGTCTATTCTTAACACCTCTTCTATATTTATAGGTAAGTTGGATGCTTTGCAAAAATAAATTTAATATTGGTATTTGTTAGAGCTGCATTCAACTGTTTGGTCACCAGTTGTTTGATCGTGCTTTTACGCGAACAGAAGTGGCACTGTCAATAAGGTTTGCTGATTTAATAGTGATCAGGTTTTGGTCGGGCTTACAAGTGGCCGACAAATTCAACGACGAACGTCATGATAATAATATGATCATAAGAATTGATCAACTGGCAAGTAAAACTCCGGAACAAGTGGCTGGGACATCAATGACGACATCACACATTTTATGTGTGGACGAATAACAGAAGATCATCAATATGGCATGTCAGATAAAAGTACATCAATTACAATTGTCAATGTCCAATTTGACCAGACCTCAATGACTGACTACCGAAGTCCAAGGACGTCGGGAGTATTATAATAAATATTTCTTTTACGTTTCTTATTCGACTTTGATAAATATTCAGTAATGCCGGATATCTTCACTGGAAGGTTCATCAGTGTAATAATTCAATAGTTATTCCAGTAGCGGACCTGGTCTCACTAGCGGCAAGGCCACGATAGGGAGGCATGCCGAAAAAAGCCCTACCACGATCTTCCTGGAGATTCATAACTGGTATTCCTATCAAGATACTACTGGATACAAACGAAACGAGCCAGAAATTGGCAATGGCTAACACTTCATTTAGGAAGGTAGCATCATAAATACAACATTAAAGTCTTTCCACGACATGGGGTAAAGACTCTCAATCAAACTATGCTGGAAGACAACCGTCTTCGATCACCGGCTATTTTTCATCTCCCAGCGTGTCAGCGCTGTTAGGCGACAATCAATACCGATCGCACCAAGTTGTTGCCTCTTTAGTGCAACAATTGTTTTACGTAATTAATTAAATATATATTTACTCAGATGCGCACACATAGTGCATTCTAACACAGTTAGACTGGCATCTAGCTATGTTAAGTCTCGCACATTTAACCCCTTATGCGAAAAACGACTTTAACAGAATTCTCATTTTTTCATACCTCTTACATTTTAAACAAATCCAGTCGTTCCTCTTCTACCGTGAGGTGTAGATGTTTGTAAAAGAGAGCGCCATACTATTCTATCGGCAGTCTTCCTCTTGGCTTGGTTCCATTCTAGTCCTCGGTCCTTCAAAGATTGTCTAATGTTGTCCCACCAAGCGGACTTTGGGTCGTCCTGGAGGTCTGGATCCCTGGCTCTTAGTTTCCCATGCTTGCCGTGGTAGCCGATCTTCTCCCATTCTGCAGACATGGCCAAACCATCTCTGTTGGGACTGTTCTACTTGGGTCTGCATGGGTTGGGTTTTAGGCCTTGACGTATCGTCTGGTTGCGGACCATGTCTCTTCTTGTTATTTCAACCACCTTCCTCAGATACACTACTATACAAGATACCACAGACAATAATTATTGTTCTTTCTTTGACCTCCTGTTCTGTAAGGAGCATGGGCCTTCAGCAAAATGGATGTTGCGTGATAAATTCTCGCAACATCGTTTTATTACAATATCTATTTTATAACGCAAGGGCAACAACTGCTTGAAATTTATAGTCACTTTTCTCGGTAAGCATTTGTCTTCTCGCGTTGGTATCGAATGCAGTTAAGTTTTGAGCTGTGGTCATTTTGCGCTGGACTGCGCATGACTTGTCTTTCTTTTTGGTCGATCGGTTTCCGCCCACCACTAGTGGAGTGAGCGATTTGAATGGCGAAAGAGATGCCTCGTTGAAGAGGGGATCTCCGCTATTTTTTTGTTCTGTCAGGGATGTGTAGTCCTCTTAATGGATATTTCGTTTATTCGAGATAATACCTCTAGTGTTTCCCACATGTCGGGAGGCGTGATATTTCTGTGTATTTCATGAAGCAAGGTAAATTGACTGTTTCATTAACTCTATCGATTTTGGGTCGTGAGCGATTTCGATTCATAGCCTGTCTTCGAAAGTCGTCGTCACGAGATGTTTTCCCAGCTCACATGTCGCTGTATTGTACTGCATCGGTTGATGCATGTCCCAAGGACCATTACTTGCTACTTTGTTAAATGAACTAGGTTTGGAAAACCTTTATTATCTAGAGGATATTTTTGAGGACATTATTTATACTTCGGCAGACGTGTCTGTCTTGCTGAAGTCAGACTAAGGAGAGTGAACTGATCTCATACATCTGGTTATCTCCTGGCTGTTATAGAAAAGGATGGAGTTTTTCACCTGACTACATTTACAGCACTATGAAATATAACATGCATCTGACTCATCATTGTAATGCTGTCTACCGTCTATTGCTGTATTGAATGTTGCTGTGATAATGACTGTTTGATGTGCCTACATATTCGCGTAACCATTTTGTCACTGTGGCGTCCACAATAAATAATGAAGAAAAACGTCAACGGCTGTTACAAGAATCATTGACTTTATACGTCGTGAGTTTACTGACGTCCTATGTGGATTGCCCTGTTATTTTTGTATGAACATTGTTTGACTGAACACATCTGCACACTACACAAAACCAGACATGCGGATACCATCCATCATCATATGGCATCACGGCGTTGCCCGGTAAAAGTCAAAATTTCAACTTTTTGACGGAAACAAGAATTGGACAGTACCCGGCGTTGTTACATGTTGCCGGATAACTCGGACTGCTGTTATCTTTTACGCAAGTCAAGCAAGTTGCTGCTGTCAAGGTTCCAGTGCTGTCGTTTTTTGTGAAGGTCAAGTGCCGGTTGAAACGGGTTGTTTTCTGCAGAAGGCCAAGTACCGATTTCCATCAACTTACTTTTGGATTAGAAGGTCAAGTGCCGAAACAACTCAACACACAGTATTTCAGAAGCTCTTGTACCATCGTGTTAGCAGTGGAAGCAGTTCAGATGTGCCATCATCGTTGGAGCTTCGCTCTTTAGGACGTTGATTGACATCCGTTTTTTCTGCTGTTCTACGATTGGAAGCCTATAAGTTAAGTGGCCTGTTTGTATGTAAACTGTGCCCTTATGCTTCTGCTGAGTCTTCTGTGTATCATCTCATTCTATATGTTATATGTCTATATGTTATTTGTATATTTATATGTTTATATTTCAGCGGGTTCTCGGTTGGGTGGTGTCTCCGTTAGATTATGCCACGTCATAGAGGTCGTCTATTGTGAGCGTTTTCTGTAGGGTTTGCAAATTTCCGATACTGGAATTTGCTAAGCGACTTCTGTTGCTATTTATGTTAGCTGTGATGACATGTTTTAATATTGTTTTCGTTATTTTTTTCGCATTCTTTAGTTTTGTTTTGATTTGTTTGTATTTGTTAGCCTACTCTTGTCTATAATTTAGTTTCATACAACATTTTTGTTTATACACTGTGGTGTCATGTATTTTGTTTAATTCTATCGCAGATATCGTCACATTTTTTGTGATAGTTCATTAATTTCTGCTTTATTTTTAGTTGATTTCTGCGAACGTTTTTGTATTGTTGCTGATCTTTGTTATTGTTTACATTGTTATTGTTTACATTGTTTGCATTGTTTACATTTTCAATGTTTACATTATGCATGTGTTTACATAGTCATTGTTTACAGTTATAGTAATTAGTTAATGGGCTATGCTAATGCACTGTTACTACTACACTGATGATAAATGAATGATGAATAGTGTCGTGCACTATTGAATGAGAAGTGCACTTATGATCAAGAATTGAGTGCTGATATTTCATATACAAGTTCTTTGATGGGAGACTTGTTTCCCACAGAGACTGGGATAATATAATGTGATGTGAATATACAAGTGCTTAATTAAGACTTGTTACACTTAGGTTTGAAATAAATTAGTTAATTATTTCAGGTTTTGGACTCATATGTTAGACAACATGTCTACATTTGAGCACTTTATTGAGCAGGGTAAATTGCTTGGGATGACTGGTGATAAGTTAGAAGAATTTGCAACTGCTCGATATGATAAAGCAATGGAAGCTGAACAAAAGAAACTGCAGATGCAGGTGGATGAAAAAAGATTCCAAATGGAAATGGAAAAACAAAAAAGGGAATCAGAAGCTGAGGATGAGAAAACTCAGCTACAGCTAGAAGCTGAGACTTCAACAAGCGGCTGAAAATAAAAGACTTGAAAAAGAAGCTGAAAATGAAAGACTTCAAAAAGAGTCTCAGGCTGAGGGAAGAAGATTACAGAGAGAGTCTGATGAGAGGAAAGAGAAAGCAAAAATGGAACATGAAGAAAAGGTCTTAGCTTTAGAGTTGGAAAAATTGAAATTGACAAGCATGAGTAATGGTAATGATTCAAACAAGGGTTCATCTTCTGGTAAGGCTAATATGATACTTTTAAGATTAAGTTACCAACATTTAGTCCTTCCAGTGATGACATAATGTTCTATCTGGACAGATTTGAACAAGCATGTACAGCTCATAACATAGACAAAGCAAAATATGTTTATCAGTTATCAGGGATACTGACAGGTAAAGCTCTAAGTATATTAAATATGGTGGATGAACCTGACAAGAACAATTTTGAGGTTGTCAGGGCCGCTTTGTTAAAGAAATATCAGCTTAACGAAGACGGCTATCGTCTACAATTTAAAAACATGTTACCTGAAAATGGAGTTGAATTCTCCGAGTTTATTGCAAGAATACGCATTACTTTCTCACGATGGGTTGAACTATCTAAGACGGAAAAAACTTATGAAGGACTTATGGACTTAATACTTAGAGACATAGTCATGTCGTCTGTCAATGAGTCTTTCCTTGCTTTCCTTCATGAACGTAAACCTAAAACAATAAAAGAAATGGAAGATTTCTGTTGCCAATACGTAACTGCGCACCCACACATAACCATGGGTAACTCTAAGGTGAAAGAAGGTTTACCAGTTGCTTCGGCAGCTCCGTATGGCCAAAACTTTGCTCGTAGATCCCAACAAAATTTTGATAGAAAGAGTAGCGGTAATTTCTGTCAAAATCATGGAAATCAATTTCATGGTGATTCTTCGAAGAATTGGAGACAACCTGATAGTGGTCGTTACTATCACCCTAATAATTATAGGCATTTCAAAAGAGGATATGGTAATAGAGGTTATTCCTGCCGAAGACCTCAAAACCAAACAAATAGATGTTCGCATCAATGTGTATCATGATAGTAATGTTGGATACTGGGATTTCGAATCATGTTTACAATAACACTTAGAGGTCAATAATATAACTGAGAGAGATAATAATAACTCTGATAACTTCAGAGGTAATAATAGTCGGGGTAGATCTCAAACACAAAATAAACGTAGATATTCAGCAGGCTAAGCTGTATTACACATCAGGGATACTATGAGGGAGCCTTTAATCAATGTTGTTGATAGGATAAAACTTTGACGCTGTCAACTGGTTTGCTTTTGATTTGAGAGAGCAAAAAATGCCCAATGCAGTAGTACTTTATTAGAACCGGGGCCATAAATA